>CM038679.1:23382528-23690222 GCA_021605205.1 Aegilops longissima | reverse complement strand
GGGGCCTTGTCTTCTTGACTTAAATACTTTGTTCTTGAATGGCTCCAAAGGAACCATGGAGGACCTTGGCGGTCACCGGGCAAGCCTACTGCTTGTGAAGTCTTGCATTTGCCCGTGCATGAGTTAGGGATACTAGGTACCCTACTCTAGTACACCGACACACACACAGTATTCACGTTAGTATCACGATTTCTTTATACCGTAGATAATGGGAGGAGGTGGCCGAACCCTTGAACTTGGCGAGCTGACTCGACTACTCGAACCGAGCAAGCATGTTTGAATCTTTGATATGATGAGTGTTTTGCATGTTTATTCGAGTAGTTCTTTCTCATGGCATGTTTATATAAGCATTAGTGAATGTTATGTTGCATGCAAGGCAAGCTACAGGTGAGCTTCGAAGCTTGATGTATTCTTATGATGATAAGATAACCTGATCATGTGGTGGCATGATGGGTTGCAAGCTGGTATGGTTGAAGCATGTCAGTCTTAAGTCAACTGTATAACCTCAGTACTAACGTGGATCAAGTCTCGATCCCGTTCATTTCCCCTACGTGCTGCCACACGCTTTACGTAAGAGTGCGGTTTAGTAAGTTACAAACCTCTTTCCTTGTACACACCAAGCAGAGGACGCGATGAGGGTTCCATGGCCTGGATTAAACCAATCTCATCCGGTCGGGGGGCATGGGTGTTTCGGTTGGGACCGAGGGGGGCACCCCTTAGGCCTGCGCGATATAAATTTGATCCCATGCTATTGAGGTTGTGGCCTCCCGTCTTAAAGTTTTTCTTGAGCGTTGCCTGGGTGATTCGACGGCGGAATGTGGAATGGGTGTGTCTTGGTTGGACGTGTTTCTTCTAAAACACCGTAAATGGAACTAGTCGTTGCGACTACTGAAATCCGTTGGCTATGGTTAAAGAGTACAAACTCTGCAGCGTCAAAACCATTCGAGTATCCATGTCCACGAGCAAGGACTTGGACATCATCTCGATGTCGATGTCGGTCTAGTGTCAAATCCAGTGTCAACCCGATGGCAGGTCTCGGAGATTAAACATGAAACTGAAAGTGGTAAACTCGGCTGAAGGTTATTCATGTGGATGGACTAACCAATTTATTATGTGCTGAACATTTCCTTGAAATGGTTTAAATTCATGGACTACTTGAATTCAAATGATGAAATGTAAGCCCTTTATGTGATGTCGCTCAGACGTCCGACTATGGCACTCTTGTTATTTACTTTCGATATAAGCCCTTTATGTGATGTCGCTCAGACGTCCGACTGTGGCACTCTTGTTATTTACTTTCGATATAAGCCCTTTATGTGATGTCGCTCGACGTCCGATTGTAACACTCTTGTTACTTTCTATATAAGCCCTTTATGTGATGTCGCTTTCAGACGTCCGATCGTAACACTCTTATTATTTACTTTTGATATAAGCCCTTTATGTAATGTCGCTCAGACGTCCGACTGTGGCACTCTTGTTATTTACTTTCGATATAAGCCCTTTATGCGATGTCGCTCAGACGTCCGACTGTGGCACTCTTGTTATTTACTTTTGATATAAGCCCTTTATGTGATGTCGCTCAGACGTCCGACTATGGCACTCTTGTTATTTACTTTCGATATAAGCCCTTTATGTGGTGTCGCCCCGACGCCCGACTGCGGCATGTTAATTTCTTTTTACCTTTCGAGGCGTCGCTTCAGACACCCGATCGGTCTCTAGTTATTTTTATTGGGATTTGGGGAGGACTACCGCCTGACTTCCTTTTAATTATTGAGCAGCGCAGATTTATTATCGGAATGTGCATTAATAATCTGCTCATGTGCATCATGTTTACATTTGTTATATCTTATGTCCAAATTGTCTTGCGAGTACATTCAAAGTACTCACCTGGCTTGTTGATTTGGCCAGATGTTGACGAAGGCGATCTTATGGATGAAGAGTTCGATAGCGAATCCGACGCCTAGAGGAGTCCCAGTCAGTCACGTGCGATCTTGGATTTGATCACTTGTGTTGTGTACGCTTCCGCTACCCAAATAAAGTCATCAAGCCTCACTCCGACGCTTGATGAGCTGTAAGATTTCGGAGTCATGTCACCCACTTCACTGTGACATATCCAACACCACCTTTATCACGAGTCAGTAGTTATGCCACCATACCCTTGTGTCATATCCGCCCTTATGTATAATATCAGCGTGCTTGTAATAAATTGTTGAGCATCCTCAGCTCAACCTTGCATAATATTTAGTACTACTGGATTTACGTATCAAGGATTTGTCGCCATGAAGAAGGATTCTTCCATCTTGGTCAACACAAGGGTCGACTTTTCAATAAATGTTTTATTGGAAAACCGTTCCTGACAAACTTGGTATCAGAGCCAGTTGATGTAGGAAGCCACTAGGTGCGATCACTAATCGGTTAGTAAGCGTAATAAGTGCCTTTTAGCATTTTGCAAAGCGTAGCAATTTACATTAGTCATCATAAATTTATGACTTGACTATCCGGAATTTTTGTCTACTTTTGTAGATGGCTGGCACCGACTGTGAGTCACAGGTGTTTGCCAATGTTCCTGAGGGGTTCATCAAGCTTCTCATCTCCATCGCCAAGATCGCGTTCGGGCCATCAATTCGTCCGGAGTTCACACTCTACCAGCACAAGCTCAGCGACAGTTTGTCTATGTACCAGGCCGCGGTTCAGTTCAAGGGAGGACGCTCCGAGTTCCGCCGCTTCCGTTTTGTTGGGAGGGCCATGCCTACGGAGAGGCATGCCATGCAGATGGCTGCCTGTGAAGCAATAGCCCGCCTCCGGGATGTTCTTCCTTCAATGAAGACTCGTCGCTACCGCTACCTCCCATGCCACGTGCCATACACTTGCCACTATGCATTCGCTTTCGCTAGGGGAGAAAGAGATGAGGCTATCGAAATGCTTGTTGAGTACCTCAAGGCGCTTGAGGAAGCTTTTGACAACCTCGTGGATGATTTTGTAGCGGCTCGTATGGATTCCATTCATGGCTGCTCCGCCAACAGGAGGGAGCTCCTCCATATGGCACCACCACTGACATTCGTATCGTCCTCAGCATCCTATGCACCTGCCATATTAGCCACCGCTCGCCGCCTGCCTACCACTAAGGAGTTTTACCAGGTCATTGTTCCTACTCCAGTCAGAGCTGCACCACCTGCCACACCCGCGCCAGCTCCGCAACCCAGTACTTCGCGCCTGGAGCCTATTAGTGAGGAGGAGGTTGAGTCTCCAGCACCACTGGGTCTTACCCTCGGCAGGCCGAAGGAAGTTTTCACCATCTCCGACTGAGTACGCATAGCAGCCATGCGATGTGCCAGCTTGTATGATATGTTTATATGTACATAGGTTTGGTGAGAAGTAGTTTGTGTGCGCATCATGTAGGAACTCGGAGAAGTGCACTAGCCTAAATAACATGTCGAGGAATGTGTCGCACATCTGAGTGATGTCTTGTATAATTACGACTTATGTGTAAGATATGTCTTGGCGGTCCTTCTCCATGCTTAATCAAGTATTTTCTTGAAAAATGTTGGAATACTTAAAATTTCTGCCTTTACAAAATTATTTATTTTTGCCACTCAGTTTTTCTCATGAGTTTTTGCAAAAATACCCCAGAGTGGAATATGCCTCGTCCCTGGACTCGTTCCATGCCAAGTCCGCTTAAGAAAATTATGGTACCTGACAAGTAACAATTTCACACGAGGGCAGTCAAATCGACAAAGCGGTGAAACAGCATTTTCTCAAGTATGCCGCCTTTATGAGCAAAGCTAGCAGCAGCATCAAGAAATGATGAACCACGTTATCAATATGGGAAATCACCATGAACCATATCAGCAGCACTCCAAATTGTCTGAACTACAGAAGACGCGTCCCCCAACGTTCTCTCACACTGATAGACCTCTTGAGGCCGATGATTGGCTTCAAGACATTGAAAGGAAGTTAATTATTGCACAGTGTTCAGACCGCGAGAAGGTACTTTATGCACCTCACTACCTCACGGGAGCAGCCGCATCATGGTGGGAGAATTTCCTACACATGCACCCCAATGAAAATAATATCACCTGGCAAGATTTCAAAGAAGGATTTCGTGGGCGCACATTCCCAGAAGCATTATGAAGATCAAGAAAAGGGAATTTGATGACCTCAAGCAGAGAAGCATGACGGTGACTAAGTACAATAGTCAGTTTACTCTATTGTCTCGTTATGCCAACGAAGAGCATATGACGGAGAACAAAAAGATGGAGAAGTTTCTGGACGGTCTGGCACCAGCACTTAAATGTCAGCTGGTCGTACACACCTTTCCGGATTTCAAAACACTTGTGGACAAGGCCATTACATTGGAAAATGAGCGCCACAGCTTGGAGGAATTTCATAGCGGAAAAGGGACAAGACTACTCATGCTGCGCGAACAACCGGAACAAGACCCACCCTCGAAAGATTGGAGCGAACAGACCCGAGGAGTCTGGATTAGGGGTGTCGGATGGCGGACTATAACTTTGGCGGACTCACGGACTATGAAGATACAAGATTGAAGACTTCGTTCCGTGTCCGGATAGGACTTTCCTTGGCGTGGAAGGCAAGCTTGGCGAGATGGATATGTAGATCTCCTCCCACTGTAACCGACTCTGTGTAACCCTAGCCCTCTCCGGTGCTTATATAAACCGGAGGGTTTTAGTCCGTAGAGAACAACAATCATACCATAGGCTAGCTTCTAGGGTTTAGCCTCTTTGATCTCGTGGTAGATCTACTCTTGTACTACCCATATCATCAATATTAATCAAGCAGGAGTAGGGTTTTACCTCCATCGAGAGGGCCCGAACCTGGGTAAAATATCGTGTCCCTTGTCTCCTGTTACCATCCGCCTAGACGCATGATTCGGGACTCCTACCTGAGATCCGCGGTTTTGACACCGACATTGGTGCTTTCATTGAGAGTTCCACTGTGCGTCGCCATCGGGAAGGATGCCTCATCCGTCTTTAAAGGCGGCCTTTGTTGCTAAAGGAGCTATTGCTATCGGCCAAACTCTCCGGCTGGGCGGTTTCTTATGACCGCTGTTAAGCGCCCCGCTACCACGATGACTTCTCGGGTCATTGAAAGCAATCTTCACGTCAACTCGGAACTCGCCGAGCAGTTAGATTCAATGGAGCTCTCTTTCCTAAACGAGCTCTTGGATCGCATCGCCGCCCTGGGAGTCACTACAGACTACGATCAGATTGGGCCTAAACCCGATCTGAGAGAGATTAACTCTCCCGGTCACCCATCACGTTGCGATGGTGGAGGAACAATCGGCAACCCTTCATCTATCTTAAGGACTAGTTATGTCCGATTCTCGATCCTCAAGCGGATACCCGCGGAGGGAGGACGGAACTCAAGCCACGAACCTAAAGTCGAGGCGATGGGCTAGATTCATTGGACAACATCCAGAACCCAAGCTTCCGAGTTGGAAACTCCTTGGCCCTGAGTCTCAGATTGGGTGAGGTTCGGATTTAATTCCACCGCCCACCCAAACATAAGCGATCTTTCCCAAATTCGGCAAGAGCCCGCAGAAACAGTACACCATTACTGGGCCAGATTCCTCCTGGTCATGGACAGGATAAAGGACTGCCACGAGGAGGATGCAATTTCATTCTTCTGCAATAATTGCACGGACAAGGGAATCCTCAACGCCATAAGTCGCCGTGAAATTACACGCTTCGCTGACTTGGCGTCCATAGTACGAAAGTATTGTGTGATGGAAAGCACCTGGAAAACCGAAATAAAATTTTGGGACAATCCGGCCCTGAATACAACCCCAGTCCGAAATAAAAGGGTGCATTATCGCCAGGCACCTGGGTTAGACACCAAAAGCAAAAACCCTCTATAGGGCATGGAACCGTCTTTGGAGGGATGGCTCAATGGACCTGTAAAATTCATAGTACAGAGGGCGCCACACCAACTCATAGCCTTAGAGCATGTTGGATACTCCGGCAGGTGGCCAGAAGTGGCGAAGAGCTTCTAACTCCGAATCCAGGAGCGCCAACCCGAGGATACCAATGCGGTATTAACAGTCTTGAGACTTTCGCATCAAATAATATGCGAGAACGAACACTCCATAGCCTTGCCAAAGTCTACCAAGTAGCAACAATAAACCCATGGGTGACACGGTATTACCTTTAATGCCGTGATGAACCTAAATTCGAACAGCCCGAGCACCACCCGCATTGGTCCTCAAATCAATAGTGGGCGACTTCGCCTTACCAAGGTACTCATGGGCGGTGGCAGCGATTGAACCTCATTTACGAGAAACCCTTGAAAAATGAAATAGTGGAGCCGCATCGGCGAAGCAACACAACCTTTAGAGGAACAATCCCTAGTCGGAAGCGTCTTTGTATAGGAAAAATCACCTTTGGATGTGGTGTTGACGCACGGATAATTACAGGTGCGAGGAGGTCACATTCCAAGTGGCCCGTTCGATGGCGGATACCACGCTCTATTAGGGTGAGAGGCATTTACAATTTTTCAAGCTATACCCCATTACGGGTACATGAAGCTCAAAATGCTCGGGCCCAACAGAATCATCACTCTTGCTAGTGACCCAGACATAGCACTCCAGCGCTGAAAATAAGACAGCCGACCGCCCTTGAGGCACTATCCAAAACCCTAGCGGCGAGGCTGATCTGCGATGCACTCTACGGTGAACAGGGGACGGCGTGATACTCGATAAAAGATCCAAGTCCACCTCCTTTAAACCGGCGGACGAAATAGTCAAATTCCAAGTCCATCCAACGGACCCTACAAAAACGGCCTCCATCGAGGTGCAATTAAACCCTGATGTAGACGCCGCACTATGAGAATTCTATCACGAAAATTGGGACATTTTTACGGCACCCTTCATACATGCCAGAATCCCACGCCCGGCCGAGCACAGCCTAAATATCCTAAAAGGATCCAAGCGATCAAGCGAGGCTCTTGGTGTTTCTTGAACCTAAGAGACAAGCCATGGGAAGGAGCTAGCCAAACTATTGGAGGCGGATTCATCGAGATATAAAACATCCGGACTGGCTAGCAAACCTGGTGATGGTACCAAGAAGGACAAATCACTGGCGCTGTCGTCGATTTCAAGGACCTCAACAAGGCTTGCCAAGGATCCCTCCCCTCCCGCATCGATCAAATTATCGGCGCTACCGCGGGTTCCACGATTCATTGTGTTTCCTCGGCGCATACTCCAGCTACCATCAAATTAAGATGGCAGAGCCAGACCAAGCATAGCGGCATTCATCACCCGTCTGGCCCATTCTGCTTCAACACAATGACCTTGGGCTCAAAATGCGGCGCAACATATCGATTGCATGATTCGGACATATACGGCAAACCGGATCGGCAAAGCGGTGGAGGCATACGTAGATGACGTGGTCGTCAAAACCAAGCATGTCGAAACTCTAGTAGACGACTTGAGGCTCACATTCGATAATCTACATCAAGCTCAACCCGGAAAAATGCGTTTTCGGCGTACCAGCCGGAAAGCTCTTGGGCTTCATTGTATCCGGCAGAGGAATTGAAGCAAACCCAGCCAAGATCCGAGCTCTGTCACAATTGGATATCCCAATGGACCTCAAACAAATACAAAAATTGACCGGATGTGTGGCGGCTCTAAGCCGCTTTATCTCCAACTTGGGAGAAAAGGCATTACCCTTTATCGCCTCCTCCGTGCCGAACACCAGTGGATTTGATGCCGCCACGACCGGACTCGAAGAAATAAAGGCCATATTGGCAACAAACCCGGTCCTGGCCGCGCCAAACATCGGCGAACCAATGTTATTATACATTGCGGCAACTCATCAAGTTCCCCCTCCAAAAGCCAGTTTACTACGTGTCCACTGTCCTCACTCCATGCAAGTCACGGTACCCGCATTATCAAAAGATAGCGTACGCGGTATTTATGGCATCCCGGAAGCTGCGACACTACTTTCAAGAGTGTTTGATAACAGTAGCCTCTGAAGTACCTCTTAACGATATTGTCAACAACCGCGATGCGACGGGCCGGATCGCCAAATGGGCCATTGAGCTCCTCCCGTTCGACATAACCTATTAAGTCGCAAGTTTTGGCGAACTTAAATCGCGAATGGATGGCGAACTCCCTAAAAGTACAACACATATTCCAACTGGATCATGCACTTGACGGCTCCAAAATGTTGGCTAGTCTGGGGCTGGCGTCGTTACGGCGTCCCCAACGAGGAGATCTGATTCATCGTACTCGAGATAATGTATCGGACTCCAACAACGCGGCGAATATGAGGCCCTTCTCGTGGTCTCCGGATGGCGGTCTCCATGGGCATTCAACGCCTAGAGGTGCGAGGATTGAACCTTGCGATATCCCAAATAAATGGAGACTTTGATGCCAAGGATCCGAAAATGGCAGCTTATCGCAACGCCGTCCTAAAAATGTCAGCTCGGTTCTAAGGGCTCGAATTTCACCATATAGCCCGGGAAAACAATCAGGCAGCAGACGTCCTGGCACGCATTGGCGCAAAGCGCGATGCCGTCCCTCCCAACATCTTCTTGGACAGGCAGTTCAAGCCATCCATAGTATGGGAAGGGGAACCCGGAAATAACAGCCCGGACCCGACCGCACTGCCCAACACCGAACACTCTGACACAACTGGAGGCTCTGCCAACGAAATAACATCCTCAGCCCACGTAATAATGGCAGTCATTGCCCTGTGGACAGAACCATTCCTAGCCTACCTAACCAGGTAGGAACTTCCCAAGGACCAAAACGAGGCACGCTGCATAGTGCAGCGATCTAAAGCCTATAAAGTACATGAGGGAGAGCTTTATAAGAAAAGCACCACCAGAGTCCTTCAAAGGTGTATCTCCGAAGAGGAAGGCGGAATCTTACGCTGAAATTCATGCGGACTCGGCGGGCACCACGCTGCAGCCCGGGCCCTTGTAAGCAAGGCCTTCCGTACATGATTTTATTGGCCGACAGCCCGGGCAGATGCTCAGGACTTGGTCCAACGATGCGTTGGTTGCCAGCTCTTTGCTAACCAAAGCCATATGCCACCCACCGCCATCCAAACTATACCCATTACCTAGCCCTTCGCGGTCCGGGGGCTTGACATGGTTGGACCCCTTAAAGGAGGAACACACAAGCAAAAATACCTACTGGTTATGGTGGATAAGTTCACCAAATGGATAGAGGCCAAGCCTGTTAAGACGGCCGAATCCGGACCGGTGATAGACTTCATATCCGGGGTCATACACCGTTATGGCGTCCCCTACAGCATCATCACTGATAACGGCACGAACTTTACGGCCGACGAGGTCAAACTCTCGTGCAAAAACATGGGCATCAAGCTCGACTATGCTTCAGTCTATCACCCATAAACTAACGGTCAAGTCGAGCGAGTAAATGGTCTAATCATGAGCGGCATCAAACCCAGATTAGTGCGGTCCCTCAAGGAATTTAACACGCACTGGGTAGAGGAGCTCGACTCAGTACTCTAGGGGCTGCGGACCACGCCGAATCGCACCACGGATACACACCATTCTTTATGGTATCTGGCGAGAGGCGGTTACGCCTGCGACATAATTCATGACTCACCTCGCGTGCGCATGCGAAGAAAGAAAGCCGAACTCGATCGGCGGGACAGTTTGGGCGCCTTGGAGGAGGAGTGGCGTGGCAAAAGCCCGTTCGCATTCTATTAACGATGACTCGAAGATACCAAAGCGAGAGAAGTGCGGGCCAAAACTTACAATGTTGGCGAGTTAGTTCTCGCTGCGGACAAGAAAAGGACAAACTCAAGCCCAAATGGGAAGGTCCCTTTATTATTGACCAAGTCTTAACTGGTGGAGCGTACCGTCTACGAGACGCATCGGATAACCGACTCGAGCCGAACCCATGGAACGCAGCCCGTCTCCGAAGATTCTATGCCTAGCGCCGGACTCTGTGTTCATCTCCTTGCTCTGTCTATTTTTTACATACTAGCTGTCTTATATTTCTCTCTTTCTCCCCTCCCTTTCTCTTATAGCCTTTAAGGGCTCGTTCGCGCCTTGTTCGCATACAACTGACGCGCTATCCGTGCTCATTATACCTGGGGGCTTCTTTAACAGAAGCTTATTTATACGGGCTTCATGCCCAACACATGTGTCACACTTCCGCATGTACCTTTTATTCACCATTATATGCATCGATATGACTTAATTTTTGGCCAAGCTGGGTTGCTGGCTCTGTGCTTACCCCTACATTCCCGATTGTTCGGCTAGGCGGTAAAGGAGCACCTCTGTGATTATTCTTGCGGGTCGGCGGATGTGTACCTCGGTGGGTGAAGCCGAAAGCTAAGCGTTCTTAAGGGAATATTCGGTCGGTGAACTAAAGATGATTTTTACTTGTTTATTTATCCGCCCCAGATGCTTTTCTGCTTTTTTACTTGTCCGGACATGCACTTTAGGGCATGCCTCCGAGAAAGGAACCCCTAACGGAACTATTCTCCACGGAAGATGTTTCTTACTAACCATGTAATATAACATAACTAGTTGGGCACTTATGCATTCAAGCACTTATGACCCCTACGCTTGGTCTCCATGCATGCCCGGTTCTTACATAACCGAGAGGTATTCGAGACACACTCGGACTATCGGGTCCCGAGGTTGAAGCGAAAAGGTCCGCCATGACAAGCGATCTACAATCCGGCTAGAAGGCATTTTACATGTCATCTTAAATTACATAGTCAATTTGGTAGGTAAATTCCTCTTCAATACCATCCAACAGGCTGTCTAGTTTACTGATCCTGTTGGGAATATTAATGACCAACTCTACCTGGCCGTACACTAAGCTCACAGGGATCTCCTTCCCATCGGGCCCCACAGGTCCGACCTCGGCCATGTGGTTTGGGTCAGCCTTCGTGTACCGCGTCTTCACCATGGCCCAGGCCTCCCCGGTGCCTTGACGGCAGGCCGATATCTTCCATAATCAGAAGCGCCGCCGTGCTCCTTTCAGCTTCTCTGCAAGCTCTCTGAGGCCTTCGGGCACGGAGATGGATGGCCACAAGGCCTGGGCGACGCCTTGCATCACCTGCCAAACTCGTTCGTGCAGTTGTGAGATCTCGGGAAGAAGGTCACCCGTAGAACCGGGCATTTCCTCTGCAGGACGACCTGTGAGCATAACTACGGACATAACTCTGTTAGTCGACTTCCTCGCCGAACTCTTTTTCAAAGTTCGTTCAAACACTTACTAAATATGCCGCGACGAAGCCGCCGATTCTCCTTAACGGAGTCCGACAGTTGGGCACGAACATCCTTTAGTTTGACGCCCAGCTGGGTGTTGGCATCTTGGAGATCATTCTTCTCCTGCCTCACATTTGTAAGCACGCTCTCACCAGCCTTTAGCTAGCGTAGGAGTTGCCGCTTCTCCGGATCTAAGCCGGCGCCATCTGCAATTTTATTGTCAGACTTGCATACACGCCGCACTCTACATGATACTTATCAATTGAGGCATATAATACCAGAGGGGGTCTTCTTGGGCTCCCTGCGCATGGCTAGTCTTGACTGAAGTTGGGCTTTGCACTCTTCCAGCTCCTTGGACAGCATGGTATTCTTTTCTGTAAGAACCTGCATAACAGATGATCCTTAAATCAGTTATTCTACCTATTTCAAGTCTCGGGGGCTACTGATATATATAACCATCAAATTTTCTTACCTGTATGTCTTTTACATACTGCTCCGTGGCCCTGGTTAGACCATTTTGAGCGGCACGGAGGTACGCATCTCCCGAGTTGAAGGCATCCAATGCCTCTTGGGAGAAACAAGCGTCGCGAAGAACTGTCCGGCAGCGCCTGTGGTTCATAGCACTCTCCACCTCGGAATTGGTGGCGGACAGTCTGTCCGCATCCTCTGTCGGAGGAGCGTCCGACACACGCCTTGTGTTCGCCTCGCTACGACTCGGCTTTGCAGCCTGGCTGGTGGAGGCGCGATTGGCAACCTCTCCGGATATAGTCCGGCGAGCCCTCTTTTTCCTAAAAAGAGCACGGGCGTTAGTATGCATCGCAAAAATAATACCTTGGAATAAGGTGGAGCGCCTTACTGCTACGCCGGTGTCTCGATCCGGACAGCATGTCTTTTTAGCCTGTCCGCCCTCGCGGTCCCTTGTTGGCTAGTCGCCGCAGGCTCGGCATTTCGCCTCGAGATCCTCCCCTGCAAAACACCATTGGTATACAGTGATCAAAAATAAGCACAGACGGATCATTCTCTAAGTATTGGGACTTCGGTCTCGGTTACCTGTGAGGCTAGGAGCAGTCCGGGATAATCAGCTGTAATAGCTACCAAGGCATTGTCGATGCTCAGTTGGTAAAATACCCCATCGATCAGCTCCACAGATATGTCCGGGTCCTCTTGGGAGGCCGGGACGAGGGACCGTTCCGGACCCTCGGGTGGTGGAGGGGGGCTGTTTATCTCCTTTACGGCCTGGCGCAGTTCCTGCGCCAAAATCACAAGATGAGATGCTTAACTACAGGAATATGGAACGGATGGGCTAAACGAAGTGTCCGCTTACCCAGCTTGGAGGGTTGTACATAGAAAATCTGCCCTTTGGATTGACGCGAAGAAATTCCTCCTCTTCTCCCTTGTACAATGCAGACAAGATCTTCGGCAGAGCGGCAACCGATTCCGGCCCCTTACGGCCGCAGCGGGTGGCATCATCCTCCCCGTTGTAATACCACATGGGGTGGCCTCTATACTGAAGCGGCTGCACCCCCCGCATAATGCATGTGGCCATGACCTCGATCATGGTCAGTCCAGAATGAGCTAACAGCCTTATCCGGCTCATCAGGTAAAGGACGTCCTTATCATTTTCCTTCTGAGGGCTCCGTGGACGCCAGCTTAGGCGCTTCTTCAAGGGAGCATTATCAAACTCAGGGAGGCCAATCCGAATAGGGTCCGGCAGGGGGACGTCTTCTATATAAAACCATTCTGAAGGCCAGTCTTCGGACGCCTTCTTTGGGGTTCCGGATAGATATCCGGTCCCGGCGATGCGCCATACCTCGGCTCCGCCCACTTGATATATCGACCCCTCCTGAGAACGGGGCACGAGGCAGAACAGCTTCTTCCACAGCGCGAAATGAGCCTCACAGCCCAAAAACAGCTCGCAAAGGGCTACGAAACCCGCGATATGCAATATGGAGGCTGGCGTAAGGTTGTGCAGCTGGAGGCCATAGAACTCCAGCAGCCCCCGGAGAAATGGATGAATTGGAAATCCGAGCCCCCTTATCAAATAAGGGGCAAGGCATACCCGCTCTCCTTTGGAGGGATTAGGGACGCTCTCCGCTTGCTCTCCGCCATTGTAGGTGGCCAGTCCGGCTCGAACCGGGACCATGTAGGCTGGGGGAAGGAATCCCTTGGTTTGGAGCGCCACTAACTCACTATGCGGGATGGAACATCTCTTCCAATCTCCGGGTTGAGGACTTGGAGGGCGAGAGGAGGAGCCACGACGATCGGCCATGATGGAATGGATCTCCTGCGGATGCGCTCCGATGAAAGCTCGCGAAGGGAAGGTGGTATGATTTGGATCTAAATCCTCGTCTCTTTAAATAGGCAGCTCATTCGTGCAGCTACGGGGTAAATGTAAAACACCCTGGCTTTTCGCATTCATTCGACACGTGGAAGATGGCCATTATTAGGCGCAGAAGCCGAGGAGCACAATATTCATAAGGAGCCGGACACTATTCAACAGGTACACGGAATTTGGAGAAGAACCCGCCTTGCAATGCCGAAGAAAATCTGCGCGCCGGACTTGCTGTCATTGAAGCCTGGTTC
Organism: Aegilops longissima; assembly: GCA_021605205.1. Taxonomy (NCBI): domain Eukaryota; kingdom Viridiplantae; phylum Streptophyta; class Magnoliopsida; order Poales; family Poaceae; genus Aegilops; species Aegilops longissima. The sequence goes on along the minus strand of CM038679.1, from coordinate 23,676,419 downwards.
GGGGGCTACTGAGGGAGTCCTGGATTAGGGGGTGTCCGGATGGCCGGACTATAACTTTTGGCCGGACTCCTGGACTATGAAGATACACGATTGAAGACTTTGTCCCGTGTCCGGATAGGACTTCCCTTGGCGTGGAAGGCAAGCTTGGCGAGATGGATATGTAGATCTCCTCCCATTGTAACCGACTCTGTGTAACCCTAGCCCTCTCCGGTGTCTATATAAACCGGAGGGTTTTAGTCCGTAGAGAACAACAATCATACCATAGGCTAGCTTCTAGGGTTTAGCCTCTTTGATCTCGTGGTAGATCTACTCTTGTACTACCCATATCATCAATATTAATCAAGCAGGAGTAGGGTTTTACCTCCATCGAGAGGGCCCGAACCTGGGTAAAAACATCGTGTCCCTTGTCTCCTGTTACCATCCGCCTAGACGCACAGTTCGGGACCCCCTACCCGAGATCCGCCGGTTTTGACACCGACACCCACAACCAATATTCCACGCCCAAACAAAAAAATTCACGCAAGGGACAAGGATTTTACATATCGCCCGGGTGTTACTTGCTACGCTTGTGGAGAGGAAGGACAGTATGCTAAACAGTGCCCAAAGCCAAGAAACTCGGCCCCAAAGCCGAACAACAATGGTAACAGTTCAGCACCCAAGCGCAACAACTTCACCGGCCACTTACCTGTGCGGACCAGGAGCCGGCCCAGCCCAGCTGGCCGATGCCAGTCGTCTCCCTCCTCTCGCCAGAAGGACGAGGGGCGTGTGCCCGCCACGCGCGCCCACGCGTCCATGCCACCTCCTGCCTGCTAGCGTGCGTGGCGCCGCGGACAGACCGCGAGAGCCGTCTGGATCCCTCTGACCGCCCCGCACTCTCCCCCTCGTCTCCCTCTCGCCCTCTCCACCATGGCCGAGACGCCCACGAGCTCGCTGCCGCCATAGCCGCGCCCACCGTGCTCCCCTCACCGCCCCTCAGAGTCTGCAAGAACCGCCGACAACCGCTGCTTCGCCCCACCCTGGCCCCAAGCGCTGGGACGACCTGCATCACTGGCTACTCCACCTTCTTCTTCCTCGGTCACCGGAGATTGTCGCCGCCGATTCGTCGTCCACAGGGCCTCCCCGAGCTCGCTGACCCCCTCTCCGACCCTGCTGTGAGCTCCTCTTCCTCTCCCCCTAGCTCCCGTGCTCGTTTGGCCTCCGTAGCCGCCGTTTCCACTGCATCGTTCATTTCAAAGAGTTTTGCTTTGCAACATGATTTTTCGATGCTTCCTTTGGAAAAATCCATGATCATCAAGTCCCCCGGGAATAAGCAAATCACTCAGAGTTACTGCCAAGGTGTGGTTATTGAGTTTGAAGGACTAAAGTTTCAAGCAAACCTCATTATATTGGAAAATAAAGGACTGGATGTTATCCTAGGAATGGATTGGTTAACCACCAACAAAGGATTTATCGATTGCTTCAGTCGGACTGTAATCCTCACTCATCATCACGGGAAGACAATAAAAGTCGCAGCTCAAGAAAGACCAAGATCACGACAACCAAAGTTGAACAAAGTGGACATTTCAGAGCTAAGGAAAGTTCCAGTGGTATGTGAGTTCCCTGACGTATTTCCCGAAGAACTACCAGGCATGCCGCCAGACCGGGAAATAGAGTTCAGCATTGAACTAGCACCTGGAACCACTGTCACAGCCCTAGTTTAGCCTTTGCTTGTCCTTGCATGATCATCATGTCTAAATTCTGAAATTCAACATTTAATTCTCATCAAATGAGTCCAAAGAAATGTTCCTGTTACTCTGTGAAAATATTGGTAAGAGGTAAAATTCAAACCAATATTTTTGGAATCACAGAAATATTTATTTTGGGCCTTTGACTTAAACCAATGACATATTTGAGTTGAATTTATTTCTGTTATATAAGAAGTAAAGTTCAAATATTTTGTAAGTTGCATGTGACCTTGGACTAGTTCCTGAGCTCACATAACAATTTACAGGAAGTTAAAAAATGATTTGATGTTTTAAATCAAATCAAAACCAACTGCAGAAAATAGAAAACAGAATAAATTAAATAACAGAGAGAGAGAGAGTTAGTACCTGGGCCACTTACCTGTGCGGACCAGGAGCCGGCCCAGCCCAGCTGGCCGATGCCAGTCGTCTCCCTCCTCTCGCTAGAAGAATGAGGGGCGTGTGCCCGCCGCGCGCGCCCACGCGTCCATGCCACCTCCTTCCTTCTAGCTTGCGTGGCCTTGTGACAGACCCGAGAGCCGTCTGGATCACTCGACCGCCCGCACTCTCCCTCGTCTCCTCTTGCCCTCTCCACCATGGCCGAGGCGCCCACGAGCTCGCTGCCGCCATAGCCGCATGCCCACCGTGCTCCCCTCACCCCCTCTGAGTCACTTAGAACCGCCGACAACCGCTGCCCGCCCCACCACAGCCCCAGCGCCTGGGACGACCTGCATCATCGGCTACTCCACCTTCTTCCTCCTCGGTCACCGGAGATTGTCGTCGTCGATTCATCGTCCACAGGGCCTCCCCGAGCTCGCTGACCCCCTCTCCGACCCTGCTGTGAGCTCCTCTTCCTCTCCCCCTAGCTCCCGTGCTCGTTTGGCCTCCGTGGCCGTCGTTTCCACCGCACCAGCTCCCTTTTGGCCATGGCGCCATCGTGGCTAGAGCCACACGTGGCTCAGCCAAGCTCACTGTTGTGCTCAGCGCAGCACCAGGAGCCCGTAGCCACCACCAGCTCCTCCTCCCGTGCACCGTAGCGTCGAACCCAACCCCGTCCGAACTCCGGCCGCTGCTGTCGAGCTCGCCGGCGTCATTTCCGGCATCCCCGTGTCCAACCACTTGCACCACTAGATGCGGCAGCTCCCCAGCTACGCGTAGCACGTCTCCACCGGCGATTTGGTCACCTGAGGACCAAATCCGAGGCCCTCTGCCACGTCTGACCTCGCCGGCATCAAGTCGTCAGCGGGTTTAACCCCGCTGACCAGGGGTTTGACCTCCCTGGGGTCAACATGCGTGGGCCCCGCCCCTGACCAGATTAGTTTAGGACTAATTACCCCTGCTGATACTAACAGTGGGCCCATCGGCTGTTAATTTGATTAGTTAGAATTAATTAACCCTGTTAGTTACTTGTGTTACCGACGTGTCGGTCCCACTGGTCAGGTTTGACCTAGACCGGTCAGTTGACCTGCTGACATCAGCCTTGCGCAATGCTGACGGAGTAAAGCTTTTTCTGGAATTAAAATAAATCAGAAATAATTAGAAATTCCAGAAAATAGTATAAACTTCAAAATTTCATAGAAATTCAACCGTAACTCCAAATTAAATAAATTATATATGAAAAATGATCAGAAAAATCCAATCTATCCATCTATACCATTTTCATGCATGTTAGAGCAACCTAACCTTGCTGTTTAGGTGAAACAAGTTAATGCACTAATATGACCTCTTATTTTGGGTTTGCATTTGAATCTTTGATTCAAATGAACTCAAACCAATCTGTTCTAAGTTGCATTAGCCAAACACACTCATTTTGCCATGTCATTTGCATGCATCATAATGTTGCATATTGCCATGTATGATTGTGTGTCGATGTGTTCTTCGTGGTAGGTTCTGTCTCCGAGGATATTCACGAGTATCCAACTGAAGGGCAGTATCCTACTACCACTCCACCAGGCAAGCAAAACCCCCTTGTTCATTCCGATACAATCCCACTCTCTCGCTCTTGCTCTCTTTTACTGCATTGGGACAACAACGATTCAACTGTTACTTGTTGCGGTAGCTGAACCCCTTTATCCTCTGCATGACCTGTCATTGTCACAGTAAATAGATGAAACCCACTAGCATGAGTAGGAGTTGTTTGAGCCCTGTTGTGCCTACTCATTCATGCTTGTTTGTCATGCCTGCTACTGCTTAGAGTTGAGTCAGGTCTGATTCATCGGGAATGAATTGGAATGTGTTGAACATGTCCTACTGTGTGTGAGCTAAGTGTGTGAACACGATTTGGTAAAGGTAGCGGTGAGAGGCCATGTAGGAGTACATGGTGGGTTGTCTCATCGAAGCCGTCCTCAGGAACTGAGTTCTGTGTTTGTGATCCATGAAACAGTTACTACCACGCATTGGGCCCGAAACCAATGGACCCTCTCGGCTTCTTAATCACCCTTGTCCTTTGTCCAGGAGTTGCAAGTAGTTTCTGGTGTTTGTAGTATGCTGGAGGCCGTGGGCAGCGCTGACCGTAGGGGTGGGATGTGATGCGGTAGGCACGTGGCACGGTGTACCGGGCGCCCATTTGGTGTCTCGGGAACCCTGCTCACATCGTTCGGGGCCGTACGTGGAAACTTCGGCCGGACTCCCTGCGGATGGAACCTGAATAGGCGATAAACCTGGACTAGAGACTTGAGTGCTTAGGTAGGTCGTGGCCGACACCCTCGATGGGCTTCCGCTTGAAGGTTGCCGAGTACATGTCATGTAAACGGCGGTAAGTGGTGAGAGCGTGTGTGAAGAAGTACACCCCTGCAGGGTTAACATAATCTATTCGAATAGCTGTGTCCGCGGTAAAGGACTTCTGGGTTGCCTGTACAGTTCATAGACAAGTGAAAGTGGATACTCTAAAATGCGCAAGATAAGCGTGAGTGCTATGGATGGCGTTCTCGTAGGGTGACTGTCGGTGTCAAAACCGGCGGATCTCGGTAGGGGTCCCGAATCAAGCGTCTAGGCGGATGGTAACGGAGACAAGGGACACAATGTTTTACCAGTGTTCGGCCCTCTCGATGGAGGTAACACCCTACTCCTGCTTTATTAATATTGATGATATGGGTAGTACAAGAGTAGATCTACCACGAGATCAGAGAGGCTAAACCCTAGAAGCTAGCCTATGGTATGATTGTTGTATATGAGATTGTCTATCGACTAGCCTGGCCTCGGTTTATATAGTGCACCTGAGGCCTAGGATAACAAGAGTCCTAGCCGAATACGTCGGTGGGGGAGGAGTCCTTGTCTTGATCGCCAAGTCTTGTGGAATCTTCCTTGTATGCGGCAACTGTCCGGACTGGCCCATGAGTATATGGCCATGGGGATCCTCGGCCCAATCCAACTGATCGGGAGACGACGTGGTGAGTACCCCCTAGTCCAGGACACCGTTAGTAGCCCCCTGAATCGGTCTCAAGTTGGGGGCGCTCCTCGATACTTCCGAACTGTTCTTCATCTTCAGTCGTCGGTCTTGAAAACTGGTTCAACAAATCTTCTCATCTTCGATCTTGAGGATCGCCGAAATGCATTCGACGAGTTTACACGTCGGGTATCCTAGGAGCCCCTTTAAGTTTCCGGCCTTTATCAATGCCTTGTTATTTTTATGCCACACCTCGGGTTTGAAGTTGCTCCTGGGAGGCAGTGTCTTCTTGCGTCCGAGCTCCAACGCCGGACCGCATTCAAGGTATCTTTACAGCCGAGCACCAATGCCGGACTGCTTCCCAGCTCTAACGCCGGACTGTATCCGAGCTCCAACGCCGGACTGTATCCGAGGTGTCGTAAATCACCTTGGGTCAAAGAAGTTTGAAGGAGTTTAGCCGAGCTTAACGCCGGAAATGCCCTCTATGGAGCCAGCCACTAGCGCCCGATCTTTATGCGGATCGCTTCCGGTGGTGCACCACCCGAATGTGGGCGATTTTGTCAATATTTCTGATTGGTGCAATTTATTCTCTGTCGAGATACATAGCCAATAGCCCTCAAGGTGGGTATCGGTCTAAAACCCGAGATGCACATGAAGGATGACATAAGACCGCTGATCCCAGAGTCACCGAGACTCGGTTGATTTGCAAAATCGGCCCGAGGATCAAGTCCTAGCTTCGGCAGAATACTTGAGACACAAGCGGCGTGCTCAGTCCTCGAGACTCGGTTGGGTGCGGCCGACCAACCCGAGGATCAAAATCTCCTCGAACTCAGATTGCACTTAAAATTTTCTGCATAGAACAGGCAATGCAGAGCCCGAGACACCGGGTCGGTGGCAACACCAGATCAGGGGATTGATGTTCCCCTTTAATATTTGTAAATAATAAGCCCGAAGCCCAGTAGCCCCCGAGCCTTAATGCAGGCACGAGTGGCCGAATTAAGGATCGAATCCATAGTAAAATCACAAATTATGTGTAATGACTCAATGTATCCAAGTACTTTATGTCATTAATACTCGGATCCGCATTGTACAAAACTTTGTTGACCGACCATCGGCTTCAACCCCCTCGGCCAGTAGCCGAGGAGTGTTTGTCCTACTTTATAAAGCCTTTATGAGGGCAAAGATTTACGACAAACAAGGCAATCTGGCCATACGGTTTTATAAACAAAGGTACGCAGAGAGATATGTTATATTGTTGTTTAACATAGGAAATGTCTTCCAAAGAAAATAGTCCCACTATCGGTTCCTTTCTTTGGGTTGTCATGCTAGGCATGATCATGAAACCTCAGCTCTAATGTAAGAGCAAAATATTGAGGATTTAGTTTGGGGGGCCAGTTACTAGCCCCCGGTAGTGTTCGGTGACAGTCGAGGTCAAGCCGGAAACACTTCGGCCAATGTTATGAATGGCCCGTCATTTAATATAGTCAACGGATCGCTGGCCAGTTTACACCTATTGTGACAGTCAGTTTTCGGCTTTCTCCACTAAGGCGCTTGACCATGCGAGCTGGAAGCACAATCGCAGTGGTTCTCCCTTTGCACACCTAGCCGAGCAAAGCGGAACTTAGGAGGCAAGCGCAGGAGCCGGGCAACCCAACTATTGACCGAAGACACAATTCGAAACCGATGCATATATAGCAATATCCGAGAATGTTTTGCCGAATCTCTAAAGGTGTCCGGCGTTGCCTTCGCGAGACTTGTGCTGAAAACACACAAATAGTTTAAAAGTGCCAAAAGCTTGAAAACCAAAAACGTCAAGAAAACATGACGTCCGAACAAGATCAAGTGTTCGTGCCAATCCAAAATTGGACTTTAGAAAAAAATTGCTTCTCGCCGTGCTTTAACATGACACATCCTATCTCAAGACTTTAAGCGGGTCAGCCTACGGCTTCAGTCTTCCATCCCGAAGGTGGAGTACTTCTCATTAGGCCAATTTAGAAAACTAAACTCTAGCGGTTTTGAGAGAGAAATTAGGCTCCCCGGCTAGTGACCGCACACTCGTGTCGAAAAAAGGAGTGATAAATATAATAATAATAAAACTTAGCAACGACTAAGAAGAAGAACACTTATCATAAAATGGCTCATATAAATTTAAGAGCCCCCAAGTGACTTGGGTAAAAGAATGATTGCATGTACCGAAGTACTTATATCATATCTACGTTCAACCGAACTTTAAACGCGTCTTAACCGACCGTCGGCTTCTCCCTCTTCGGTCAGAGACCAAAAAGTGCTATGTACTCCACCTGTCGAGAATATCGACGGTGTTTCCGATAACCAGGAAATCAGGTCATAAGGCTGTAACAGACAAAGCGCGCTCGTGGAACTTATGCTATATTACTAATAAAGTGTAAGAAGCATCTTCGAAGAAAATAGTACCCCCACCGATACCTTTCTTCGATGCTCATTGTTAATATGAGACTTGTGCAATAGATTTTTTGTACTCATGAGTTCCGTTGTGTGCCGACCATCATTGAAAACAATAAGAGTGCTAGCTTTCGGCTTCACCCAGTCTGAGGTCAGAGCTCGGAGGACCCGGTCGTGACAATCGCAGAGGTGCTCCCTTTACTCCCTAGCCGAACAATCGGGAACGTAGGAGTAAGCACAGGAGCCAGGCAACCCAGCTTGCAAATCGCTTAAGTCAATATGATGCATATTGTGGCGTAATACACGACCAAGGAACGAAGCCGTACAAGTATAATCATATGCAACAGGAAAAAACTTCATGAAGGAAGCCCCCAAGTAAACGGGGTATTTGAATTTGTGCGCCACAAACAAAGTTTGGACAAGAAAAAAATTTACAAGCAACTTTTTTCCAAAAAAGTATAATGCTTGCTCGAGCCGAACACAAGTTAAAATTTTAAAACTTTGAGCATGAAGGCAACTTAGCTGGTTAATGTGTTCGGTATTGACGACGTGGTCCGAGCTTGATGCGGGACAAGGTTCCATCCCCCAAGCCGGTCCCGAGGTGGCGGAGCAAAGAGCTCGGCACTCCGAAGTGGTGACATAGCACGGTCAATGCAGGACGGCAGAGTGATGCCGAAGTCCCTTGCATGGGGTAATGAAGTGTTGATGAAGCCCCCCGTCCAGCCGAGGTGACGCCAAAGGATATAGTCCGGCTGGATCATTTTCCTGTGCACAAAAAATAGTGCAAACCGGAGATAATAGTAATAATAAAAAAATTCGTTGCATAACAAATAACTTATGCAAAGTGAGTAATAAAAGAAATATGGCCTGGCGCCGAAGTCAATGTCGATGCAGGGCGGCGGCGTGATGCGGTAAAGGCATGGCAAGGCCTGAATTCACAGGTCGGTTCGAGTTCCGGATGCGACGTTCGCCAGACTATGTACGAAAACTGACCGAACCATCATGCGACCGTCGATAATGCGGCCACCACTTGATAGACCTGTGTACATGCGATGGACAAACCAGAGTAATAATTCCTTGGGAAAAATGAACCCAAACAAGCAAAAAAAATACTAGGATTAATAGCACCTGGTTTATTTGTTGTAGTAATCCGAAGGAAGGTGATTCCCAAAATTGGGACTCGATCCGCGCACCCATTGCCTGATGGGCGATAAAACGACGGCATGGCAATGCTGGCAAAGGTTGGCTTGCCGAGGCAAAGCCCTCGGTCCAGCTAGCGTGACGGAGCTGGTCGGTTAGTGACGCCGAAGTGTCCGGAGTAGGTTGATGAAGAGATGGCGAAGCCCCCGGTCCAGCCGAGATGTCGAACTAGGTTGGCGTGATGGACACCAGCTTGAAGAAGCAATAGTGGGGCCCTGCCGATGCAGGTCGTGACGTGGTCGATGCCGGCTTGATGAAGCGACCATGCGGCGATGCCGGTATGCCCGCTTCGTGTAGTCCGTGGGGTGGCGATGTTGGTGATGATTTATCCTTCGCGATGCTGGACTCTTGTTCGGCTTGCCGAGATGATGATCCGAAGAAGTTGAGCTCGGCTCAACAAAGTGACGACATGTTTAGCGCAGGTCGGCAGCCGTGGAGCAATATTGCCGTACTGGTTTGATACCAGCATGATGTTGAAGATCATGTTCCAAAGATTTTAAAGTTAGTGGGATGTGTTCGGGAACAAAACACAATACCCCATACAAAACTTCCTTCAAAAGGATGTCCAAATCCTGTTCATAAAAAGACGAACTCGGTCGGATTCGTTCTCGCGCAGAAAACAGATCCGAAAAGTGATGCACTAATCGGAAGGTTCCCGGAGTTTGGACGGTCGGATCGAGCTGAAATTTTGAGGGGTGGTAGATATAGGAATTCCGCAACCGATCAACGGTTGGATCTTCCAAAGGAGGTCCGAGCTAGAAGCTGGACACCACGCCCAAAACTCGTCCGAATTCTCGTCCAGGTTCAATGCGGCTCCGGTATATCGGAGATTAGCAGAGATTCCTCCATCGGAACTCGACAAAAATTTCCAGGGTTGTTGTAGACTCAATTCCGCACAATTCCACCGAAGCGATCGTTAAAACGACACTTGAGGAGGCGGTGGCGGCGGACACAAGTCCGCTGTCCGTAAAAAAAACGACTGATCGCCCGAGGGCAATGTTGACGTTGAGCCCCCGGGCTCCCTGGATGATTCCTCTATGATCTTGATAGAGATCGGAGTTGATGTTGATGCAGGCCCTCATCCGAACATGACGATCGGAGGTAGGGAGCAGTCCTTGGTTGAGCCAAGGTGACCAGTCGAGCTGGTGATGAAGATGCCGAAGTCGCAGTTGATCTGCAGGCGAGCCATCGAACTTTTGCCGAACACACAGCGGAACTCTCAATGAAAGCACCAATGTCGGTGTCAAAACCGGCGGATCTCGGGTAGGGGGTCCCGAACTGTGCGTCTAGGCGGATGGTAACAGGAGACAAGGGACACGATGTTTTACCTGTGTTCGGGCCCTCTCGATGGAGGTAATACCCTACTCCTGCTTTATTAATATTGATGATATGGGTAGTACAAGAGTAGATCTACCACGAGATCAGAGAGGCTAAACCCTAGAAGCTAGCCTATGGTATGATTGTTGTATATGAGATTGTCTATCAACTAGCCTGGCCTCGGTTTATATAGTGCACCAGAGGCCTAGGATAACAAGAGTCCTAGCCGAATACGTCGGTGGGGGAGGAGTCCTTGTCTTGATCACCAAGTCTTGTGGAATCTTCCTTGTATGCGGCAACAACCGAATCGACCCATGAGTATACGGCCATGGGGATCCTCGCCCAATCCAACCGATCGGGAGACGACGTGGTGAGTACCCCTAGTCCGTGACACCGCCGATGTGGGAGCGGATCCATAGTGGTGTATTGATATGGTGAATATGTGGACTCGTGTCGCCACCTCAAAAGATTTACTTGCGTTCGTGGTTCGTAATAGCCACCGATTCAAAGCTGGCTTCTCGCAGCTTAAACCCCACCATCCCTTTGTTGATAATGATGCATATGTAGATAGTTCTGATGTAAGTCTTGCTGGGTACATTTGTACTCACGTTTGCCTATTTTATGTTTTACAGAGAGACCTTAGTCTCGCTAGTAGTTCTGCGTGGACTTCGACGTTTAGCTTGTTACCTCAGCTACGATCTTGTGCCCTCGGCAGGATTTGGTAGTTAGTCAGGCTTCTCAGCCTTTTTCATTTGTAGTTGTCTGTACTCAGACATGTTAAGCTTCTGCATGTGCTTTGACTTGTATGCTCTGAATGTTTGGTCGTGAGACCCATGTTTGTAATATCTCGCTCCTCGGAGCCTATTGAATAAAATACTTGAGTTGTAGAGTCATGTTGTGATGCCATGTTGTATTTGCACATATCGAGCATATTGTGTGTATGTTATTGAAATGCTTGGTATGTGTGGGATCTGACTATCTAGTTGTTTATCCTTGGTAGCCTCTCTTACCGGGAAATGTCTCCTAGTGCTTCCACTGAGCCTTCGTAGCTTGCTACTGCTCCGGAACACTTAGGCTGGCCGGCATGTGTCCTTCTTCATTCCTGTGTCTGTCCCTTCGGGGAAATGTCACGTGGTGTCTACTGGAGTCCTGTTAGCCTGCTACAGCCCGCTTCTGCGAGTCCTGCTAGCCCAGCTGCTACAGCCCGGATTCACTCACGATGACCGACACGTTCACTCTTTGGTCATGTATGCTCGTCCACGTAAGTTAGTGCCACTTTGGGTTCACGACTAGCCATGTCAGCCCTGTGTTCCTTGTCATATGTATGCTAGCGACACTATCATATACGTGTGCCAAAAGGCAAACGGTCCCGCAAGGTAAGGCGACACCCGTGGGAATACCGTGCGTGAGGCCGCAAAGTGATATGAGGTGTTACATGCTAGATCGGTGTGGCTTTGAGTCGGGGTCCTGACAGCTTTGGTATCAGAGCTTGGCTGCCTGTTGGTTTACCAAGCCAAACTGGTCGAAGTTGAGTCTAGAAATTCTTTAGTTATATAAGGGAATTGATTGTGGGATGGAACGTAAGGCTCTTTTTACTCCTTATACTTTATGCCCTTCTGATCTGAGTCATCCTATCTTTCCTGCAGGGTTAAGGAACTAGGCTATCTCCTCTTTCTATTAGGATCACGTGTTACTAATCTGTAGACTTGTCAGATTGTTGGACCTAAGCCTCGTTTCAGTTCCTATTACTTTCGTGTGTTCATAGATGGTCTCAGAATCTTGATGATCGAGTGGTTATGCCACCATTTTGCAAGATGTCTTAAATCCTTTTGAGCATTTACAGCCGTTATGCTGTCCGAGTCATCCCAGGTTTCTAAACAATCTGATGCACTTGAAAATCCTTTCCCTCTGGTTTTGATGTTCCTTTGGGCCAGGTTAATCACACTAATTGCTGAGTTTAGGTATTCTATTGCCTCGACATATATGTTGGAGTTCTTATTATGACCCTAGGTGTCTTAGGGGATCATCTAGTAATCTAGCCATGATTTGTGTCCCGGTGTGATGATTCTGGCCTTTATTCTCGACAGCATCCCGTGATGCCACTTAGTAGTAGGTATTCTACTTCTGGGTTTCTGAACCCGAGATTCACACTACTTATTTCATGTTGATAGTGTTTGCTAGTTACTTTAGGTTATTAGTAACCTTTGCGATAGTTCTCGAGGTTCGTGGTATATCGTTCTTCCAAATACCATGAACTACTTATGGCGGCAGTTCCTCATTAAACCAAAAGATCACAACAAAAGTGATCTCGATGAGTTCTCGATTCTATGTTGTGACTCTGCCAGTCCTACCTTCTCTGCATGGTTTCTGGAAGAAACCTAGTTAACTTGGTTCGACATACTAATCTATGCATCCACAACTCAGGAAGTTATATGCTCATTTGAGTTGTCCCTCTTTAGTTGTATTCCGACCCTCGTCTATCAATTGATAGTCAAGAGTATGCGTGCATTCGTTCATCGATACCTATTACTCTTGTGGTCCGTCAAGCCATTCTATTCCGGAATGACTGGGAGAAACAAACTCCAGTACCTTATCCATTTCCCGGATTGGGTCAAAGTAGTTGTACTCTGCAGATCAAAATGCCAACCCAGCTTTTGTTCTGTTCTACCCTGAAGTATTACCCACTTTATGTCAGGAATGTCATGAGGGTTGCACCTTCTCTTATGAACTCTTGATACAGTGATACTCTCTCCATCATCATTCACACCTCAGTCCCTGTGTTATAATAACCGGAATGTCGACAAGTGAATCGTGATGTGTGAAATCTATACTCCTAGCAACTCCGTTGCTTGGTAGTTAAAGGACAATAATTACATCATTATCATGTTGGTTATTGAATCACCATCATAAGGTTGATCGCGCTACCTAGTCCATATCCCTGGTGCACTCTTTGATCAATGAGTTCGGATTGTGTCAATCCCTTGCTCGCTTGATCATATCGTCTTGCCCTGAACAGCAAGATTGTTCTCGAGCTTAGTAGCATATCGGTGGTTCGTAATTTTCCGAATATCTTCTCGAAAGTATCACCAGGTTGTCACATGACCGCTATGTTGAGTTCGTGATCAAGTTGGTTTCTTGTAAACCACCCTTTCTCCAAGAGTCTGTGTTGGGTACCCCTGAGCTGTTTGGTCAAGCTAAACAACAACTTGGAGAGTTGGAAGATGGAAGCTTGTCCGATTTAGTTCATCTTAAGGGATATCTTGTATGTGTGTTGAAGAAAGATGATATCTTCATTGATTGATCCTCGTGACCAGTTGTTGGACCTATTGTCTTGCCAAAACTTTGGTTTGAGTGTGGGCTATCCTCAAATCAAATCAGAACCAACGATGTTCTTAATATTGTCTTACTCGTGGTTGATCCCTCGAGCATACACCATTATATCCTTTGGTCTGACAAATACTATCACTTGTTCTCATAATTATGGAATTCCATTTTTATGGAAACCTGGATGAATTGTTGTTGAGCCCATCAGCAGCATTTTTTTCATCCATGATTCGTGTTGAACATCCAGCTAGTGTTGGGAACTTTTATAAGCATTATCTTCATGTCCCGTGCATGAAGCATATGTTCGGATGAAAGAAGTGACTTTCTCTAATTCATGTGCATTGATGCAAGTTGCCGCCATGAATTCGGGAAAGTTGGCTTTGCTTCCTCTGGAACCATTCCAAGTCAGTCATGCATACGTGCGAAGTATTCTGTGGTATGGAGACTTGCAAACTTCATTCTATATGTGTCCCTAGCACACCAAGCCACTGACTGATTTGTTCAAGGAGAAGGAGTTCCTTCATAAGAGCTAATCATGACTTATGTTAGGACTTCGTTATCCTCGATGATGGTTCCCCTCCTGAACTCGGTAGTGTTTTATTATAAGACTACTACTTGGTCATACTTGCCTGAGGCAGCGTGTCCACATGTTTGTAGCAGAATCAGCTCATGTTTTGGAGCTTACTACCGTAGTCCATTTTCTGAGAATCTCGCAACGTCGTCTCGTCGATTTCTGTTGCAAACTTTCATTTTTATTCCTAGACTTAATGAGTCTGGAATATCCTGACAGCAACCAGATCTGAATCTCAGGCAGATATGATGGTTGGAGCATTTTCCAAGAACTATAACATTGGTCTCTCGATAACCGGTAAGTGGATGTCGTGGCCAACACACCCAGCCGGAAGACCTATCATTGTAGTATCTTGATTGAAGAAAGTTGGCCACCTCCCCATGAGGATTTCGTAGGATTTACCTCCGTAGATAATCCTTACGGATTCTTGTGTTCCCGAAGTCCGACCTTTTTACTTGATGTTCTAGATATCAAACCATATCTATGAATGGGATATAGTAGCACACCAAGGAGAACATTAGAAGCGGAGTGCTAAATGTCTCTCGGTCGACCATCCAGATTTCGTCCCCTTGGCCTCGCTAAGGTGAAATTTGAGAAAGTGTTATCTTCCTTTGCATCTGCATCCTCCACCAATATTCATCATGGTAGTATGTTGTGTTGCCAGGATCCTTGACTCGGGTGTTGGTAAAACCTTGATGAATATGGAAATGCTCAAGTTCTTGAGAGCACGCACAAGCACTAGGTATTATCACCGGCACTAACTGGGATTGCTCCTAGTCTCTTCGGTTATGCTATAACCACTCCAACAGTGGAATCCCTCTCTACTGTTGAGCTCCTCCCCGGTTACTAGAATCATTCCAACGTTTGCATGTTGCCCCAGCTTGCACCACCATTGTGCCATCCTACCATGGGTTCCATCCATTTCCGATGATAATCAAAAGTCATCCCATGCATTGTCTTCAACAAGGTAATCCACATCATCCATATTAGCCTGGGTATGTCATTCATCCGGACTCCTTCAAATGATCGATTACGATTTGCCTTAAGCTAGTATAAAGGGTTTCAATGATCTCTGAATCAAAGGTAATTCTTTTTGCCACTTAAGGTAATAATTCTACGAGTCACCTCCTCTAAGATGTTCTGTTATGGTATCATGGCAACTCAACTCCTCGCTACGTTGACAACCGTTCACCACCTTCTTAAATGTGGAATTGTTGTCTACCTAGTGAACCTTCGTCATCTGTTCCACTCCATTCCTTTGGATGTGTGCCTCGTGTCTCAGCTCGAGAGATGTTTCTATGTCTCACTCCATGAGTTGATCCTGAGTTGTTCGATCTTCGAGGAGATCGATCCTTCTAGAGTTTTCCTTTTCTTTTCGTTGCCATGTTGGTTGGAGTTCTTAGAGCAAGACACCGAACAAAGTTGGTGATCGAATCAACGTCCTTATGAAGTGCAAATTGGGTCATGAAGATTGTGTTAGTTTGCGTCCCCCCTTAATCTTACCCTACGCTTGAATCTCGGGACGAGATTCTTGCTTAGTGGGGGTGAGTTGTCACAGCCCTAGTTTAGCCTTTGCTTGTCCTTGCATGATCATCATGTCTAAATTCTGAAATTTGAATTGAGGGAATTTTCAAAGCCTCAGAAACCTTTTAAAAATAATCAACATTTAATTATCATCAAATGAGTCCAAAGAAATGTTCCTATTACTCTATGAAAATATTGGTAAGAGGTAAAATTCAAACCAATATTTTTGGAATCACAGAAATATTTATTTTGGGCCTTTGACTTAAACCAAAGACATATTTGAGTTGAATTTATTTCTGTTATATAAGAAGTAAAGTTCAAATATTTTGTAAGTTTCCTATGACCTTGGACTAGTTCCTGAGCTCACATAACAATTTACAGAAAGTTAAAAAATGATTTGATGTTTTAAATCAAATCAAAACCAATTGCAGAAAATAGAAAACAGAATAAATTAAATAACCGAGAGAGAGTTAGTACCTGGGCCACTTACCTGTGCGGCCCAGGAGCTGGCCCAGCCCAGCTGGCCGATGCCAGTCGTCTCCCTCCTCTCGCCAGAAGGACGAGGGGCGTGTGCCTGCCGCACGCACCCACACGTCCATGCCACCTCCTGCCTGCTAGCTTGCGTGGCACCGCGGACAGACCCGCGAGAGCCGTCTGGATCACTCTGACCGCCCCGCACTCTCCCCCTCGTCTCCCTCTCGCCCTCTCCACCATGGCCGAGATGCCGACGAGCTCGCTGCCGCCATAGCCGCGCCCACCGTGCTCCCCTCACCGCCCCTCTGAGTCTGCAAGAACCGGCGACGACCGCTGCTTCGCCCCACCCTGGCCCCAAGTGCTGGGACGACCTGCATCACCGGCTACTCCACCTTCTTCCTCCTCGGTCACCGGAGTTCGTCGTCCACAGGGCCTCCCCGAGCTCGCTGACCCCCTCTCCGATGTGAGCTCCTCTTCCTCTCCCCCTAGCTCCCGTGCTCGTTTGGCCTCTGTAGCCGCCGTTTCCACCGCACCCGAAAGCTCCCCGCCGCCGGCCATGGCGCCGTCGTGGCTAGAGCCACAGTGGCTCGAAGCCAAGCTCACTATTGTGCTCAGCGCAGCACCAGGAGCCCGTAGCCACCACCAGCTCCTCCTCCCGTGCACCGTAGCGTCGAACCCAACCCCGTCCGAACTCCGGCAGCCGTTGTCGAGCTCGCCGGCGTCGTTTCCGGCGTCCCCGTGTCCAACCACTTGCACCACTGGATGCGGCAGCTCCCCAGCTACACGTAGCACGTCTCCACTGGCGATTTGGTCACCGGAGGACCAAATCCGAGGCCCTCCGCCGCATCTAGCCTCGCCGGCATCGAGTCGCCGGCGGGTTTGACCCCGCTGACCAGGGGTTTGACCTCCCTGGGGTCAACATGCGTGGGCCCCGCCCCTGACCAGATTAGTTTAGGACTAATTACCCCTGCTGACACGGATAGTGGGCCCAGCGGCTGTTAATTTGATTAGTTAGAATTAATTAACCCTGTTAGTTACTTGTGTCACCGACGTGTCGGTCCCACTGGTCAGGTTTGACCTGGACCGGGTCAGTTGACCTGCTGACATCAGCCTTGCGTAATGGTGACGGGGTAAAGCTTTTTCTGGAATTAAAATAAATCAGAAATAATTAGAAATTCCAGAAAATAGTATAAACTTCAAAAATTCATAGAAATTCAACCGTAACTCCAAATATTATATATGAAAAATGATTAGAAAAATCCAATCTATCCATCTGTACCATTTTCATGCATGTTAGAGCAACCTAACCTTGCTGTTTAGGTGAAACAAGTTAATGCACTAATATGACCTCTTATTTTGGGTTTGCATTTGAATCTTTGATTCAAATGAACTCAAACCAATCTGTTCTAAGTTGCATTAGCCAAACACACTCATTTTGCCATGTCATTTGCATGCATCATAATGTTGCATATTGCCATGTATGATTGTGTGTCGATGTGTTCTTCCTAGTAGGTTCTGTCTCCGAGGATATTCACGAGTATCCAACTGAAGGACAGTATCCTACTACCACTCCATCAGGCAAGCAGAACCCCCTTGTTCATTCCGATACAATCCCACTCTCTCGCTCTTGCTCTCTTTCACTGCATTGGTACAACAACGATTCAACTGTTACTTGCTGCGGTAGCTGAACCCCTTTATCCTCTGCATGACCTGTCATTGCCACAGTAAATAGATGAAACCCACTAGCATGAGTAGGAGTTGTTTGAGCCCTGTTGTGCCTACTCATTCATGCTTGTTTGTCATGCCTGCTACTGCTTAGAGTTGAGTCAGGTCTGATTCATCGGGAATGAATTGGAATGTGTTGAACATGTCCTACTGTGTATGAGCTAAGTGTGTGAACACGATTTGGTAAAGGTAGCGGTGAGAGGCCATGTAGGAGTACATGGTGGGTTGTCTCATTGAAGCCGCCCTCGAGGAACTGAGTTCGTGTTTGTGATCCATGAAACAGTTACTACCACACATTGGGCCCGAAACCAATGGACCCTCTCGCTTCTTAATCACCCTTGTCCTCCGTCCCAGGGAGTTGCAAGTAGTTTCTGGTGTTTGTAGTATGCTGGAGGCCGTGGGCAGCGCTGACCGAAGGGGTGGGCTGTGATGCGGTAGGCACGTGGAACGGTCTACCAGGCGCCCGTTTGGTGTCTCGGGAACCCTGCTCACATCGTTCGGGGCCGTATGTGGAAACTTCGGCCGGACTCCCTGCGGATGGAACCTGAATAGGCGATAAACCTGGACTAGAGACTTGAGTGCTTAGGTAGGTCGTGGCCGACACCCTCGCTGGGCTTCCGCTTGAAGGTTGCCGAGTACATGTCGTGTAAACGGCGGTAAGTGGTGAGAGCGTGTGTGAAGAAGTACACCCGTGCAGGGTTAACATCATCTATTCGAATAGCCGTGTCCGCAGTAAAGGACTTCTGGGTTGCCTGTACAGTTCATAGACAAGTGAAAGTGGATACTCTAAAATGTTGAAGATAAGCGTGTGTGCTATGGATGCCGTTCTCGTAGGGTGACGGAGCGGATCCATAGTGGTGTATTGATATGGTGAATATGTGGACTCGTGTGTGCCACCTCAAAAGAGTTACTTGCAGTCGTAGTTTAGGATAGCCAGCGAGTCAAAGCTGGCTTGCTGCAGTTAAACCCCACCATCCCCTTTGTCGATAATGATGCATATGTAGATAGTTCTGATGTAAGTCTTGCTGGGTACATTTGTACTCACATTTGCCTATTTTATGTTTTGCAGAGAGACCTTAGTCTCGCTAGTAGTTCCGCGTGGACTTCGACATTTAGCTTGTTACCTCGATTATTTATCTTGTGCCCTCGGCAGATCTCGTAGTTAGTCGCTTCTCAAATTTTTCATTTGTAGTTGTCGTACTCGGACATGTTAAGCTTCCGCATGTGCTTTGACTTGTATGTTTTAATGTTGGGTCATGAGACCCATGTTTGTAATATCTCGCTCCTCGAGCCTATTGAATAAAATACTTGAGTTGTAGAGTCATGTTGTGATGCCATGTTGTATTTGCACATATCGAGCATATTGTGTGTATGTTATTGAAATGCTTGGTATGTGTGGGATCTGACTATCTAGTTGTTTATCCTTGGTAGCCTCTCTTACCGGGAAATGTCTCCTAGTGCTTCCACTGAGCCTTCAGTAGCTTGCTACTGCTCCGAACACTTAGGCTGGCCGGCATGTGTCCTTCTTCGTTCTCTGGTCATCCCTTCGGGAAATGTCACGCGGTGTCTACAGGAGTCCTGTTAGCCTGCTACAGCCCGGTTTACCAGAGTCCTGCTAGCCCAGCTGCTACAGCCCGGATTCACTCGCTGATGACCGACATGTTCGCTGCTGGGTCATGTATGCATGTCCCTGTAAGTTAGTGCCACTTTGGGTTCACGACTAGCCATGTCAGCCCGGGCTCCTTGTCATATGGATGCTAGCGACACTATCATATACGTGTGCCAAAAGGCACAAACGGTCCCGGGCAAGGTAAGGTGACACCCATGGGAATACCGTGCGTGAGGCCGCAAAGTGATATGAGGTGTTACATGCTAGATCGGTGTGGCTTTGAGTCGGGGTCCTGACAACCACCCCCATTTACAAGAAACCCTATAGGATGGCACCCTCCGAGTTGGTAGAATTAAAGAAGCAAACAAAATAATTATTGGACAAAGGATTTATACGAGCTAGCTCCTCACCTTGGGGTTCACCAGTATTATTTTCCAAGAAAAAGGATGGGACACTGAGATTATGCATAGACTATCGAGCACTCAACATGGTCACCATCAAAAATAAATATCCGATGCCACAGATAAATGATTTATTTGACCAGCTCGCACAAGCCAAAGTTTTCTCAAAAATTGATTTAAGGTCAGGATATCATCAATTAAAAGTACGGACCGAAGATATCCCTAAGACAGCATTCACCTCCAGATACGGATTATACGAGTTTACAGTAATGCCGTTTGGACTAACAAACTCCCCCGCATATTTTGTCCATCTCATGAACAAAGTGTTTATGAAATTTATGGACAAATTTGTTGTGGTGTTCATTGATGATATTCTGGTATACTCTAAGACACCATAAGAGCATGCAGAACATCTCAGGATTGTACTGGGAGAATTGAGGAAACACCAATTATATGCCAAATTCAGCAAATGTGAATTTTGGTTAAGACAGGTTGGTTTTCTAGGCCACGTATTGACCCAAGAAAGTGTTGTCGTGGACCCAAAAAAGTCAAGGCCGTACTTGGCTGGAAACCACCAGCCAACGTAACAGATGTCCGAAGTTTTCTGGGAATGGCTGGATACTACCGAAGGTTCATTGAGGGGTTCTCCACCATAGCAAAACCAATGACACAGCTACTCAAGAAGAATAAGAAATTTGTGTGGACTGAAGCTTGCGAGAAAAGTTTCCAAGAACTCAAGAGGAAATTAACAAAAACACCAGTATTGGTTATACCAGACATACACAAAAGTTTTGAAGTGTATTCTGACGCATCCCGGAAAGGCCTCGGATGCGTGCTAATGCAAGAAGGCAAAGTAGTCGCATACGCTTCCAGACAACTTCGAAAGCATGAAGAAAATTATCCCACTCATGACTTAGAACTAGCAGCAGTCATTCATGCACTCAAAGAGTGGAGACACTTTTTGTTGGAAATATGCCCTAGAGGCAATAATAAATTAGTTATTATTATTATATTTCCTTGTTCATGATAATCATTTATTATCCATGCTATAATTGTATTGATAGGAAACTCAGATACATGTGTGGATACATAGACAACACCATGTCCCTAGCAAGCCTCTATTGGCTAGCTCGTTGATCAATAGATGGTTACGGTTTCCTAACCATGGACATTGGATGTCATTGATAACGGATCACATCATTAGTAGAATGATGTGATGGACAAGACCCAATACTAAGCCTAGCACAAAGATCGTAGTTCAGATGCTAAAGCTTTTCTAATGTCAAGTATCATTTCCTTAGACCATGAGATTGTGCAACTCCGGATACCGTAGGAATGCTTTGGTGTACCAAACGTCACAACGAATCGGGTGACTATAAAGGTGCACTACAGGTATCTCCGAAAGTGTCTGCTGGGTTGGCACGAATCGAGATCGATTTGTCACTCCGTAAACGGAGAGGTATCTCTGGGCCCACTCGGTAGGACATCATCATAATGTGCACAATGTGATCAAGGAGTTGATCACGGGATGATGTGTTACGGAACGAGTAAAGAGACTTGCCGGAAACGAGATTGAACAAGGTATCG
The DNA here is from genome assembly GCA_021605205.1 of Aegilops longissima. Lineage (NCBI taxonomy): Eukaryota > Viridiplantae > Streptophyta > Magnoliopsida > Poales > Poaceae > Aegilops > Aegilops longissima. The sequence goes on along the minus strand of CM038679.1, from coordinate 23,655,160 downwards.
GGATACCGACGATCGAATCTCGGGCAAGTGCAATACCGCTAGACAAAGGGAATTGTATAAGGGATCGATTGAGTCCTTGACATCGTGGTTCATCCGATGAGATCATCGTGGAACATGTGGGAGCCAACATGGGTATCCAGATCCCGCTGTTGGTTATTGACCGGAGAACGTCTCGGTCATGTCTGCATGGTTCCCGAACCCGTGGGGTCTACACACTTAAGGTTTGATGACGCTAGGGTTATAAAGGATGTTTGTATGTGGTTACCGAATGTTTTTTGGAGTCCCGGATGAGATCCAGGACGTCACGAGGAGTTCCGGAATGGTCCGGAGGTAAAGATTTATATATGGGAAGTCATGTTTTGGTCACCGGAAAAGTTTCGGGCGATATCGGTAATGTACCGGGACCACCGGGAGGGTCCCGGGGGTCCACCAAGTGGGGCCACCTACCCCAGAAGGTTGCGTGGGCCAAGTGTGGGAGGGTACCAGCCCCTAGGAGGTCTGGTGCGCCCCCCACAAGGGGCCCAAGGCGCAAGGGAGAGTGGGAGGGGGCAAACCCTAGTTCAGATGGGCCTTAAGGCCCACCTAGTGGGCGCCTCCCCTCTTCCCCCTCTTGGCCGCCCCCCCAAAACCCATCTAGGGCTGGCCGCCACCCCTAGGGGGTGGAAACCCTAGAGGGGGCACAGCCCTCCCCTTCCCCTATATATATGAGGCCTAGGGGCTGCCCATAACACACGAGAGCCTCTCCTCCAGCGCAGCCTGCCTCCTCCTCCTCCTCTCCCTTGGTGCTTGGCGAAGCCTGCGGGATTGCCACGCCTCCATCACCACCATGCCGCTGTGTTGCTGCTGGATGGAGTCTTCCTCAACCTCTCCTCTCTCCTTGCTGGATCAAGGCGTGGGAGACGCCACCGGCTGTACGTGTGTTGAACGCGGAGGTGCCGTCCGCTCGCACTAGGATCTCCGGTGATTTGGATCACGACGAGCACGACTCCTTCAACCCCGTTCTCATGAACGCTTCCGCTTAGCGATCTACAAGGGTATGTAGATGCACTCTCCTTCCCTCGTTGCTAGTTTCTCCATAGATAGATCTTGGTGACACGTGGAAAATTTTGAATTTCTGCTCGCTCCCCAACAAAGGGCATCATGAGCTAGGTCTATTGTGTAGATTCTTTGCACGAGTAGAACACAAAGTAGTTGTGGGCGTTGATGTTGTTCAATATGCTTACCGTTACTAGTCCAATCTTGTTTCGACGGTATTGTGGGATGAAGCGGCCTGGACCGACCTTACACGCATTTTCGTGAGACAGGTTCCATCGACCGACATGCACTTGGTGCATAAGGTGGCTAGCGGGTGCCGCTCTCCCACTTTAGTCGGAACGGATTCGATGAAAAGGGTCCTTATGAAGGGTAAATAGCAATTGGCATACCACGTTGTGGTTTTATGAGGTAAGAAACGTTTGCTAGAAACCCATAGCAGCCACGTAAAACATGCAAACAACAATTAGAGGACGCCTAACTTGTTTTTGCAGGTATGCTATGTGATGTGATATGACCAAGAAGAATGTGATGAATGATATGTGATGTATGAGATTGATCATGTTCTTGTAATAGGATTCACGACTTGCATGTCGATGAGTATGACAACGGCAGGAGCCATAGGAGTTGTCTTTATTTATTGTATGACCTGCGTGTCATTAAACAACGCCATGTAATTACTTTACTTTATTGCTAACCGGTAGCCATAGTAGTAGAAGTAATAGTTGGCGAGACAACTTCATGAAGACACGATGATGGAGATCATGATGATGGAGATCATGGTGTCATGCGGTGACGATGATGATCATGGAGCCCCAAGATGGAGATCAATGGAGCTATATGATATTGGCCATATCATGTCACTACTATATAATTGCATGTGATGTTTATTATGTTTATGCATCTTGTTTACTTAGAACGACGGTAGTAAATAAGATGATCCTTACAACAATTTCAAGAAGTGTTCTCCCTAACTGTGCACCGCTGCCAAAGTTCGTTGCTTCTAAGCACCACGTGATGATCGGGTGTGATGGATTCTTACGCTCACATACAACGGTGTTGACGAGCCTAGCATGTACAGACATGGCCTCAAAACGCAAATACACTTAGGGTTAACTTGACGAGCCTAGCATGTACGCACATGGCCTCGGAACACGAGACCGAAAGGTCGAGCATGAGTCGAATAGTAGATACGATCAACATGAAGATGTTCACCGATGATGACTAGTCCGTCTCACGTGATGATCGGACACGGCCTAGTTGACTCGGATCATGTAATCACTTAGATGACCAGAGGGATGTCTATCTCGAGTGGGAGTTCATAAGATGAACTTAATTATCTTGAACATAGTCAAAAGACCTTTTGCAAATTATGTCGAAGCTCGCGCTTTAGTTCCACTATTTAGATATGTTCCTAGAGAAAATATAGTTGAAAGTTGACAGAGCGATTATGCGGACAGAGAAAGCTTGTGTCCTTAATGCACCGCTCGATGTGCTGAACCCCAAACGCGCTTGTGGGTGTCACGAACATCGGACATACACGTTTTGATAACTACGTGATAGTTCGTTAAACGGTTTAGAGTTGAGGCACCAAGACGTTTTCAAACATCGCGAACATATGAGATGTTTCAAGGCTGAAATTGGGATTTCAGGCTCGTGCCCACGCCAAGAGGTATGAGACCTCCGACGATTTTCTTAGCCTACAAACTAAGGGAGAAAAGCTCAATCGTTGAGCTTGTGCTCGATTGTCTCGAGTACAACAATCACTTGAATCGAGTGGGAGTTAATCTTCCGGATGAGATAGTGATGTTTCTCCAAAGTCATTTCCACCAAGCTGCTAGAGCTTCGTGATGAACTATAAAATATCGGGATAGATATGATGATCCTTGAAGTGTTCGCGATGTTTGACACCGCGAAAGTAGAAATCAAGAAGGAGCATCAATTGTTGATGGTTGGTGAAACCACTAGTTTCAAGAAGGGCAAGGGCAAGAAGGGACACTCCATGAAACGGCAAATCAGTTGTTGCTCCAGTGAAGAAACCCAAGGTTGAACCCAAACCCGAGACTAAGTGCTTCGTAATAAGGGAACAGCCATCGGAGCAGAATTACCCTAGATACTTGGTAGATAAGAAGGCTGGCAAGGTCGATAGAAGTATATTGGATATACATTATGTTATTGTGTATTTTACTAGTACTCCTAGTAGCACCAGGGTATTGGATACCGGTTCGGTTGCTAAGTGTTAGTAACTCGAAATAAAAGAGCTACGGAATAAACGGAGACTAGCTAAAGGTGAGTGACGATATGTGTTGAAGTGTTTCCAAGTTTGATGTGATCAAACATCGCACGCCCTCTACCATCAAGATTAGTATTAAACCTGAATAATTGTCATTTGGTGTTTGCGCTGAGCATAGACATGATTGGATTATGTCTATCGCAATACTGGTTATTCACCTAAGGAGAATAATGGTTACTCTATTTATGTGAATAATACCTTCAGTGGTCTTGCACCTAAATAAATGGTTTATTGAATCTCGATCGTAGTGATACACATTTTCATGCCAAAAGTATAAGATAGTAATGATAGTACCACTTACTTGTGGCACTGCCATGTAAGTCATATTGGTGTAAAACGCATGAAGAAGCTCCATGTTGATGGATCTTTGGACTCACTCGTTTTTGAAAAGTTTGAGACATGCGAACCATGTCTATTGGTGCATACGCATGAAGAAACTCCATGCAGATGGATCGTTTAGACTCACTTGATTTTAAATCACTTGAGATATGCAAATCATACCACATGGACAAGATGAATGAAAAGCCTCGGTTTCAGTAAGATGGAACTAGATAGCAACTTGTTGGAAGTAACACATTTTGATGTGTGCAGTCCAATGAGTGCTGAGGCATGCAGTGAATATCGTTATGTTCTGACTTCATAGATGATTCGAGTAGATGTTGAGTATATTTACTTGATGAAACACAAGTCTGAATTATTGAATGGTTCAAGTAATTTCAGAGTGAAGTTTAAGATCTTCGTGACAAGAGGATAGAATGTCTATGATATGATCATAGAGATGAATATCTGAGTTACGAGTTTTGGCACACAATTAAGACATTGTGCAAATTGTTTCACAATTAATACCGCCTGGAACACCATAGTATGATGGTGTGTCCGAATATCATAGTTGCACTCTATTGGATATGGTGCGTACCATGATATCTCTTATCGAATTACCACTATCGTTCATGGGTTAGGCATTAGAGACAACCACATTCACTTTAATGAGGCACCACGTAATTCCGTTGAGATGACACCGTATGAACTATGGTTTAGAGAAACCTAAGCTGTCATTTCTTAAAGGTTTGGGGCTGCGACGCTTATGTGAAAAAGTTTCAGGTTGATAAGCTCGAACCCAAAGTGGATAAAATGCATCTTCATAGGACACCCAAAACAGTTGGGTATACCTCCTAATTCAGATCCGAAAGCAATAGGGATTGTTTCTTGAATCGGGTCCTTTCTCGAGGAAAAGTTTGTCTCGAAAAGTTGAGTGGGAGGATGGTGGAGACTTGATGAGGTTATTGAACCGTCACTTCAACTAGTGTGTAGCAGGCACGGGAAGTTGTTCCGTGGCACCTACACCAATTGAAGTAGAAGCTTATGATAGTGATCATGAAGTTTGGATCAAGTCACTAACGTACCTCGTAGGGAGACAAGGATGCGTACTACTTCAGAGTGGTACGCAATCCTGTCTTGAAGGACATGTTGCTAGACAACAATGAACCTACGAGCTATGGAGAAGCGATGGTGGGCCCAAATTCCGACAAATGGTTAGAAGCCATGAAATCCGAGATAGTATCCATATATCAGAACAAAGCATGGACTTTGGTGGACTTGCCCGATGATTGGCAAGCCATTGAAATAAATGGATCTTTAAGAAGAAGACGGACGTGGACGGTAATGTCACCATCTATGAAGCTCGACTTGTGGCAAAGAATTTTTCACAAGTTCAAGGAGTTGACTACGATGATATTTTCTCATCCGTAGCGATGCTTAAGTCCGTCGGAATCATGTTAGCATTAGCTGCATTTATGAAATCTGGCAGATGGATGTCAAAACGAGTTTCCTTACCAGTTTTCGTAAGGAAAGGTTGTATGTGATACAATCAGAAAGTTTTGTCGATCCTAAGGATGCTAAAAGGTATGCTGACTCCAGCAATCCTTTCTAAGGACTGGAGTAAGCATCTCGGAGTTGGAATGTGCGCTTTGATGAGATGATCAAATATTTTGGGTTTATACAAAGTTTATGAGAAACTTGTATTTCCAAAGAAGTGAGTGGGAGCACTATAGAATTTTGATGAGTATATGTTGTTGACATATTGTTGATCGTAAATGATGTAGAATTTCTGGAAAGCATATAGGGTTATTTGAAAAGTGTTTTCAAGTGAAAACCTGTATTAAGCTATTTGAACATTGAGCATCAAGATCTATAGGATAGATCAAAACGCTCAATAGTACTTTCAAATGAGCACATACCTTGACATAATCTTGAAAGTGTTCAAGATGGATCACCAAAGAAGGAGTTCTTGCCTCGAGATGTAAGGTATGAAGTTAAGAGTTAAAGCTCGACCACGGCAGAAGAGAGAGAAAGGATGAAGGTCGCCCCTATGCTTCGACGTAGGCTCTATAGTATGCTATGCTTTGTGTACCGCACGAAGTGTGCCTTGCCATGAGTCACTCAGGGGTACAAGAATGATACAGAATGGATCATTGGACAGCGGTCAAAATTGTCCTTGGAGTAAATAAGGACATGTTTCTCGATTATGGAGGTGATAAAGAGTTCGGCATAAAGGGTTACGCAGATGCAAGCTTTAACACCTATCCGAATGACTCTAAGTAGAAAACAGGATACGTATAGTGGAACAACCATTTGGAATAGCTCCAAGTGGAGCGTGGAAGCAACATTTACAATATGACCTAGAAATTTGCAAAGCACACACGGACCTGAAAGGTTCAGACCCGTTGACTAAAACCCGTTGACTAAAACCTCTCTCACAAGCAAAACATGATCAAATCAGAACTCATTGAGTCTAAATCACATGATGATGTGAACTAGTTTACAGACACTAGTAAACTCTTTGGATGTTGGTCACATGGCGATGTGACCTATCAATGTTGATCACATGGCGATGTGAACTAGATTATTGACTCTAGTGCAAGTGGGAGACTGTTGGAAATATGCCCTAGAGGCAATAATAAATTAGTTATTATTATTATATTTCCTTGTTCATGATAATCATTTATTATCCATGCTATAATTGTATTGATAGGAAACTCAGATACATGTGTGGATACATAGACAACACCATGTCCCTAGCAAGCCTCTATTGGCTAGCTCGTTGATCAATAGATGGTTACGGTTTCCTAACCATGGACATTGGATGTCATTGATAACGGGATCACATCATTAGTAGAATGATGTGATGGACAAGACCCAATACTAAGCCTAGCACAAAGATCGTGTAGTTCGTATGCTAAAGCTTTTCTAATGTCAAGTATCATTTCCTTAGACCATGAGATTGTGCAACTCCCGGATACCGTAGGAATGCTTTGGGTGTACCAAACGTCACAACGAATCGGGTGACTATAAAGGTGCACTACTGGTATCTCCGAAAGTGTCATTGGGTTGGCACGAATCGAGATCGGATTTGTCACTCCGTAAACGGAGAGGTATCTCTGGCCCACTCGGTAGGACATCATCATAATGTGCACAATGTGATCAAGGAGTTGATCACGGATGATGTGTTACGGAACGAGTAAAGAGACTTGCGAAACGAGATTGAACAAGGTATCGGGATACCGACGATCGAATCTCGGGCAAGTGCAATACCGCTAGACAAAGGGAATTGTATAAGGGATCGATTGAGTCCTTGACATCGTGGTTCATCCGATGAGATCATCGTGGAACATGTAGGAGCCAACATGGGTATCCAGATCCCGCTGTTGGTTATTGACCGGAGAACGTCCTCGGTCATGTGCGATGGTTCCCGAACCCGTAGGGTCTACACACTTAAGGTTCGATGACGCTAGGGTTATAAAGGAAGTTTGTATGTGGTTACCGAATGTTGTTTGGAGTCCCGGATGAGATCCAGGACGTCACGAGGAGTTCCGAAATGGTCCGGAGGTAAAGATTTATATATGGGAAGTCCTGTTTTGGTCACCGGAAAAGTTTGGGCGATATCGGTAATGTCTGGGACCACCGGAGGGTCCTGGGTCCACCAAGTGGGGCCACCTGCCCTGAAGGTTGCGTGGGCCAAGTGTGGGAGGGGACCAGCCCCTAGGAGGTCTGGTGCGCCCCCCACAAGGGGCCCAAGGCGCAAGGGAGAGTGGGAGGGGGCAAACCCTAGTTCAGATGGGCCTTAAGGCCCACCTAGTGGGCGCCTCCCTCTTCCCCTCTTGGCCGCCCCCAAAACCCATCTAGGGCTGGCCGCCACCCCTAGGGGTGGAAACCCTAGAGGGGCGCAGCCCTCCCTTCCCTATATATATGAGGCCTAGGGGCTGCCCATAACACACGAGAGCCTCTCCTCTCCAGCGCAGCCTGCCTCCTCCTCCTCCTCCTCTCCCTTGGTGCTTGGCGAAGCCTGCTGGGATTGCCACGCCTCCATCACCACCATGCCATTGTGTTGCTGCTGGATGGAGTCTTCCTCAACCTCTCCTCTCTCCTTGCTGGATCAAGGCGTGGGAGACGTCATCGGGCTGTACGTGTGTTGAACGCGGAGGTGCCGTCCGTTCGGCACTAGGATCTCCGGTGATTTGGATCACGACGAGTACGACTCCTTCAACCCCGTTCTCATGAACGCTTCCGCTTAGCGATCTACAAGGGTATGTAGATGCACTCTCCTTCCCCTTGTTGCTAGTTTCTCCATAGATAGATCTTGGTGACACGTAGGAAAATTTTGAATTTCTGCTACGTTCCCCAACACTTTTTGCTTGGAAATCGTTGTGAAATATATACGGACCACAAAAGTCTCAAATATATTTTCACACAGCCAGAGCTCAATTTACGGCAACGGCGCTGGTTGGAATTAGTGAAAGATCATGATGTTGGCATCCACTACCATCCAGGAAAGGCGAATGTAGTGGCAGATGCTCTTAGTCGAAACCCCAGCTCGGGCAACGACAGTCCACATAACTTGAGACCTGAATTGCAACAGGAGTTCGCCAAACTCAACTTGGTGATGGTCACGGAGGGCACTGTGTCAAATTTGGCCCTTGTGGAGAATATTAAGAAAGCTCAGCATGGACATCCCAGCATCGAAGGCATAAAAATAAAAGTGAGTATGGGCAAGGCCTCGGAATTCGTCGTAGACGATGAAGGAATATTATGGTACGGAGACAGACTGTGTGTGCCAAATATAGAGGACCTCAAACAGCAAATTCTAGCTGAAGGCCACACCGCTCCATATTCAATCCACCCTGGAGGAACCAAAATGTATAAGGATATCCAGGAAAGATTTTGGTGGCACCGTATGAAGAGGGATACATCCATCTTCAATGCATGTTGCGATTCTTGTCAACGCATTAAAGCCGAGCACCAAAAACTAGCAGGGCTATTACAGCCAAACAGGATACCTGAGTGGAAATGGGATGAAATTGGAATGGATTTTATTGTCGGACTACCCCGGTCACAACACGGAAATGATGCCATATGGGTCATCACAGATAGATTAACCAAGCTGGCACATTTCATTCCCGTAAAGACAACCTACACCACTCAGAAGCTTGCCAAGCTTTATCTCTCTCGTATAGTTTGTCTGCATGGAGTTCCAAAGACTATAATATCCGACAGAGGCACTCAATTTGTCTCGAAATTCTGGGATCATTTACAACAGGCTCTAGGAACTCAACTAGCGTTCAGTACAGGATACCACCCCCAGACTGATGGACAAACTGAACGCGTGAACCAAATTCTAGAGGACATGTTGAGAGCATGTGTCCTCACCTATGGAACCAGTTGGGAAGAAAGCCTGCCATATGCCGAGTTCGCATACAACAACAGTTACCAAGCCAGTCTACAAATGGCACCTTTTGAAGCCTTGTACGGGCGGAGATGTCGTACTCCATTAAATTGGTCAGAAACAGGAGACAGCCGTATCTTCGGCCTAGACATGCTCAAGGAAGTTGAAGAGAAAGTTAGACAAATCAGGGACCGGCTCAAGACAGCTCAAAGCCGACAAAAGAGTTATTACAATCGAAAACATCGTGAAGTCAGCTTTGAACCCGGTGATTATGTGTATTTACGAGTATCTCCTATGAGGGGCCTGCAACGGTTCAAAGTTAAAGGAAAGCTAGCACCAAGATTTATTGGACCCTTCTGTGTGGTTGCACGAAGAGGCACCGTAGCCTACCAGCTAGACCTACCCAAAGAGCTGTCAGACGTCCACGACGTGTTCCACGTCTCACAGTTGAGGAAATGCGTAAGGAACCCAGAGAAGCAAGTATCACACGAGAGCATTGACGTGCAACCAGACCTCACCTACAGGGAGCGTCCAATAAAGATATTAGAGGAGGCTGAAAGGAGGACCCGTTAGAAAACCATTAAGTTTTTCAAGGTTCGGTGGAGCAATCACACCGAGGATGAAGCGACATGGGAAAGAGAGGACTCACTCCGGGCAGAGTACCCACACCTATTTGAGGATCAGCTGAAATCTCGGGGACGAGATTTTTCCTAAGGGGGTAGGTGTTGTAACACTCCAAAAAAATTTGCCTTGATTTTACCCAAAATTCTCTATTTGTTTTGAAAGGGGTTATTTAAAAATTTTCTAAAGGACTCTCCCTTTCAAAAACTTTTCTTTTATGACAAGTATTTTGTTTGATTCATCCCAAATCTTGATCTTTGGCCTTAAGGGTTTTTCAAAATTGTGTTGGCTCAACACAAATAATATTGGAGGGTTTTGCAATTTTTTTCTATTAAAAAGAAATCATATGGATTTTGGTTTTATTTCTTTTCCCTTTTAAAGATTCCTCTCTTGCCATGTCACATGTTGATATCTTCTACCAAATCCACCCCTTACTTTGGTTCTAGTCAAATATCCAACTCCAGCAAGTTTCAACCCATTTTTTATTTTTATTCTATTTATTTTATCCTCAAAACAATCTTTGTCAATTATTTTGGACCTTGGTGACTTACAAAGGAACTACCAGATTCCTTTTGAGTTTTGATCCCAAATGAACTCCCCTGGCTAGTCCTTAGTACCCTCAACCTAGATCCATCAAGATCCACTGGTCCACAGTTCAAAATTTTCAAAATTTGCTTGCTGCAAGTTTGGACCAGAATTGCCATTTTTGGTGAAATTCACATTTTTCCTTTTCCAAAAATTCTGACAAAAATCAGGCAGCCTCCAGATGCATCAAGGGACCCCCTCACCAAAGATCAGCTCCAGAAAAATTTTCCACATGCCAAAAACATTTCATCGAACATCTGGCGTGCACTGTTTCTGTCAAAATTCAGAAAGTTCAGAAGTTTAGTGATTCAGTTCTGCCGCCAGTGTCATTTCTTCAGAGTCGCGGCGTCAATCTTGCTAGTGCCCACATTGGCTCCTTGCTCACTGCTTCTCCTCCTTATCCAGAGCGTCGCACGATCGTTTGGATGGGCATGAGCGTCGGTGGCGACGTGGCTCGCCAGCTCCGGCGTCTTCCGCGGTGGCAGAGCCACCCGTGGCAGCCAACAGGGGCCGGCCCTGCCATTCGGCGCCGTCCAGCACCGCCCAAACCACCAGAGGCCTCCGCGTGGCCATCCCCTCCTCTGCACGCGCCGCAGCACCGTCGTCGTGGCCTGGCAAGCACAGGGCGCGCTCCCTGCCGCCGACGTGCCCGTGAGGCCGTTCCGTCGAAGACCTGGCGTAGCGCCCAAGTATGGCCGAGTTTAGGCGTTGGATGGAGCCAGTGGACCATCGCGAAGCTACCCAGTCACCCAAATCGCCCGTTCAACCTCTGCCTCGCCGTAATCACTCGCCGGAGTTATCATGTTCTCGGCAACCGCCTCGGGCCGGCTATAAATAGCAACCTGAGCTCGCCTTCGACCAGCACCACTCCTCCACCTCGCCAGAACTACCTCGACCGCTAGGAGGACCTCGAGGAGGTCTTCTTCTCCGACTCCGGCCGCCCCGATCCGCTTCGGGCTCCGGCACGATTCACTCCGGTGAGGGCACCCCCGCCTCCCGAACCCTGCCAGTAGCCTCCTAGTGCACTCAATCACCTAACCCGAGCCTCAATTTGGCATTTGCAGCCTTCCCCGACGAGATCCACCATCACCCGAGCCGCCGTCCGCCGGAGTGAGGGCCGCCGTCGACGTGGTGCTCGCTGACAGCCAACTCCACCACCCACAGACGCGGTAGAGCGCCGTGAACCCGTAGGTACCCTCCGATCCCCCTAACTCGCCGTGGATCAACACCGGCGACCACCGCGAGCCTCGGCGCCGGCGTGCTCTGTTTTTCTTTTTCAAATTTTTAAACCTGACGAGTGGGACCCCCTCGTCAGCCTCTGCCCTTCTGTTTGAATCGTTTTCTGAAGACGCCTTCGGGCAAAGTATGTTTTCTCTTTTTGGCTGGCGTATTTATAACCGAAGCGTTTTCTGCTTTTATAATCTAGCCCCTGGAAACTTTCTGTTTCATTACAGAAAAGTCCCTGGACTAAAACCATTATGACTTTTTAATAGAAGATGATTTTGAATTGATTCATTTTCTGTCATCTTTATTTTTCTGTCTAGTTTTTTATCATATTTATTTGAAAAAAAATTGGAACAACTTTTATACACACATGGTATTTACGTTAGTATACGATTTCTTTATACCGTAGATACCGGAGGAGGTGACGGAACCGCGAACTTCGCCGAGCTAGACTCCGACTACTCCGAACCAGGCAAGCATGTTTGAACCTTTGATATGATGAGTGTTTTGCATGTTTGTTCGAGTAGTTCTTTCTCATGGCATGTTTATATAAGCATTAGTGAATGTTATGTTGCATGCAAGGCAAGCTACAGGTGAGCTTCGAAGCTTGATGTATTCTTATGATGATAAGATAACCTGATCATGTGGTGGCATGATGGGTTGCAAGCTGGTATTGTTGAAGCATGTCAGTCTTAAGTCAACTGTATAACCTCAGTACTAACGTGGATCAAGTCTCGATCCCGTTCATTTCCCCTTCGTGCTGCCACACGCTTTCTGTAAAGAGTGCGGTTTAGTAAGTTGCAAACCTCTTTCCTTGTACACACCAAACAGAGGGACCGCGATGAGTGTTCCATGGCCCTGGATTAAAGCTCGTCATCCGGTCAGGGGGCATGGGTGTTTCCGGTTGGGACCGAGAGGGGGGCACCTGTCGGTGTCAAAATCGGCAGATCTCGGGTAGGGGGTCCCGAACTGTGCGTCTAGGCGGATGGTAACAGGAGACAAGGGACACGATGTTTTTACCCAGGTTCGGGCCCTCTCGATGGAGGTAAAACCCTACTCCTGCTTGATTAATATTGATGATATGGGTAGTACAAGAGTAGATCTACCACGAGATCAAGGAGGCTAAACCCTAGAAGCTAGCCTATGGTATGATTGTTGTATATGTCTATCGACTAGCCTGGCCTCGGTTTATATAATGCACCAGAGGCCTAGGATAACAAGAGTCATAGCCGAATACGCCGGTGGGGGAGGAGTCCTTGTCTTGATCGCCAAGTCTTGTGGAATCTTCCTTGTATGCGGCAAGCGTCCGGATGGCCCATGAGTATCTGACCATGGGGATCCTCGCCCAATCCAACTGATCGGGAGACGACGTGGTGAGTACCCCTAGTCCAGACACCGTCGAGAGCCCCGAACCGGTCTTCAAGTTGGGGACGCTCTCGATTCTTCCAAACTGTTCTTCATCTTGATGCGTCGGTCTGAAAACTGGTTCAACAAATCCTCTCATCTTCGATCTTGAGGATCGCCGAAATGCATTCAACGAGTTTACACGTCGGGTATCCGAGGAGCCCCCTTAAGTTTCCGGCCTTTATCAATGCCTTGTCATTTTTATGCCACACCTCGGGGTTGAAGTTGTTCCCGGGCGGCAGCGTCCTCTTGCGTCCGAGCTCCAACACCGGACTGCATTCGAGGTGTCTTTTGTAGCCGAGCACCAACGCCGGACTGTATCTGAGCTCCAACGTCGGACTATTTATCCGAGCTCCAACGCCGGACTGTATCCGAGGTGTCGTAAATCACCTTGATTCAAAGAAGTTTGAAGGAGTTTAGCCGAACTTAATGCCGGAAATGCCCTCTATGGAGCCAGCCACTAGCGTCCGAGCTTTATGCCGGACTGCTTCCGAGGTGGTGCACCATCCTGAATGTGGGCCGATTTTTTTCGATATTTTTTATTGGTGCAATTTATTCTCTGCCGAGATACATAGCCAGTAGCCCACAAGGTGGGTATCGGTCTAAAACCCGAGATGCACATGAAGGATGACATAAGACCGCTGATCCCCGTAGCCGCTGAGACTCAAGTTGATTTGCAAAATCGGTCTGAGGATTAAGTCTTAGCTCGGCAGAATACTTCGGGACACAAAAAGCGGCGTGCTCAGTCCTCAAGACTCAGGTTGGGTGCGGCCGACCAACCTGAGGATCAAAATCTCCTCGGAGACTGTATTACACATAAAATTTTCTATATTGGACAGGCAATGCAAGAGCCCCGAGACACCGGTCGGTGGCAACACCATTCAGGGATCGATGTGCCCTTTAATATTTGTAAATAATAAGCCCAAGCCCAAGTAGCCCCGAGCCTTAATGCGGCACGGGTGGCAATTAAGGATTGATATCCATAGTAAAATCACAAATTATGTGTAATGACTCTATGTATCCAAGTACTTTACGTCATTAATGCTCGGATCCGCATTGTACAAAACTTTGTTGACCGACCATCGGCTTCCACCTCCTCAGCCGATAGCCGAGGAGTGTTTGTCCTACTTTATAAAGCCTTTATGAGGGAAAAGATTTACAACAAACAAGGCAATCTGGCCATACGGTTATATAAACAAAGGTACGCGGAGAGACATGTTATATTACTGTTTAACATAGGAAATGTCTTCCAAAGAAAATAGTCCCGCTATCGGTTCCTTTCTTTGGGTTGTCATGCTAAGCATGATCATGAAACCTCGGCTCTAATGTAAGAGCAAAATATTGAGGATTTAGCTTGGGAGGCCAGTTATTAGCCCCCGGTAGTGTTCGGCGACAGTCGAGGTCAAGCCGGAAACACTTTGGCCAATGTTATGAATGGCCCGTCATTTAATATTAGTCATCGGATCGCTGACCAGTTTACACCTATTGTGACAGTCAATTTTTGGCTTTCTCCACTGAGGTGCTTGACCATGCGAGCTAGAAGCACAATCGCAGTGGTTCTCCCTTTGCACACCTAGCCGAACAAAGCGGAACGTAGGAGGCAAGCACGAGGCGCGCAACCCAACTATTGACCAAGACACAATTCAAACCGATGCATATATAGCAATATCCGAGAATGTTTTTGCCGAATCCCTGAAGGTGTCCGGCGTTGCACTGCGAGACTAATGCTGGAAACGCACAAATAGTTTAAAAGTGCCATAGGCTCAAAAAGCCAAAAAACTTCAGTAAAAACTGGACGTCCGAACTAAATCGAGTGTTCGGTGCCAAATCGAAAATTGGACTTAGAAAAAGAAAATTGTGTTTCCTGTCGTGCTTTATAATGACACATTCTATCTCAAGACTTCAAGCGGGTCAGCCTACGGCTTTAACCTCCTTATCCCGCAGGCGGAGTGCTTCTCCGAGGCTAGTTTAGCAAACAAGCGGATTTAGAGAGAAGCAAGGCTATCCGGCTATTGACCACACACTTGCATCGAGAAAGGAGTGATAGAAAAAGACTTTGCAACGACTAATAAGAAGAACACTTATCATAAAATGGCTCATATAAATTTAAGAGCCCCCAAGTGACTTGGGTAAAAGAATGATTGCATGTACCGAAGTACTTATATCATATCTATGTTCAACCGAACTTTAAACGCGTCTTAACCGACCGTCGGCTTCTCCCTCTTGGTCAAGGACGAAAAGTGTTATCTACTCCATCATCGAGAATATCGACGGTGTTTCCAATAACCAGCAATCAGGCCATAAGGCTGTAATGCATAAAGCGCTCGGGAACTTATGCTATATTACTAATAAAGTGTAAGAAGCATCTTCGAAGAAAATAGTACCCCCACCGATACCTTTCTTGGGTGCTCATTATTACTATGAGACTTGTGCAATAGATTTTTTGTACTCATTAGTTCCGTTGTGTGCCGACCATGATTGAAAACAATAAGAGAGCTAGCATTCGGCTTCACCCAGTCTGAGGTCAGAGCTCGGAGGACCCGGTCGTGACAATCGCAGAGGTGCTCCCTTTACTCCCTAGCCGAACAATCGGGAACGTAGGGGTAAGCACAGGAGCCAGGCAACCCAGCTTGCAAACCGCTTAAGTCAATATGGTGCATATTGTGGCGTAATACACGAACAAGGAACGAAGCCGTACAAGTATAATCATATGCAAGAGGAAAAAGCTCCATGAAGCAAGCCCCCAAGTAAACGGGGTATTTGAATTTGCGCGTCACAAACAAAGTTTGGACAAGGAAAAATTTTACAAGCAAATTTTTTCCAAAAAAGTATAATGCTTGGTCGAGCCGAACACAAGTTAAAAATTTAAAACTTTGAGCATGAAGGCAACTTAGCTGGTTAATGTGTTCGGTATTGATGACGCGGTCCGAGCTTGATGCGGGACAAGGTTCCATCCCCCAAGCCGGTCCCGAGATGGCGGAGCAAAGAGCTCGGCACTCCGAAGTGGTGACATAGCACGGTCAATGCAGGACGGCAGAGTGATGCCGAAGTCCCCTGCATGGGGTAATGAAGTGTTGATGAAGCCCCCCGTCCAGCCGAGGTGACGCCAAAGGATATAGTCCGGCTGGATCATTTTCCTGTGCACAAAAAATAGTGCAAACCGGAGATAATAGTAATAATAATAAAAAAATCATTGCATAATAAATAATTTATGCAAAGTGAGTAATAAGAGAAATATGGCCCGGCGCCGAAGTCAATGTCGATGCAGGCGTGATGCGGTGATGGCGTGGCAGAGCCTGAATTCTCAGGTCGGTCCAAGTTCCGGATGCGGCATTCGCCGGACTATGTACGGAAAGTGATCGAACCATCATGCGACCGTCGTTAATGCGGCCACCACTTGATAAACCTGTGTACAGATGATGGACAAACCGGAGTAATAATTCATTGGAAAAATAAACCCAAACAAGCAAAAAATACTAGGATTAATAGCACCTGGTCTATTTGTTGTAGCGATCCGAAGAAGGGTGATACCCAAAATTGGGACTCGATCCACACACCCATTGCCTGATGGGCGATAGAGCGACGGCATGGCAATGCCGGCAAAGGTTGGCTTGCCGAGGAAAAGCACTCGGTCTAGCTAATCGTGACGAAGCTGGTCGGCCGGTGACGCCAAAGTCACCGGAGTAGGTTGATGAAGAGATGGCGAAGCCCCCGGTCTAGCCGAGACGTCGAAGCCTCGATGTCAGCCGATGAGTCGAAGTAGATCGGCATGATGGACACCGGCTTGAAGAAGCAACGGTGCGGCCCTGCCGATGCAGGTTGTGACCTGGTCAATGCCGGCTTGATGAAGTGACCGTGCGGCGACGCCGGTGTGCCTACTCCGTGTAATCCATGGGGAGGCAATGTTGGCGATGATTTATCCTTTCCGATGCCGAACTCTTGTCCGGCTTGCCGAGATGATGATTCGAAGAAGTTGAGCTCGGCTCAACAAAGTGACGACGTGTTTAGCGCAGGTCGGCGGCCGTGGAGCAATATTGCCGGACTGGTTTCACACCAGCATGATGTTGAAGATCATATTCAAAAGATTTTAAAGTTAGTGGATGTGTTCGGAAACAAAACACAACACCCCATACAAAACTTCCTTCAAAAAGGATGTCCGAAATCCCGTTCATAAAAAAGACGAACTCGGGTCGGTTTCGTTTTCGCGCAGATAACAGATCCGAAAAGTGATGCACTAATCGGAAGGTTCCCAGAGTTTGGACGGTCGGGTTGAGCTGAAATTTTGAGGGGTGGTAGATATAGGAATTCCGCAGCCGATCAACGGTTGGATCTTCCAAAGGAAGCCCGAGCTAGAAGCTGGACACCACGCCCTAAACTCGTCAGGATTCTCGTCCAGATTCAATGCGGCTCCGGTATATCGGAGATTGCCAGAGATTCCTCCATCGGAACTCGACGAAATTTTCCAGGGTTGTTGTAGACTCAATTCCGCACAATTCCACCGAAGCAATCGTTAAAACGACACTTGAGGATGCGATGGCGGCGGGCACAAGTCCGCTATCCAGAAAAACAGTACGGTCGCCCGAGGGCAATGTTGACGTTGAGCCCCCGGGCTCCCTGGATGATTCCTCCATGATCTTGATAGAGATCGGAGCTGATGTTGATGAAGGCCCCCATCCGAACATGACGATCGGAGGTAGGGCGCAGTCCTTGGTCGAACCAAGGTGACCAGTCCAGCTGGTGACGAAGATGTCGAAGTCGCAGTTGATCTGCAGGCGAGCCGTCGACCTTTTGCCGAACACACAGCGGAACTCTCAATGAAAGCACCAATGTCGGTGTCAAAACTGGCGGATCTCGGGTAGGGGGTCCCGAACTGTGCGTCTAGGCGGATGGTAACAAGAGACAAGGGACACGATGTTTTTACCCAGGTTCGGGCCCTCTCGATGGAGGTAAAACCCTACTCCTGCTTGATTAATATTGATGATATGGGTAGTACAAGAGTAGATCTACCACGAGATCAAGGAGGCTAAACCCTAGAAGCTAGCCTATGGTATGATTGTTGTATATGTCTATCGACTAGCCTGGCCTCGGTTTATATAATGCGCCAGAGGTCTAGGATAACAAGAGTCCTAGCCGAATACGCCGGTGGGGGAGGAGTCCTTGTCTTGATCGCCAAGTCTTGTGGAATCTTCCTTGTATGCGGCAACTGTCCGGACTGGCCCATGAGTATACGGCCATGGGGATCCTCGGCCCAATCCAACTGATCGGGAGACGACGTGGTGAGTACCCCCTAGTCCAGGACACCGTCAGCACCCCTTAGAGCACGCGATATAAATTTGATCCCATGCTATTCGAGGTCGTGGCCTCCCCGTCTTAAAGCTTTTCTTGAACGTTGCCTAGGGTGATTCCTGGCAGCGGAATGTGGAATGGGTGTGTACTGGTTGGACGTGTTTCTTCTAAAACACCATAAACGGAACTAGTCCTTGCGACTACTGAAATCTGTTGGCTGTGGTTAAAGGGTACAAACTCTGCAGAGACAAAACCATTCGAGTATCCATGTCCACAAGCAAGGACTTGGACATCATCTCAGTGTCAGTGTCAGTCTCAGTGTCAAATCTGAGTGTCAACCCCAGTGATAGTCTCCGGAGATTAAACATGAAACTGAAAGTGGTAAACTCGGCTGAAGGTTATTCATGTGGATGGACTAACCAATTTATTATTATGTGCTGAACATTTCCTTGAAATGGTTTAAATTAGTGGACTGGTTGAATTCAAATGATGAAATGTAAGCCCTTTATGTGATGTCGCTCAGACGTCCGACTGTGGCACTCTTGTTATTTACTTTTGATATAAGCCCTTTATGTGATGTCGCTCAGACGTTCAACTGTGGCACTCTTGTTATTTACTTTCGATATAAGCCCTTTATGTGATGTCGCTCAGACGTCCCACTGTGGCACTCTTGTTATTTATTTTCGATATAAGTCCTTTATGTGATGTCGCTCAGACGTCCGACTGTGGCACTCTTGTTATTTACTTTCGATATAAGCCCTTTATGTGATGTCGCTCAGACGTCCCACTGTGGCACTCTTGTTATTTACTTTCGATATAAGTCCTTTATGTGATGTCGCTCAGACGTCCGACTGTGGCACTCTTGTTATTTACTTTCGATATAAGCCCTTTATGTGATGTCGCTTAGACGTCCGACTGTGGCACTCTTGTTATTTACTTTCGATATAAGCCCTTTATGTGGTGTCGCCCCGACGCCCGACTACGGCATGTTAATTTATTTTTACCTTTCCAGGCGTCGCTTCAGACACCCGATCGGTCTCCAGTTATTTTTATTGGGATTTCGGGAGGACTACCGCCTGACTTCCTTTTAATTATTGAGCAGAGCAGATTTATTATCGGAATGTGCATTACTAATCTGCTCATGTGCATCATGTTTACATTTATTATATCTTATGTCCAAACTGTCTTGCGAGTGCATTCAAAGTACTCACCTGGCTTGTTGATTTGGCCAGATGTTGACGAAGGCAATCTTATGGATGAAGAGTTTGATAGCGAATCCGACGCCTAGAGGAGTCCCAGTCAGTCACGTGCGATCCTGGAGTTGATCACTTGTGTTGTATACGCTTCCGCTACCCAAATAAAGTCATCAAGCCTCACTCCGACGCTTGATGAGCTGGAAGATTTCAGAGTCATGTCACCCACTTCACTGTGACATATCCACCACCACCTTTATCACGAGTCAGTAGTTATGCCACCATACCCTTGTGTCATATCCGCCCTTATGTATAATATCGGCGTGCTTGTAATAAATTGTTGAGCATCCTCAGCTCAACCTTGCATAATATTTAGTACTACTGGATTTCTGTATCAAGGATTTGTCCGCCAGTAAGAAGGATTCTTCTGTACTGGTCAACACAAGGGTCGGCTTTTCAATAAATGTTTTATTGGAAAATCGTTCCTGACAGTTTGTTTTCAAACATATAAAGAAATACGTGAAGAACTCGAAAGCATTATGGATTTGAGTAAAGCCTTACTCGTAAACCTTGCAACAAGACATCAGTGATTGATCAAAAGCACCGCGGGTCGCCCCGAGGTATGCATCCACCGCACTGAGGGCATTGAACTCCTGATCCGAGAAAGCCGGATTCCTTAAGGAGGCCTTTCGTCGCCAGTAATTTGAGGTGCATTGGATCTTGGACGGAGTGTCCGAGCTAGTCTCGGAGACCTCGGGCGGGTGAACCTCGGAGGGGACTCCTGAGGCGGGGCGTGTTCCCGCCTCTCTGTGCATCGAAGGGACACTTTCTCCCATTCCCCCGACCTCGGCTTGCGTGTCTGGCGCCTCCTGAGGCTGCCTTCCTTGTAGAGCCGTTTGTCCACGTAGGCGTTTGGAACGCCGTCCCTTTGGAGGAGAAGTCAGCGTGCTAGGGACCTCGGGGCATAAGGTTCCTTTTCAGAAAGGAGAGGGAGGCTCTACCGCTGGCGCCAGAGGAATTCCCGGCGCGTCAAGTGTCACGGCGACTTTTACACCGTCAACGTTCTTTAAGAAAAAATTGCGCCCCTCATATGAAGGGACAATTCTGCATCTTCGTGATAGGTGGGGTCATCCGCCCGGCAGTGAGTCTCTGGATCGGGGGCGGGGCTACTTAGAGTGGACACCTAGGACCTCCATCTCTGTTTCAAATACGATGACAGATTGATTAGAGGTCTCAATCATTAAAATACCTTGGATGAGCAAGGGATCCCAGAAGAAAACTTACTATGCTAGTCGGGTTGTAATACGACAGCCCGTCCTTGAACTTGCGCTTGGCAAATTCCTCTACGGACCCTTGGTATATGCTCGCCAGCACAGTTCCGAAGGTCATCTGATCCATGAAGCTCCCTTTGATAGATCAGAGGCATCATCGGTTCCATTGTACTCGCACAATAGGTGCCGGCACCGCCGAAGAGGTTGGACTCTCCGGTCTATTGCAATAGCCATCACATCGATAATGGTGAGGTCAGTGCTTGATCTTTACCTTCGCCGCCAGACCGGTCACCACTTCGTCCTCCCCTTGCGCCAAGCTCTGTGGCCTCCGGTTGTAACACTTCTTCAGCAGATCCAAGGAGAAGGGTGGGAGCCCCGGCCGAACTGGCTCATATATACAACGGAACATCATCAATATAAAACCATTTAGAGGGCCGTAATAGGCATCCTCCAGAGGTGTGCCCACTGGGTAGTCAGTCTTGTCGATTCGGCAAACTTCGGCTCCTCCGACCTCGAATAATTTGTCAGCCGAGGAGTGGGGCGTTATACAGAAATACTTCCGCCATAAATTGAAGTGCGCCTTGCAGCCGAGGTGTAGCTTGCAGAGCGCGACTAACCCCACAATGTGCAATATTGAATTGGGGGTTAGATGGTGTAGCTGCAGCCCGTAAAACTCTAGCAAGCCGCGAAGAAAAGGGTGGATTGGAAACCCGAGGCCGGGAGGAGGAAGGGCACGAAGCATACCCGCTCATCTCCTTGTGGGGAGGGGTGACCTTTGGCGTGGCCTTGACTGCCAAGGACGTTAATCTAGGGCGAGTGGAGGCTAGATTTGTATCGGGCAGGTAACCCTGCGTGGCCAGGCGCTCTAATTGGAGGCGCGCGATGGAAAAAGTTCCCCAGCCACCTTTTCAGGGTCGTGGGGGCGCCTTGATGATCACTCACCGCTCGCCATTGCTTGAGCTCTCGAGTTTGGGCTGGAGATAAGGGGAATTTCTGCTGCGGATACAGTCGGGATACATGTTGCCGCAAACCAGGACCGTGCGCCTAATAAATAATACGGAAGGGGCTGATGCTTCAACATTCTGCCATAAAATGCCCCGATTCCCCAGAGGGCACGACTTTCGAGGCCTGGAACTGGGTCTCAATGGAACCTCGAGGGTTGGCCGAAGACTTTGAGCCAAACTTAAGAATAATGCATGGGAACTCGTCTATCGAGCCAAGACTCAGGAACTGAAGATCAAGTGCGTCGACTTGGCATCGAAGACCAGTTCAGGGGCTATTGACGGTGTCATGGACTAGGGGGTACTAACCTAGGCAGCCCAGGCTCTTCGGATGGGCTAGTGGGCTGTCATTCCTCTCCAGATGGGCTTCGGAGGCTATGCGCAGGAGGCGTGGTCAAGATTACATCCACTGAAGACTTGTCGTATACTCCAAGATTACTCCTACCGCCTTATGCCTAGATACCGACCTTGTAACCCTAGATACCCTACCCGACGTGTATATAAACCATAGGGTTTAGCCTGTAGAGGGGACATCAACACATTCCCATTCACCTAGCCCTAGGGTTAAAATACATCTCACGATCTCGAGGTAGATCAACTCTGTACTTGATACATCTCCATTAATATAAACAAGAGCATGACGTAGGGTTTTACCTCCATCAAGAGGGCCCGAACCTGGGTAAAACATCTTCTCCTTGTTCCTGTTACCATCCCTCTGAGATCCACAGCTAGGGACCCCCTACCCCGAGGTCTGCCGGTTTTTACACCGACACTAGCAGTCTTGCTGCATAAGCTTGTAGCTGAATGGTTTGACAAAAGGTTTCTAAAAGGATGGGGGAGATTGGGCTTTATAGCAGGGACAAGCCCCCTTGTCTAGGTGTGAAAAGGTTTCAAAACTAAGTAGGTTTGCATGGCTTACTTGAGGGAATAAGCAGTCAACTTCGGGAGTTGTTGGAAAGCTCCTCAGAAATTCGCGAAGCCTTGACAGCCTGGATACCTTCCACGGGAATGACTAGAACTTTTGACTCACAACTCCAAATGGTGTGTATTTTTTTGAATAGGAAAGTGAATTTGATGTATGTTCTGGTGATGTACCCCTATGGCCCCATCTATCCACCAAATGGGTGTGGCACATCAAAAGACCAGAGGTAAAACTAATAGCATCATCTTCACTTGAAACTTGGTTTGACAAAACTTGTTTCCTTGACTTTGTTTCTTCATGAGTTAACATGTTATTTGCTTCCTTAGATATTGAACCTGAAATAATAAAAACAAGGAAATTAAAGTGCAGTCATGTGTTCAAGATTGTAGCATGAACTTAAGTTAGCGTTCACCTGGGCATGTGTTTGCTTGATTCGACTTAGCAATTCTTTCCAACTGAATACTTTTCGAAATATCATGTATGATGTACCCATGGCTCATCATCCTCCCTCCCTTGATGAAGAGTCATCCTCGACTCTCTTTGATCTACAAAAGATAAGAAGAAGGGAAGTAGATAATATCCATGCAAAGGAATAATCCAATCTTCATTTGTAGCTTTCACCTTAGAATTGTGTAGCGTCTGATCATATATTTGCTTGTCATAATTTGGAGTTTGTCCAGGGATGATTGGTGTTGTTTCAATAACCGAGAAGTCCACATCATAATATAATCCATGAAACAAGCTGGTGTTCGAACCCATGCATGCATCACCAAATAGATTTAATGGTGATTTTACGATGGAATATAATCCATGAAAAATGAAAATTTCATATTCTAAAGAAACAAACAACACGTTTAGAAACCATACTAGTTGCAGGATAACATAGTTTAACAACTTACAAAAGCGCGAATATTACAAAAGCAGAAAAGCCGATGAAGTTGAGTCCCTCGACCGCATGGTTGCTTGCGTGTGGATCTTCTCGACTGCCTTCTTCAAATGATCTTGGACGGAATCCATCCCAGCCAAGATTTCCATATGCACCTGTTTTGATGCCGCGTCAAGCCTCGAAGTAAGTGGGGCATCGATGGTATTGCGTCAAAGGATCTTGAGGCGGTTACACTCGATCTCAAGCTTCATGTTCTCCTCCTTTAGGGCATGTTTGGTTGCAGGGTATCCCGGGGGATCCCGGCCTTTTCCCCAGGCGAAGGAACCGCAGGCCAAATTGCTCCTGGGTGAGCCTACCTGGGCATTTGGTGGTTGATAGAACCGTCCCCTGGTTGAGAGATCGGGGAAGAAATCCTCGCCTCGCTCACTCTCTCTCGTGCAACGCCTCGGCCTACCGATCTCCGACAATCGATCCCTCTCCACTGGTCTTCCTTCTCCCTCCTTTCCCTCTCGGCCTCCCCCCTGGGCGCTGGCCGTTCTTCTGCTGCCCCCAGATCTGCTCCGCTCGACCTGCTGTCCCGTCCGGCGACGACGACGGCCCGACGGTGATGCCCCAAGAGCTGCTTCTCTCCTGCCATAGCAATCCGTCCATCTTTTGCAAGTTCCCTTCCGTTCCCTTCCTTTTGTTCTCCAAATGGCAACAGTTACTTTTCCATGGTGGGAGAGGATCCCTTGTGCGCAGGGGAAATCCCCCGTAGGGGTTTACTGCCCAGGGTTGTCCATCCCCAACAACCAAATAAGCCCTTAGATTGGCCAAGCCGGTGATCTCCTCCTTCATCTTATCGCGCTCAGCGTGAAGGTTGGAGGCGTCTTGCCTCTAAAGTTTGCGCGACCTATGTCATCGCCCCCAAATCGGCTCGGAGGCGATCACACTCCTCCTGCAGCTTGGCCGAGACGACGAGCTGCTCTCTCAGGGTTTCGAGCTGAGCGTGAAAGTTGGAGGACTGGTTTTCCCCTCCATAAATATCGCGGCGACCAATGATGGGAACTCTCTCGGACCAGCCACAACTATTTATGAGGAATGCACCCTTCTTTGTCGAAACTTTACAGAAGTTTTTTTTCTTTCATTACTCTAGGGAAGACAATATGGTTGCACATGTTTTAAGTAGCCATGACAAGGGTCCTCTGTCGATTGTTAGGCAGGAGGAACCCCTGATTTTGTTATGGATGTATTAGCAGATGATGTATGTTTGTTGCCTAATGAATTAAATCCGCCGTGATGGCTTTCCCTAAAAAAACTCTTGAAGAAAACCTAAAGCTGCCATTTTGTGCAATGCAATCTGAATTTCTTTTTGAGGAGAAAAGCAATCTGATCAAATGCATCAATATCATCATTTATTTATTTTTTGAGTGACTAGGTAATTACCGGTGCGTTGCAACGGGTGGCATAACATTCTAGATGACAATATCACACGACATTTTTCCTTCTGTTTTTCTCTCCATTGGTTTAAACGATGTAACCATGATAAGACAATACTGGGTTGGAGGTGAAAATACCGAGGACAAATGATAAAAGAAATTTGGTATTTGTAAGGCTCATTATCTTGGAAATATGCAAATATAGCTACGTCCATTCAAATTTGTCAAATTTTGATTCTCAATGTAGAATCGACAAGTGTACAGAGCCATGCATGTAGCATTAATACGCTCTTTAGCATTTAATTATGTCCAAGATGAGTCCAATACATCGAAATAAGGAGATGATGTAAACCAAAAGCTAGTTATTTGAAATATAGTAGTTTATTTTTACCAGATATTGATAATCATCGCTGCCCGCCCTTACAACTGTTGCGCTTCCCGGTGCCATGCCCATTTCACTATTCTCATATACCAGAAGATTTGTATCAATATTGTTCCATCAAATATCATATTCATACAACCCTCTTGTATAGTAGCACCTTTTTTATTTGTCTCAAGTTGCCTTGCCTCGTCAGAAAATGCATGCGAGCAAAAAAGCATATATACGTACAAGTCATAATACATGTAAGAACCTGTGACTCCTCCTGCTCCGGTGCAAGGAGGATTCGTTGGTGCTCAAGACGGACTGGAGTGTGATCATTGGGGAGGTGCCGTCGCCAGGCCCGCGAGGGAAATTGCACTGCATCGGATTGGATGGGTAGAGAGGAAAGAAGAGATCTTCCCGATGATCCTGTAGACAGGAGAGTATTATGGACCATGATTGACAAAGAAAAGATTGCTAAAGAAAAGATTTATGGTAGGGTGAAGGAAGGAATGTAAATTATGGTGATTGAATGATAGTGTGGAAAAAAGAATGAAAATTAAGGTCATTAAATCACTAATTGCCTGGTATTGGGACAACTTACCTTACGGGCAAGGCATGGACCAATAAAAACAGATGGAGTGTGTCCTTCAAAAACCGATGGAGTGGAGGGCTAGGCGAAGGATTTGTAGAAATAAAATGAGGGAGCGAGAGCAAATGATCGAACAGTTGTTTCTCATTGATTGAAGACAGGGTATTTATACCCACTTTACAAGGCAGTTATGATTACAATGTCGGTAACTACAACCGACCTAACAACCAACTTAAGCATTGATTATTAGGATTAAATTAATCCTTAACACTCCTCCTAATCTATGCTAGTCTAATACGCATCATCTTGATAAAGACTCCTCCGAATATGTGTTTGCCTTGAAAATGTTCATCGTCTTCATTTTGAGAAAGATTTCTCCAAAAACCTTGTGGGGAAAAATGTGAGGAGAATTGGATTTGACATGTTGCTAAAACTCCTTTAAACCTAGTGGAAAAAAATAAGGAGAAAATGATGCAACATATAATGATTATTGTCTCTTGATAACCCATATGAGAAAAACCTTTGGAGAAGGATAAAACTCATTAGTGAGTTTAGAGAACAATAAATATGTCTTGAGTACTTCCTTTAAAAAACCCGATAGGGAAAATAGAAAGTATGACATATAATCTTTGAAAAGCTATTGCCTCATTAAAAACCGTTATGAGAAACTTTGAGAGAAAACTCATAAGGGAAAAGAGTGCAATCTGACATGCCATTGAAAACTCCTTTAAAACCCAGTGGGAAAAATATAAGGAGAAAATGATATGGCATATATAAACACTTGTGTTTATATTGTCTCGTTAAAAACCTTTTATGATAAACCATTAGGGGAAAACTCATCAAGGGAAAAAAGAGTACAATATATGCAATCTGATGATTGTTAATAGGTTATAGTTTGGGAGATTACCCCCCCTGAACTTTGCAAATCTAGAGGATGTCTGATACCAATTTCATTGACATGATCATGACTTTGTGAATAATCTGTTGGATTTTCACAGCATTTTGTTTGCATATCGTTTCCTCACTTCTATAATTTGTGAGGATAAGTAATTTTCGAGCAATGTGCTTTATGATATTGCTCTTCATATAACCTGTAGGTATATTGAATAACACAAGTGGTAGCATCTTGATAAATCAAGTTATGTGATTCTCATGAATTTCAACCACTTGATTTTGAGTGTGGTCAATCATTGTGCTAAGCCATGCATATTTTGCAATGCTTTTAGATAAAGCAATTATGTCAGAATGAAAAGTGGAAATAGCCATTAAAGTCCATTTAGACGACTTCCATATGAAGGCTATTCCAGCAAATTCAGTCATTGATATGGCACTGTTGGGATCAAACAAAGAGCCAATATTATTATATCATACCATGGTCATATCTTGTATTTTCTGATGCAAATTTCCAAGATTTATTGTGAGCTTGAGATATAAGCTAATATTTATTATATCGACCATATACCTTTTGTTGAGGGTTGCACTCTAAATAAAGATAGAAAATATAGTGCCAGGCCTGACGTAGTTTGCAATTATATGAGTGCTTTGGTGTTAGTGAGATCTAGAACTTTATGTCCTGATATCACTTTATTATCACCCCAAGGTATGGATGGATTTGTACCCTACCAAGGCAGTATGACCACACATGTCTTTTATTGTTATGATATATCCATATTGAACTTCTCATATATATTTTGGATATATATAGACTGATATGTATTCTTGAGAGAATGCTCAAGTTGTCAGTTTAAGCCAAATTTGGTTGAATCCAAATTTTCCGTCTTAAGAAGATTTTGTTTATGTTTATGTCTTGTATAGACACTAATGAGGCTATCGATATCCACTAAGGTGATATAAGGAAATCATATTTTGGGATTCCTTTATTAACACATAAACAATCATCATTCTTTGAGTAATCCTTTTAAAGAAGGAACTCATTTAGTCGGTAGTGCCATATGATTTCCGACAATTTCAAATCATAGAGTGACTTATGAAGTTTTACACAAAACATGTTGCGATTTGCTTTTGGATTCAGAATTATAAGCCCTTCAGGGACTTCAATAGAGATTTCCGAAATGAGTGACTCATATGAGTATGTAGCCACTTCATCCATCAACTGCATGGATAATATTATTAGTTATATTTGCCAATGATATTTAGTATCGAAACATAATTCCACTCATACTAAGAGGGTATGTTACATCGTAATTGATGTCAGGTCTCTGCGTGAACCCTTTTGCTACAAGCCTCGGTTTCTCACCACCTCATTGACTTTGTCTATGAGTGAGAAGTTTTTTTTAGTATTCCATATGGAAGATACTTATGAGTAGGTATTACTGCGGTAAATACTACTCATTTGTAGAGCGAGTGCTATTCTTCATTACTTGCTTCCTTTTATGTGAACCAATATGAGTGCAAGAGGCACTCTACCATGGATTTTGGTTCGGGGCCCAAAAGGTATTGCAATTTGAGAAGAAATATATGTCGACAAATGTAGTCTTTAGTTTATATGATTCTGATGGAATCATTGAAGTCTGTGGATAATATATTTATTCCTTTTTAACTCCTTGTGATTTCCTATAACAAATGGAGTCAAGGCGTTTTGATGTCCCGGCGCCAAAACATTTGTGCACATTTATGCCGGGCTTTGGATGATGAGCATCCAGTGAGGTGTCTTTCAACTTGATGTTGAATTACATTTACTGGTTGAGGATTTGATTTCCTCTGTTTCCGCGGAAGCATATGAGAAGTTATATCTCGTCTTGTCAGATTTTCTCCCCCTCTTGCTCTCATTTGGGGAGAAGAGTGGTTTATCAGGTACCTCCACTCTTTTTGACACTTTACTGTAGGAATATATAATTTAGTAACACCTTGTCATCAGTAAATGTATGTGGCAGATTTGCAATGTGTTGCAAATATATGATTCTCTGAACTTCTAGTTCAAATTCTTTGAGTACGTGGATATAAGGATTGAATGTCAATAATGTTTGTAATTTATTTCTCGGCATTCTTTGTGGTACTTATCTCCCCCTAATGTTGGAAAATATCCTTATTGCTGATGCAATCAGCATACGGGCTATGAATAATTTTGATTGACGGATAAATTGTTATTCCTCACATAGATCCCTAATTTTCTGTGAGTGCCGAATTATCGCAGATGGGAAATACTTTTTTGATTTCCACGTAGTAACTACAAGGGGAAAGTAGTATGATATGCAGCTGGTATGATTTAGATCATACTTACGGTGTGTAAGGCCGTATGTGTCCAGCAAGAGGCTGGTAAATTGATAATTCTTTAAAAATGGTCATGTAATTCATTTAATTCTCTTTGATAAGAAATTTAGCTAAACCATTCTGGGTGTGCACATAAAGTACTTAATGCAAAAAATGCTCATTGAATGAGTTCAACAATATTGTTCATTCGAATGGGTTTATAGATCCTGTTTTCCGAAGAATTTGCTCTTACTTTGATAAGTTGAGCAATTTATTTAGTAATATCATGCATGGTTGTGTGTGATAAGAGACACACTTAAAAACATTTTATGAATGTGTATATGACTACCATGAAGTATCTAAATTACCCAGATAATGGTGAAGCAATCCAGACATATCTTTTGAATGTGTTCAAGGAAGAATAAGTGTCCTGCTTAGAATTTTAATGTGAGAGTGCCTTAAAACTTATTTCCCCTATGGCACATGCGGTGCACATAAAATCTGATGATTTGGGAAAACTTGTAACTTGTTAAGTTGTGACCAACAAGATTGTCGGTAATTTTCTAATCATCCCCAAACCAGGATGGTTAAGGCTACCAAGCCAAATATTTAATTTATTAAGATCTAGAAAATTATTGTGTACGCAACAATATTGAGTATGACTTGATTCATACATTCAAAATTTATCAAATATAGTATCCGAGGGATAGGATATTGAACATCCTACTACATGTAGTAGTACAAGTATAGGCTAATGAAATTTTGGGAATAACTAGGAGATACATGAGGTCTCCCATATTACTGAAAATTTTATTAGGCAAACATATCATCGGCGCAAAGGAATGCACCATCCTTTTATTGCTCTAGTTTTTTGGTTCTCCTTCTGATGAAGATTTGAGAACAATCATTTACCAGAATATTTTCTGGTTGTAAGTTTGCAAATTTTTTCAAAATTTTCCCAAGTTTATGGCAAAATAGGTTTGACTATGTATTTGAGGGTTTGGTAATCATAGGTATAACATTTGTGTAAGCACACACTGGACAAACATGAGAGTTGTCTTTGCCATCATTTTTTGTGAAAAAGATTTATTCCCTATCAAGAGATAGTTCTGCCTTTGGTTGTCTTTTAGCCTCCACTTTACTTCGAATTCCTCATGATTCTATTTTGTGACCACTAACTTGTAAGTATTCTCGGTACTAGCAAGAATATAAAATTATGGTATAGCACCCGTTGGGTGAATCTGATGATTTTAAGAAATTCCATGTTTCTTGATCATAAAAAAATGGTAGTACCATCTTAAGAGGATGTAAAGTGCATTAAGGGCTTTTCAACTGGATATGTATATAGGAAAATCTTTGATCACGAGATCTCAATTTAAGTGATAAAATTGTGAGCTATGATAAACTTGATGTTTTGAAATCGAATGGGTGATCATTCATGATGTGCTCATGGCAGCATGTTTCTCTCAAGGGAAAAATTGAAGTGAATAAATATTCATTCATAATTACTTAGTTTGAGAACTAAGTGAAGTTGGTGACATATAAAACGTAACATGTATGTACTTAGCTATCAAAAGAATAGACATGGCATTTATTGAAGGTGGAGTTATAGTGGCAATAAGGCCACGGGTGGATACAATGACTCATGTCATGAATCATCTTAAAATAAATACTCCCACCTAATCATGAATTTAGTGCATTTGGAAATGTCAGGCATGTGTTACATGAAATACTCATGCATTTATTTTATTTAATATATATGGATAAAATGATTTGTTTGAGAAC
Organism: Aegilops longissima; assembly: GCA_021605205.1. NCBI lineage: Eukaryota > Viridiplantae > Streptophyta > Magnoliopsida > Poales > Poaceae > Aegilops > Aegilops longissima. Next base: position 23,624,357 of record CM038679.1, on the reverse strand, counting down.
AATCATGGCCAAGATGATCCTTGGTGAACCTAGGGGTATCCTTCAATACAACACATGTGATGAAATCATTGCTAATGTTTTGGACTTCATTCTTGAGAAAATATGTGACTTCAGAGTCACTGCCAAAACACATAGACTTTTCATGTTTATCATTGGTCAGTCACTATGAAAGTATAACCACAATGTGATGTGGACCTTGCAACAGTGTTGAGACACTTATTCGTTGCTATAGATTATGGGAATCATCTTGATGGATGAACGACACTATAATTAGAAATAGTGACATAGGCTCCACTGGCATATATTTTCAATGTAATAGAAGGTAGTTGCCGAAGTATGCAAATATTTACATAATTTTCCACAACCTATTCAAGCAAAGTGAGGCTTGAATAGCTGATGTTAGCACAAAAATACCATTTTGGCATGTAGCAATTTTGCATGTACAATATTTACTATGAGTGTAAAATATTTTAGTGAACAACAACAATTGCTTTAGTTGGAGTAGCGATCAATCCATCTCACTACGAGCATACGCCGGGTGAAGCGATTTACAAAACAAAACAGTTGTTAGATCTGTGATTGATTGCAAGTAGACAAAAACAAATTGAAGAATCTCTTGATCCAGTTTTCCTCTTTTGCAGAAGCATGTCCATTGATTCCTGCCATGGAAGGGTTATGGTTGATTGAATCGCGCTGGATGGAGTCGTTATCGCGAGTACAGGGGCAGACGCTGGCGCCGCCGTGACTAATGTCGCCATCCGTGCCAAGACTCGATGCTGCAGTCCGTCGTGCGAGATAACGCCGGCAGCCTGGGAATCGCGCGAGGCGCCGAGGAGGTCTGGCCTAATCGCTCTGTTAGGTCAAAGTGCTGATAACGTGTAGAAATAAAATACAAAGTTCTTTCAAACGATGGCTACTGATAGATATCGTAAAAACAACGTTGCTACCCTGCAAACTCCGGAGGGATTAGTCGTGGAAGATCATAATGGAAAGGAGGCCCTACTTTTTCATGCATATTCGGACAGACTACGCACTTCTAGCCCTACTCAGATGCACTTTGATCTCCCATCTTTAATCAGGCACAATGCAAACTTGGATCACCTCACGCTTCCTTTCACGCATGAAGAAATTGACTTGGTTGTTAAAGAGATGCCAGGCGATAGGGCACCTGGCCCGGATGGATTTAGTGGTCTTTTTCTTAAAGCTTGTTGGCCAATCATTAAAAATGATTTCTACACGCTATGTGAACAATTCCATGCAGGAACACTTAACCTCCAGAGCATTAATGACGGACTGATTACTCTTATCCCGAAGAATGGATCCCCATCCACAGTTAATGACTACAGGCCAATCACCTTACTTAATTGCTGTCTTAAGCTCATTACCAAACTTTTGGCTAACCGTGTCCAGAAAGTCATTCTGCAAATTATCCACCGTAACCAATATGGATTCATCCGAGGGAGATCTATACATGATTGTCTTGCGTGGACATTTCAATACATTCACCAATGCCAAGCCTCCAAGCAACCGATTGTTCTGCTTAAGTTGGATTTTGCTAAGGCATTCGACACAATTGAGCACCATCCCATGATCAACATCATGAAGCATATGGGCTTTAATGATAGATGGCTTTCCTGGATAAAGGCTATTTTTTCCTCGGGCCGATCCTCGGTGCTCCTAAATGGTGTTCCCGGAAGACAGTTTCATTGCAAGCGTGGGGTTAGGCGAGGCGACCCATTATCTCCGCTAATCTTTGTGTTGGCATGACCTCCTTCAATCGGCCATTAACGAAGCTTATAGAGAGGGCAGAATTCAACTACCTTTTCCAGCCACGGGTCAAATGGACTACCCAATTGTCCTATATGCCGACGATACAATCTTGCTTATGCCTGCCTGCCCTCAACAAGCAATGATCATTAAAGACATCCTCACCAAATATGCACAGTCCATCGGCCTTAAAATCAATTTCCACAAGTCCATACTAATTCCCATAAATTTGGAGGATGATCTAGCTGCCCAACTTGCTGCTATCTTTGAGTGTACAATTGGATCCATGCCTTTCACCTACCTAGGGCTGCCGCTGGGCACGTCTCGACCTACACTTCAGGACTTTATGCCCCTTGTCAGCACGGTTGAAAGAAGCTTGTCGTCAACGTTGTTCCTAATGTCCCATGCTGGCAAGCTGACTCTTTCAACTCCACAGTTACCTCACTGCTCATCTATGCCATGTGCACGCTACATTTTCCACCAAGACTCATTGAACTCTTAGACAAAATTAGGCGTCGATGCCTATGGATTAAAAAGACTGAACAAGGTGATAAGTGTAACTCTCTGGCGGCTTGGGACATGGTATGTAAACCTAAAAAGAAGGGAGGGCTGGGAGTGCTTAACCTTCGTGTACAGAATGAAGCATTGCTTCTGAAGTTCCTACACAAGTTCTATAACAAGTTGGATATACCCTGGGTGCAGCTCACATGGGACTCCTATTACACCCAAAAAATTCCTCATGCCTCGGATCCAGTCGGCTCATTCTGGTGGAAGGACGTACTCAAGCTCACCCCTAAGTTTCGTGGGATTTCTCAAATCAATATTGTGTGTGGCATCACGGCTTTGTTTTGGAAAGATCTGTGGTCAGGGCAAATTCTTCAAGTCTCCCATCCTAGGGCCTTCTCTCACTCTCTCGATGAGGATGTTTGGTCAAAAGTTCACAGGAATAACCCATTGGAAGAAACGTTCCACCGCCTTGACCCTCAAGCCCTTGGGGAGGTTAGAGACTTGCGACAATTACGGCTCATCTACAACCATCCTCGTCATCCACGGATATTTGGCACTACACGTGGGGTAAAACCATCTACAAATCAACGGACTACTACAAATTCTTCTTCAAAGATGTCCAAGTGCAGCAGATATTTGGATGGATTTGGGATTCAAAATGCACGATGAAGTTGAAAGTCTTTGCTTGGTTGCTCTTCCATGACAGGCTCAATACGAGGAACATGTTGAAACGAAGGCACTACAACATAGGAGATGACCACAATTGCCTCCTGTGTGGTTTGAACATTGAGGAAACAGTGGAACACATGATCTTCACATGCACTTTCAGTAAACTTTGTTGGGCCAAACTTGGGCTTAATTGGGAACCTTTCCTTGGCCGAATACAAGCTGTTGAAGATCACAGAAACTCTCATCCCACCCCACTGTTCCTTGAGAAATTTATTGTGGCAGCCTGGAGTATTTGGAAGGAGAGGAATAACAAGCATTTTCGAGCAATAACACCATCACTAACCTCCTGGCTGGACAGATTCAAGAGAGATTTTGGGCTTCTTCAACATAGAGTCAAGGAGGAGCATAGGCTCCTTGTACTGAACCTTGTGCACTCCCTTTAGTGGTTTCTCTCTATTTTTCTTAGTGCTACTTGCCACAAAGTTGGCAACTTGTATCTCCCCCATCATGTAAATACCCATTGTACAGCCTACTTATTTTGTATAATATAGTAACACAGTAGGAGCCTTTCCTACTGTTCCTGGTCAAAAAGAAACGTGTAGAAATAAAATGAGAGAGCGAGAGCAAATGATCGAACAGTTGTTTCTCATTGATTGAAGACAGGGTATTTATACCCACTTTACAAGGCAGTTATGATTACAATGTCGGTAACTACAACCGACCTAACAACCGACTTAAGCATTGATTATTAGGATTAAATTAATCCTTAACAGGATTAAAGTGAAACGGTTTTTTACAGGAGAGGAAACCTTACTCTCTTTTTTTAAGGTAAAAGTAGAGAAAGGAGGAAGAGACTTTTTTTTTTCTTTTAGGAAAGGAGGACTTGAGGAGAAAGCAACGGGGGAGTGCAGCAGCGCACTGGCGGGCCTAGCGGATGGGCTAGGTGGGCCGTAGCCCACCCAGAATTATGGCCATATTTTGCTCATCTCGCCCCTCTCCTCTGGTCGCGAGGAAACCACAAATAACCTATTTGCTGCGGCGGCGGCGGCGGCTCCCCGGTCCCCCCTCCTCGCATTCCACATACGAGGAACCGTCTCCGCTTCCGCCTCCGCCTCCGCGGACTCTCCGGTCGCCAGCGCCTGCCCATCCCCTCAAGGTACAACCGTGTCCTGAAAGCATCTCTACTTTCTTCTACAACCACTTTCAGTAGCTGAGGCGCTCCATCCCCAAAAGGGAAGAGTTGTGATGTTCCTGTAGCCGAAATTTAGCTGTTTTTTTTTTTTTTAGATGCGTCTCCACTTCAGTCAACGATTCGGATCTGTCAACGATTCTGATCCATGCTTAATCGTCCCCTCCCAGAGATCCTCTCAATATCTAAATACAGAAACTAGGATTCATCATTGTGGTCTAAATAAGATGCTGTTCAAATACTCTACAGTAGGGCTGTAAAGTATGTTTCTTTTTCATCGCGGCAGTTCCGTGTTGGTGAATCTTTTGACGAGTGATTGACATGTTTCCTTCTTACTTTAGATGTCAAACCTAAAGACCTTGAGAGCTACGCCCACAAACGCGTTCCCGAACTTAGAGCGCAGCTATGACTTTATGCAGTATCAGGTGCAGTTCTCTGGACAGGTGAGAATTATTATTATTTTGGTCTATGTTGAAATTCAGTTTCAAGCTTATTGAGCTGAGGATGCATTTTCTTTTCAGACCGCAGCTCTGAAGAGGTCGGAGGTACAAAAAGACTACTTTGACATCGAATTTACCTCTCAAGAGGATGCTGCGTCCACTCTTCAGAAATGCCATGTGAAGGAGATGGACTTTGAATGGGCGCCCAGCAATTTCATGCACCGAAAGGCAACAGGTGCGATATGATTGTCCCTTCCTTCCTAGTCTCAAGTTATACTATTTATCATGAGAGAAAAATTCTGACATTTTTATATTTGTCAATATTAGGACTAGCTGTGGTATCTTTTGTTCCCCCTCGGTTTGACAATGACGTATTCTGCTTGGAGGTAAAGCAACTGCCTAGCCCAGGATTTTTTGAGTGCATACATACCACGTATAGTACATGTTTGATACTCCCTCCATTCGACAATGTAGTGCAAATAGATTTGTCTGAAAGCCAAACTTTGTCAACTTTGACCAAGTTTATAGGGAAAACTCTCTACATCTACACTGCCAAATATGTACATTATGAAAATATAACTCACGATGTATCTGGTGATGTGCATTTGGTATTTTAGATGTGCCTATTTTTCTCTATAAATATGGTTAAAGTTTGTAATGTTTGACTTCTAGAAAAATCTATAGGCACTACATTAGACGTGAACTTTGTGAAAGTATAACCAACGGCCTATTCAGAGTTGATGTCGACTTGTTTCTGAATTGAATCATTTTTTTTGTTTAACTAGTCAGCCTGTAAATATGCTTATAGAATGCTAACTGAAAGTTGGTTTTCCTCTTTACAAATAGCATGATAACTTGACATATATGCATCATACCTTGTGCAGCCATCATTGCCGGTCCCTTGTAATAATCCATACCCCAATAAATGGATTATACCCAAAACGAAAAAAAGAAAAAGAAATGACCGACAACCAGAACCAAAACCAGGACCACCAGAAGCAGAGTGTCATTACGCGTCGAGGGTTCAGCCAGCTCCGGTAAATCCATGTCCCCCCTTCGGGGCGCGTGAGTGGCCCAACTTCCCAAGATACTCGAAAGCGGTAATTTTGTCTATTCATGTGTTCTTTCATTTCTTTCATTTCTTTCATTTGCTGAGTAAACTAATGTCCTTTTATTGTTCAGATCGATTCTACATGATGGGTTCCTTTTCGGGAGATGACGCAAAGCGTTGAATCGGGGTCAGTTTCAAGGGTGGTTCCCTCGTCATGCACTGCATTTTGTACGGCCCAGTTTTCAGCCTGGAACATGGGTAGCAGTATATGTACTCTGTCGATTGGACTGTGAAGAACCCCGCACACACGCATTCATCTCCCTCGCTCTCTTCTGTATTTGGATCTGCGAAGAGTCGTTAATCCGGGTCTATTGCCAGTTTTGAAGTTCCTGTTTTTCTCTACTAGTTTGATATGGTGAGATTTTTTTTTCACGACTGTGGCATCACTAGTATTAATTTACTTGCTTTTTTGGCGCATGCAAACAGTGGCGTTACGTCATTAACTGACTCCAAAAATTTCTTAGCATCCCAATTTTCTAGTGCATGCGTTAGCAAACAGTGGTGTTGAATGCCGAGTGGTTTGCATCTTAAACAAAAAAAACTCCTCGTTCTTTCTCCCTATACTGAAGTGAAGCTCTGGAAAGTGGCATTGGTATGTCTCTCGGTCCGAAGTTGTACCTTGAGGTCCGGTTGTGAGAAAAATTCTTAAACATGATCAGTTATTCTCCAAATACTGTTATAGATTATGCCTTCTAATCCTGCTACAGATTATACCAGATTGTTGCCCCTCAAAAGATGCACTAAATTACTAGGTACATCTACTAGCTATAGTTACTACCAAGCTTTTGGTGAGGGATCAACCTGTCCAACATAAATTACAGAGTTAAAAAGCTTCCAAAGTATCCATACCATACATCAAACACAATAAGGGTCAGTCAAATGGCGTCTCCTCGTGATGTCCACCTGTCCACTTATATTGTGCATGGTTTTTACTGTACCAAACGAAAGAAACAAACTTGATTTCGTGAGCGCTGGATTGGGCAGCGACCTAATTTCCCCCTCGCGCTTAGCGCCCTTCTCCTCCCTCTCCCACAGCCAAGGTTACCGCCGCCGCCGCCCTCCCCGCGCTTGTGCGCTCTCCATCCCGTGCCGGTGGTGCCCCCTCACCCACGTGGCCTCGCCGCAGAAGAGGGCCAGCGCGCATGCGCCGCCGGTCAAGTTGCATCTAGAAGCGAGGAGGGGGAGCAGCCGCGTCCGGAGGAGGTCGTCCCCGGAGCTCACATCCCTGTCATCGAGCCTACGCACATGGAATGACGCTGCTGCTGGCCGAGGTCGCCTAGTTCGACAACGCGCCCGCCGGCCTGCAACTCATCCCGAGCCTTGAACTTGGTTGTGATGCTGCATAAGCGGCCATGTTATCGAGGATCCTGCTCAGCGGCTGGGCCATCGGCGACGAGATCCAGAAGATGACCACAGCGGCAGTGGTGGTGGCAGTTGCCCCGGATGGTGATGTAGTGGGGAGAAGCTAGTAGCAGGTGAGGATACTCTGCAATTTTGATGTGAATCATTGCTGATTATTTGTCATACTTCATTTGTTCTGAAGATTTGGTTCCACTCGTCTTGATACCCAAAAAGAGTTAGTTTCATGATTTCATAAGAAACTGAAATTAAAGGTTCGGCTTATATTTGGCGAGCAGGCACTTTTGGAAAATCGACATCTGAAGGTAAATAAATGCCCTTGGTATGTTATAATTCCTATCACCATTGTTGCAAATTTCTTCTAACTCAATACATCAGTTTCTTATATATTTTTGGTTCACCTTCACTCATCCTGACGTTCATCCCATAAACTATTTTACATGCAATTGTCTTTACATTGTTAGCCTAGTTTTTCGTTTTACAAGCTGAAATATTCTACCATGCTGATAGTGATGGAGGGGTTTGGTTGAGGTGTACTGATGTAGAACCCCCCCAAAGTTTTCAAGTATTCTAGTTTCCTATTTTTTGCAATATAGAATGTCTCATGATACATTTTCTTCTGCAATCTTATTAAGATGTGTTTGTTTCGTGCACATATATAAATGGAGGGCTCTTCTCCTTGGAGCCCCAGGCTGTAGCGAAACCCCCTATTTTCTAGCACTTGCAGGAAAGCTCAACCAAAACCAAGAGGTAATTTTCCTTTTCTTCACTAGAACCTAGTCAGTCATGTGCAATGAGCAGCACTCGGACCACAAAATGATTTGCATCTCATTCATTTTTCCAAATGGCCAATTTATGACCTGCCATTCTAAATAAAACATAGCTCATAACCAACCATGCATAATTTCTCCTTACAGATGAACATATAGACACAAGAATGGGATCAAGATGGAGTGGTTTGTTTCCAGAAGACACCACTCTCCTTTAATTTTCTGCTGGACAAGCGGATAACATGCTCCAGTCCAATTCGTGATTGGCATTGATGCATCTCTAAAGAATCTAATCATTCTATTTTTGCTAGCTTGTGTCATGCATGTCAGTGAGTTCTGATGTTTTTTGTACTCTATCATGTCATGTGTGTGTTGGTCTGGACAACTATGAGATGGGCCGGTGGCAGGGTAACTAGAATGGGTCTTTTTGCCTGTACAGTTCTTATAGGATTATCCTTACTATATGTTCGAGTAAAACAACTCAATTTCATGTTTATACTCGGTAGAAATTAAATATGAGATATGCTTTTGAATCTACAGTGTTTTCAAAACCTGTAGGTTTAGTTTTCCGAGCTTATCCAGACTGCATGTTTGAATAGAGCAGCTGAGGTCTATGTTTAGAAGTGCTCAGGTTAATATATCTATATCTGATGCTAGAATAGAGTTTATAGCTTATTTTTGTTAATTCTTATGGGCTTTTTAGATTAGAATGTTACAACTTCCTTGGTGAATTTTGTTGTGGTGGCAGCGGCTACTCCCGGTGCGTGCTGGTCAAGACACGGGCCAACATGGACGTTTAAAATACATGCAATCAGATTATCTCCAGGTAATTCATTAGGATGCTTATGATCTCTTTTCAACTACAACAAATGCAATAGTGTATTGTGTATTGATGAGAGGGCGATGATTCACGGTGATGCACAATGGTTGATATATACTATTGTCAAAAATACAATTATGTGAAAGGTCCGAGCTTGAGATTGGTTAATAGATAGTACCTTCTTATGGAAAATACTTCAACTTATATTCAAAAATTAATTTTCAGCATTTGCTTGATTGTCTAAATCCAGAGCCTCTATCGCCTTTTCTGCAACCTACTGGGAACATATCTATATCTATCTATTTACATCAAGTTAAATTTTTTATTTCTATTTGTACATATACTTGATAAGAAGTATTTTTTTTTTTGAAAGATCCAGCTGATTGCTGGCTTGTATTGATTAATAGCAGGGAGCAGGTGACAAAAACATCAAGTGCGAGTAGTGATCTGAGGATCAAAGGAAGAAAAACAAAAGATACAGGGCAGGAGTTATGGCTATTGTCTCAGGGCGGCTCCCAGAAGGGGTGCTCCAAAAATGTTGCTCCTGCTTGTCGCCAAAATTCTAGCGTTCGTTGGACGGCTGTTGTGATGCTATCTCTCGTCGCCAGCTTGCCTCTGAAGGTGCTCTCGCCCTTCCAAATCTCAGAGAGGATTAGGATGATTGTTGTCTTGATGGCTTTTTTGTGCTCGGGCCGCGCTGCACCGATCATTTTAGCGATGATGGCCGTCGGCTTAGTCTTGCTTGGCCATCGCAGAGGGTGGAGTGAGCTGCATCCCCCTCTCGCCGCTGCAGCCGTCCAGACTTGAATCGACAGCGGGCATTGCCAGAACAAGTGCATGGATGACTCCAAGTTCCGGACGCATAGCTGACAGAAGTACTCATTTGGCCATCCTCTCCGCTGGAGACGGTCGTTGCACCATAATCTGTTTTTAAGTAGCAACCATGTGAAGATCTTCATCTTGGCCGGTGCCCAGGTATTCCAAATCAGGGTCTTGAAATCCGATTTGATGTGGCCTTGAAATTGCGCCTTATAGGCAGAGCTAGCAGTGTAGATCCCTGATGCTTCATGCTTCCATTTGATGGCGTCACTGACATGGTCTTGAAGACGAATATCAGCAGCTTGTAACCATCTGTGCAGCCTAATTGTTTCTGACCAAAGGTGCTGAGTGTTTCCATGGGCGAGGTCTTGGATCTATGTGTCATTTGTCAAAGCTTGCTTGACCGAACGGTTTTTTCTTCTGGAATGGCTGAAGAGAGCAGGAAAGGCCGTCTTCAGGCTACCCGAGCCTGTCCATGGGCAGTGCCAGAAGGAGGCCTTCTCGCCGTTGCCCAGCGTGATCGAGGTGGAGGCACAGAAAAGAGCTCGGTCTCCCTCGTCGCAAGGCAGTTGCATGCCAATCCATGGTCTGTCCGTACTGGTCCAGGACAGCCATAGCCATCGCAGCCGAAGAGCTCTACTGAAGCGGTTTAGATCCAAAACTCCCAACCCGCCATTTTCGATAGGGGAGCACACCACTGGCCATGTTACCTTGCATTTCCCTCCACTGAGATCTTCTTGTGCCCAAAGGAATCTCCTACGAACTTTGTCAACCTCAGCAAGAATTTTTTTTGGCGCTCGGAGTACAGACAGAGCAAAGGTAGGCAGCGCTGTAAGCACACTGCGTACCAAAACCCTTCTGCCCGCGATGGTCATGAGCTTGCCCTTCCATCCCGCGAGTCATGCCTGAATCCGGTCAAGGATGAACTGGATGTGGACTAGGCGCAGTCTTGAAACGGTAAGTGGGAGGCCCAGGTATTTCAAGGGGAATCCCACAGTTGTCCCACCAAAATTGCTGAGGATGTCAGGGAGATTGATCTCCTTGCAGCGGATTGGGGTGACGGTCGACTTGGTAGGGTTTATTTGCAGCCCGGATGCTTGACCGAAGTTGCGCAGAATGTCTAGCAGAGCGTCGACCTCTACTTTCTCAGGGTTGGCGAAGATTACGGCGTCATCAGCGTAGAGACTAACCCGTAGAGAGGCGTCTTTGCCTGGCAGAGGGGCGAGTAGCTCTAATTCAGTTGCTTGTTGCAGTAGCCTGTGGAGGGGATCGATGGCGATGATGAAAAGGAGGGGTGAAAGAGGGTCTCCCTGCCGAAGCCCCTTGCGGTGACGAATCTTGTGCCCTACAGTGCCATTTAGCATGAAGGATGATGAAGCCGATGCGAGGAGCAGCGCAACCCAGTCACGCCAGCGCGCGGAGAAGCCTAGCACTTGCAGTAGTTCTAGCAAATATTCCCACGACACATTGTCGAAAGCCCGCGCTATATCTAGCTTGAACAGGAGCGCCGGTGTTTTCTTCCTATGGAGCGATCTGACAGCGTTCTGGACAAACAGATAACTGTCTTGCGTGCTTTTGGACTTCAGGAAGGCAGATTGAGCGGGCGAGATTACGTGATGGATTACTGCTGATAGTCTCATTGAGAGCACTTTAGCAATCAGTTTTGCAACTGAGTGAATCAGGCTGATCGGTCTGAAGTCTTGAATCTTCTCTGCACCATCTTTTTTTGGGATGAGAGCTACTATGGCAGAGTTCAAATTGTTGAAACCTCCCCCTACAAGGTGATAGAACTTGTTGAAAGCTTGTAGGATATCTGCCTTGATCAGTGGCCAGCAGGTTTTAAAGAAGATTCCCGTGAAACTGTCGGGCCCAGGCGCCTTCTCTAGGGGTGAAGCTTTGATCGCCTCCCAGATTTCTTCTTCAGAAAAAGGGTTGTCGAGGCCGCCCGCTTGGATCGTTGGCATCTCGAGCAAGTGCCAGTTGATGCCGGTCGCTCTCGTCGTCTTGGTTCCTATGTTGTCGTGGAAGTGGTTGTATATGGCAGCTTCTTTTTCCTCATGTGTCGTGACAAGCGAATCGCCTACCTTCAGACTATGGATGTGGTTTTTTCGTCTGCGTGATTTCATCTTGGCGTGGAAAAACTTTGTTCCCGCGTCTCCCACCCGGAGCCATGTCAGGCGAGAAGCCTGGCGCTTTCTGGCTCGGTCGATCACCGCCAAACCAAGAAGCCGTAGCTTCAAGAGTTTTCTGAGGTTGAATTCGGCGTCAGACAAACGCCGGGTTTCCTGAGCCACATCTAATCGGAGCACAATTTCTGCTGCTATATGAAACTGTAGCCTCGCATCGCTAAAGTGTGCCTTGCTCCAGATCTTCAGGTCACGCTCCGTGCGCTCCATTTTGGTGTGAAGACGCTGAAAAGCGCAGGAGGATTGCACTGGCCTGTTCCAGGCGGCTGTCACCGTTTCATGGAAATGAGGGAAGCGAGGCCAGAAGCTCTCAAATCTAAAGCTCGCACGGCGTGGCGGGGCACTTGTGTCGGCTAAGATCAGAGGGCAGTGGTCTGAAGTAGCCGTAGAAGCCGCCAACACTGCAAAATTGTGAAAAAGGGATTCCCAGGCTTGGTTGCAGAAGAACTTGTCAATGCTGACAAGGGTGGGATCCTGACGTTCGTTGCTCCAGGTGTAGCGGCGATTTTTGCACTTTATCTCCTTCAGGCCAGCAGCATCAATGGCCGACCTGAATCTACCCATAAGTCTACGGTTAAGGTTGAGGTTGTTCTTGTCATGCGCCTCGTAGATTAGGTTAAAATCGCCATTGATCAACCAGGGCTCGTTTGTGGGCGGTGAAGTGCGGGTGAGCTCGAGGATGAAACTGTCTTTTCTTGCGTCGTCTGCAGGTCCGTAGACGGAGGAGAGCCAGAAGCTATGAGGCTGGCCCGGCAGGGATACTTTTGCTGTGATGGCGAAGGCGCCAATGGCATGGGAAGTGACAGTGGCGAGGCCCTCGTCCCAGAAAATTGCCGCTCCACCGCTGGTGCCAATCGCCGGCAGGGCGATGTGTACTTTGTACTGTGCTTTATTTTTGGTTCTCTTGGGCTTTCGATCATGGTTGTGGAATTTCATATATTACTAATTTAATAGCTTGTATTTACTTTAGTACTACAAAAGATGAAAAAGGTAGCCCGGTACATGTAGTTTCCGCTTGCGCATGGTCCGGGGAATGGTCCGACTACAAAAGATGAAAGCTGAGACATAATTCTTATGTTTACCCATAACTTTTTATTCAATTAATCCGGTTAAACTGATCAGAGTAAGTATGGTTTCCAGAGACTGAAGTAATGAACCTTTAATCGTACTAGACATGGCGTGCACATGATAGGTGTTCAGTTTTGTTTTCAGAAAGCAAACCCGGTACTAACAATGTGGTTCAGGAGCCTCAAAGACATTTAAGGTACTGATGGTGTGGTGATAGCATTAGAGAAGATGCAACTGGCTATTATGTCTAATGTTCTTTAGATGGGCACCATATCAGTATTGAGGCATCATACTATTTTTGTTCTCTTTCTCTTGCATTATGTTTCTATTCCATGCAAATAAACAAGGTTATCTTATCTGCTAGGCGATCCCAAAGATAGGTGACTGGGGAAGATAATGAATTTTTCATGCACTCCCTGTTGCTGCTGCTACATTACTAAAACTTTTACAGTTACAATAGTGTAAAGTTGCTTAATTTATCAGCTTATTTACTAGAGCTCATTTAGTTTAATGAATATTTCCTTGTATTAATGACGGAGTTACAATTGTGTTGTTTGGACAGATATTGACCCGACCCATCCCTACAAACTAGACTTACTAACCTAATTGAGGAGGGAATTTTTTTACTTCCATACATGTGTTTGAAATTAATCCATTTTTTGGTTGGTATTTAGGGAAACTTGCACATCAAGCTTTTGATCTGAGAATTGCAATTTCAAATATTTTACGACCCGACCCAACCCCTCCCGCGACCCCCACGTCGCCTCCCGCGGCGGCGGCGGGGGAACCCTAGCCGCGCCGCGGCGGCCCCCTCCCCACCTCGCCCCATCTCCTCGCCGCTACCGGAGGAGCGGCCGGCGAAGCCGCGCCGGCTCCCAGGAAGGTGACGGCGGGGCGCCTCGGCTGGCCTGTGTTGTGCCACCTCCACCCCCTTTCCCGTCGACCTCCGCCACGCAGCGGCGCCGGCGTGTCTCCGGCGGCTCCCCCCCTTCCTGTCAGGCTCCGACTGCTCCTGGACTTCGCTGGCGCGACCTTCCCCCTCCCCACCTTCCGTGCCAGGTCCATGGCGGCCGCCAGCTCCCCTGCTACTGTCAGCGCCAGATCCCGGGAGGACGGGGCCGGGGCTTCTTGGCCGGGCTGGCCGGGCCTAGGGGCGCCACGGTGGCGCTCTTCCACCCCGCGGGCTGTGGCCATGCCTCCGGGGCGGCGGTCCATCTCGATGGGTGCCCGGCGGCGGCTGCTTCCTGCAACGCTCTGGCCGGGTGTGTGGCACGCCGGCAAGCTCCCTTTGCCCTCCCCATACCCTGCAGGTGTGGCTTCGGCCCTGGTGGCCATGGACCTACGCCCTCCTCCGGTGTCCATGGTTGGCCAGTGTGTCTCTAGATCCGGCGCTCCCCGCGTCCGAGCTGCGTCAACTTCTGGCTCATCCGGCTCGTCGGTGTCGCGCCAGCTCCGCAAACACCCCCTTCAGGCGTCCGTGGTTGATCGACATCCATCCCGGTCCGGCTTCGACTCTGGCGTGCCTCTGGAGCTGTGCCCCTTTCCAGCTCCTTCGGCTTGTCAGGCATCCCTGCAGCTCCGATCCTTGCCCTGATCTGCGCTCCTCATCGGATCTTGGCTCATTCGGGTCTTCGGCCACCGTCGCACTCCTCCATACTTCCGCCCGGCTGCCCAACCCCACCCACCTCCGCGCTCTGTCCGCCCATCCGCATATTCGCTAGCTCGTTCTTCCGGCAACGCCCGATGCCTCCCTCGTCGGCAAGCGTTGCTCCCCTTCCTGCGATGGCGGTTTCGGCCTCCGACTCGACTTCCTCCTCCTCGATTTTTGCTCTGACGGCTTGGGACTGCTCAGACTCGGCCGGGGCAAAATCCTTGCTCAACCTCTGCCATGGTCGTTTTCTATGCCCCTCTTCGAGCATCAGGGGAAACCCTAGGTCTTGCTTTGCAGATCGGACGGCAACGGCGCCCTAGCGTCGTTTCCCTTCATGAAGGCGCCGTCTTGTATGCTCGTGGTGTCCTCAGTGTCAGGTTCGATGATGTTGGTCGTCTTGTTGGTCTAGTTTGGGCTGCGTCCCAGGGTGGCGAGTTTAGCCTTTGGGCTAAGCATCCCACATCCCTCTGCTCCTGTAGCCATGTTCACCGCCTCATGCGTTGTACCACACCCCCCCTCTCCCCCCTAACTCATTCTTAACTTCTTCTATCAATGAAATGATACGCAAACTTTGCGTATTCGCGAAAAATATTGCAATTTCAAATGCATGCGATGATTTTAATCTTTAGAGTATATAGGCATGCATGATCAATTCTTCAAGATGGATGTGTGACTGTTGAAATTGGGTGAGGAAGACATGGATCGATTTTAAGTGTCAATCATGTATGAGCGCAACTGAATGCATTTTGTTGGCTCGACCTTTCATTAACAAACTGAGCATCATCTTCAGTTCGGTGACAAAGTACATTGTCCTATCCATAGTGGTTCAAGATTGTAGAACTATTTAGGCTTCAGATTCTGTGTCTCATGAAAGAATATAATTTTCCTACTAAAAAGGTTCACTTTTGACTGCTAATAGCTGTGTTTCTAAACAGAATAGAACTGTTGTTTATTTATATGCAAGATGATTCGAACAAGGTATAGGTTTGTGCCAGATGTGTGTTCAGCATGCTCAAAGATTTTTGTAGCTCAGTTTACTTTTCTCTGGTTGTCAACTTACTAACATAAAGGATAATGCTGACCAGTGCCTTTTTTTGTTCATTGATTTTTGCGGGACTTTTCTTCTATTTACGTGTGCTTTATTCAAACAAATCCGTTTCAGATTATGATCTTTGCTTATCGTGTATAGATTCATTTGATCACCAAACCTATGTGTTTTTATCTGAACAATATTGCATAGCCCAAAAAGGCAGTGGAATGGGCTTTTGTAACAAGTAGATAACTCACTGTTGTTCCCCTAGGTTTAATCTACTTTTAGCTCTAAAGGATTTTGCTTTCCTTGTTGTCATTCATTCAAAAAAAATCTAAGCAGTACATCCATTTGTACTATCAACTAGATCCACAACCAACTGAAAAGGGTGTTCCCTACCTGAAGTTTGGCGTGGGCTCTTTGAGATAACAGCAACTGGAGATCAAAACTTTAAACAGCTCCTTCCGGATCTTGAGATGGAGAGCGGCTCGGAGGGCGACCCGCTGGGCGCCCCGCGTCCGCCCGCGCCGTCCCCGGCGGGCGACCCCGCCGCCCCCCCTCCTTCCACTCCAGTAGCCACCACCACCTCCCGGACCGCTGCTGATGGCTCCGCCATTGGCGGTGGACCTATGCCGTCCCCTGCCGGCGACGACCCCCCTACACCCGCACCAGCATCATCCCGCGGCCAGGTATCTCTTTCCACGCCCGTGTTCAGTCCTCCTTCCTTTCCGGGGTTTCCCCCGCTCACCCCGGCGATGTCCCATCGGGGGTCCTCTGGGTGGTCGCGCCGTTCCCGGCGGCGTGCTTCACGGCGGGCACGGTTGCCGACCTTCTTGCCTACTTCTTCTGTGACCCCAGCGAGACCCTTGCCGCCACCCCGGTGGCTGACCTCATCTTCTCCGTCCGCGTCGCTAGCGCTGCCGTCGCGCAGTTCGTCGCCGCCGTTGGCCCTGGGCTCATGACCGCGATCAACCTATCTCTCCATGTCTCCTTGCGTGGGGCCCGTGCGGCTGCGCGAAAGGCTCAGGCGTGGGCGGCTCGTCCCGAATTCAAATCCCACCCCCCTGGCGTTAATGCGGGCGTGCACCGTCGTAGGCGGCGTGGCCTCATGCCTATCTGGCGTCCCGTCGCGTCCAGGTTAAATGGCTCGCTTGCTCCCCTTCCCGGATGACGTTTACGCCCTCGATTATTGCGCGCGACCGGTGGGGCGCGGATGATCATGTTCCCGCCGGCCGACGACCCTGCCGTCCGCCCAGCGACAACGCGTGGCGTTCCGGTTATCACCAGCATTGGCGCTTTGAGGTTGACTACCTCGCGGCGCGAGGGCGCGGCGTTTACCGCCAAACACCGCCCGCGGGGGCGTCAGAGAAGCGCTCTCTCCCCTCCCCGCCAAACCCTAGAAACAAACCCACGCCCCATCCGCGCTCTCGCGCTCTGGTTGTTTTCGTTGCCTCTCCGAGCTCCACCGCGTGCGTGGCTCTGCCGTGACCCGTTCGCTGCCGGCGCTGCAGGGTCTCAGGGCACCGCGCCGGCTCGTCTCGTTGCGCCATGGCCTCTCGCCGCTCGCTGCCCGCACCTACGGCCTCTGCTGCCTCCCCTGTCCGCCGCACTCCCCCGCCGCCGCCTCCGCCCCCACCGGCGCGCCGGGCTCCACCCCCCCTCGGCCCGCCTCCGCACCACCTCTTTGGCCGGTCTAGCTACGCCATGCCGCCCTTGCCTTGGAGGAGGGGGCGCCGCTACATTGAGGCGGGGCCATCGACGGCCCGCGTTTCCGGGACATCTCCACGACTGCGGTGGTCTCCTTCCCGCCACCGTCCCCGGTGCCGTCCTCCCCCGTTGGCGGGCACCCCCAACCGGTGCGGCTGCAGCCCGTGGGAGCCCCGGTGCCTGCCCCTGCCCCTGCTGTTGCGGTGGACGGCGCCGGGGTGGATGGAGAGGCCTCCCCCCTTGAGCTGTCTGGGTCGTCCTTCTCCTCCCGCTCCTCCGACGGCTCCTTTGCCGCCGAGTCTCAGCGCCCAGACTCCATCGAAGTATTCATGCCGGAGGGAGACATCGATGCAGCTCTGCGGCTGGCCGTCGTCACCATCGAGCCGCCCAACGCCTTCCACAACGACACCGCGGCCGTCCAAGCCGCCCTCCTGCGCTTCATCGGCCACATCCTCCCGGAGACGGTGTCGTCCTCCGTCGGTGCCATGTACCTCCGGTTCGCCTCTGCTGCGGACCGCGAGGAAGCGATGGGACGACAGCCTTTTAGGCACGAGGGCGCCCGCATCGAGCTGCACCGTGAGGAGGCGTTTGGGCGGGTCGACTTTCATGTTGGCCCCTGCACTCTCCTGGCGGCGACTGGCTTTGCTGCAGAATTCATCAACCCTGTCGGCATCGCTGCCGCTTTCGCTCCCTTTGCCAAGGTGCTCGAGATCGACCCCCTCACCCTTGCTGGTCGGGAGCTAGCCACGGTCAGGGTGGTCGTCCGCCTTCGGAGCCCGCGCGACGTACCCTGCGACGTCTGGCCTCTTGGCGGTCGCTGGGGGGCCCGCGTGGTCTCCGTTTGGCCTGTCCGGGTCTGGGACGCCGCGGACTCCTTCTCCCGCGACGACGTCTACATCCCTTTCTTCCGTCCCCCTCCGCCGCCCTTCACCCACAATCTCCCCGTCCTCCACGGCCTGCCTCTGGGCCGCGGGCGCGGGGGTGGTGCGGCGTCGTCTGCTGGCCGCGGTAGGGGACGCCAGGGCGGGCGGCAGCCCGCCTCCGTCCTTCGTGTCCTGGGTGCGCCGCCGCTCCCATGGCACGCTGTGGAGCTTGGGCTGGGCTGCATTGCCCCGTCCCCTCCCCGCGCCATCTCTTCGTTTTCGGGTTCGCCGCTCTTCTCTGACGCCGGGAGCTCGCTCTCTCGAGTTACCCTAGTTGAGCTGGAGGGCACGGGAGGCGGCGACGACTTCGTGGCTGTTGCCGAGGGCGCCCTCCCGGAGCAACGTCGCAGCGCGCGCCCGGCCGGGAAGGAGGCGCCAGCCTGGGTTAGCGTGGAGGCGAAAGCCATCAAGCTGCATGCCCTCAGGGACGCGCTCTCCGGCTGCTCTCCTAGGCTCAAGTCGAGGGTCATGAAGGACAAGATCCTGGACGCTGTGATCACTCCCATGGGCATGAAGCATGTGTCCGATCTTCGTGCTGCCGCGTCCATTCCTGCTGCCCCGGTGTCTGATGATGCCGATGTGTAGCCCGCCCCCGTGGATGAGGATGCGCGCTGGTGTGCGCCCCCCTCCGTGGTCACCGTCCTCCCCCGTGTTTCGTGTGCTGTCTATGTTTCCTCTCGTGTTATCCTGTCCCCCCCCCCTCTCTGTGTTCGGGTGCCTCTTGTTGTAATGGATAGTGCCGCTTTCCGCTCAATCCGCGCGCTCTCCTGGAATGTCCAGGGTTTAGGCGATCGGGATAAGTGTGACGTTGTTAAGAACCTGCTTTGTTCCTCTACTCCCAGCTTTGTTTGCATCCAAGAATCTAAGCTTGCTTGTCTGGACGCTCGTAAAGCCGTGTCTTTCCTCCCCCAGAACCTCGCGCAGTTTGCCGCCAAAAACGCGGACGGGAGCCGTGGCGGCATTGTCACCGCGTGGGATCCCTCGTCCTTCGCGCTCGTCTCCCCCTTCGAGTCTAGATACTCCATCTCCGTCACTCTCGCGTGCTCCTCCTCGGGGGTGACCGTCACTCTCACTAACGTTTATGCCCCCTCTGATCACTCTTTCACCGATAGTTTCGTTGAGGACATGCTCACGATCCCTCCTAGGGTCCTCGGGCCCTGGCTCGTTGTGGGAGATTTCAATCTCATTCGCCATCCCAACGAGAAGACGGGGGGGGGGGGGGATTTCGATGCTGGTCGTGCCGCCCGTTTCAACTCCCTTGTCAATGACCTTGCTTTGCATGAGCTGCACCTCTCGGACCGCTCCTTCACATGGACAAATCGGCAGGTCCCCCCATCCTTGCCCGACTTGATCGTGCGTTTTTTGACAATGCTTGGAATGACGTGTTCCCTGACTCCTCTCTCACCTCCCTTCCTCGCATCACTTCTGATCATGTTCTCCTCCTGGTCACGGCCTCGACCAAAACCCCGAACCCCTCGCGGTTTTTCTTTGAAACGAGCTGGCTCCAGGACCCCGCTTTCCTCCCTACCACTCTGCCATCCTGGTCTGCTCCGGTGCGTGCTACGGGTGCAGGTGGGATCCTCGCGGCTAGGAAGAAAGCATTCAGGTTTGCTGCCAAGGTTTGGAAAAAACAGCACCGGTTCATTCCCACTTTTGATAACGATTGTCGTTTCATTATTGACCTGTTTGACTTCCTGGAAGAAAATCGTGCTCTTTCCACAGATGAGAGCGCTCTCCGCCGCGACGCCCGCCTGGCTCTCGCCGCGTCCGTTCGCCGACAGTGTGCGCATTGGCGGCAGCGTGGCAAACATCGCGCGGTGTGTGAGGGGGACGAGAACACCAAGTTCTTCCACGCCTCTGCTTCGCACCGTCGACGACGCAACCGCATCACGGCCCTGGAAGTCGAAGGGGTGCCGGTGCTAGACCATGCAGGGAAGGTCGCGGCCCTGCGTGCCTTCACATGACGCTGCTGGGCCGGTCCATGGAGCCCGTCTGGCACTTCGACCTGGCGGCCCTCTAAGCCGGTGCCCCCTCTGTGGACGGGCCTGCTCTTGTGGCCCCTTTCGAGATGGCCGAGGTCAAGGCGGCGGTGCATACTGGACCGCACCAGGCGCCCCCAGCCGGATGGCCTGGGCCCAGCGTTCTACCAGGCGGCCTGGGGCGTGGTGGCGCCAGATCTTCTTCGTCTCTTCGACGAGTTCCACGACGGCGTCGCTGCCCTCGACGGGATCAATCGGGCCTACATCGCTCTGCTGCCCAAAGGGAGCGGTGTGCCATCCCCTGCCTCCTTTCGCCCCGTCTCGCTCCAAAACGGCGATATCAAGATCTTGTGTCGTGGGCTTACCTCGCGTCTTCAGCGGCAAATTCCTCTCCTGATCGATGAAGATCAGTCCGGCTTTGTGCGGGGGCGGAGCATCTCCGAAAACTTCATCTATGCCACGGAGATGGTGCAGTGCTGCCATCGTCGCCGGGCCCCTACGATGGTCCTCAAACTTGACTTCGCCAAGGCGTTCGACTCCATCAACTGGGCGAGCTTGCGCGCTGTGATGGCGGCCAGGGGGTTCCCGTCGCTCTGGTGCGACTGGATGGATGCCCTCTTCCACTCCTCGAGCTCGACGGTCTTGTTGAACGGGGTGCCAGGGCGATGGTTCCGGGTGCGCTGCGGCCTCAGGCAGGGGGACCCCATCTCCCCCTACCTCTTCCTCATCGTCGCCGGCGTGCTCCAACGGCTGATCCGCCAGGATGATGTGCTTCGCCACCCTCTCCTTTCGGGCGTGCCTGCGGTGGTGCTGCAGTACGTCGATGACACGCTGATCATCGCGCGGGCAGACGAGGACGCCGCGGTTCGTCTCCGGCAAATTCTCGACCAGTTCGCCGCCGCCACGGGGTTGATCATCAACTTCACCAAAAGCACCCTGGTGCCGGTGCATGTGGAGGATGAGGCTCTGGCCCGCGTGGTGGCGCTGCCTGGCTGCGCCGCGGGTCGTTCCGCGAGCGTACCTCGGCCTCCCTTTCTCATGGGAGAAGCTGCGATTCGCGGATTTCCTTCCGCTGATTGCGAAGGTGGACGGATATCTCGCCGGCTGGGCGGCTCGCCTTCTCTCCCCCGCGGGGCGTCTGGTGCTCATTGACGCCGTCCTGGACGCGCTCCCTACATATGCAATGGCTGCGTTGCTGCTGCCGCCTGCCGTGGTGCGTGCGTTGGACGGGCTGCGCTGCGCCTTCCTATGGAACGTCGCCGAACGAGCATCGGGCGCACAATGCCTTGTTGCTTGGGAGCGCGTTTGCCGGGCGAAGAGCGAAGGCGGGCTGGGAATCCGCGACCTGGCAACTCAAAACTTGTGCTGCTGCTCAAGATCTTTGCATCGCCTTCACACGACCCCGGCTCTCGGTGGGCAGCCTGGATTTGGGGCGGGGCTGGTGGACGCTCCCTCCTTGCTCGCGGCGAACTGGCCCTTGGTGAGCACCGGGCCGCGGTCGTGAAGTTGCTCCCTCTCTACCGCGCCATCTCCGTTGTCGACGTCGGGGACGGGAACACATGCTCCTTCTGGTGGGATCGTTGGCTGCCTTGCGGGGCTGTCGCGGTGGCGTACCCGGCCCTCTTCTCCCACGCTCTGGATGCAGAGGCGACGGTCGGGCAGGTGCGTGCGTGGGCTCGCCCGCTGCACAGTGCCTCGGTGACAAGGGTGGGTGGCCTTGAGCTCGCGGTGGTTCTGGCGCTCTGGTCGCGCTGCACGCAAGGGACGGGGATGAGGCGACTTCGCATGCCGCCGCCCCAAAGCGCCTGTCGTCCAGCTCCGCGATCTGAGCCGCTGCGGTTTGGCGGGGTGACTGCAGAGCCGCCTCCATGATCTGGGGGCGCGCGCCCTCGCGGTGAAGTTTTTCTGCTGGCTGCTGGTGCAGCGACGCGTCCACACGAGGATGTCCTGCTTGAAAGCACATTGTTGATGCTGAAGATGCCGGCTGTCCACTCTGCTCTGCTGCTCTGGAAACTGCTGACCACATGCTTTTCTCCTGCCCGTTCGCGGTGGCGTTCTGGAGGCAGGTCCAGGTCGTGGTCGATGGTGCTACGGTCTGCAAGCTCGGCGTCCTTGCTGCTGCGGTGGCGGCAAGTGTTGAGTCGGAGGTCGAGTTCGCCATGCTGTGCTGCTGGCAGCTTTGGAAACACCGGAACACGGTTGTTTTTCAACGCATGCCGCCGTCCCTTGCTCGCCTGCTACGCGGTCCTCTAGCGTGATCGGCTGTCTGAAGCTCGTCAATCGCACGTAGAAGGATGGGTGCGTGCGTTCTCGGCATTGCCTACGTGATGCTATCCTCGCCCCTCATGTAAAGTTGGTGTTTGTACCTATCTGGGAGTTTAGCCCACAGTGATCAATATATTCAGGTGGGGGATCCTCTCCCCCCCACCCCGGTGAAAATTCAAAAAAAAAAACAGCAACTGGGGCATTACAAAATATTGGTAGTATTATTGGTTGCTACTGATTGTGCTTAAGCTCATCCATTTTAATGGAGGCTGGCCATGTGCCAAACATAATGTAAAAATGAAATTAAAATGGTCGCCACCTACTTGGCACCGCAGAGATTCCGCTCAAGCGGCGCACCATGGGTGCACCCCAACCGCTAGTACATATAAACACACGTACTACACCCAAGCACTAGACCCAATCTGTTTACTCCAGTACTCAAACACTGATATGACTATTTTATCGACAAAAAGAGTATGAGCATTGTTCACACAAAATTCAACCAACAGGCAATACAATTTTATCGACAAAATGACACAAACGAGTAGGCAGAGACCTGTAGACATAGCTTAGTTAAGCAGGGATTAATTAGCAAGAATGAATGACATTTTCACATCAACATGGCTGTATTTTGGATCACACATCAATCAAATATACAACCAGAATAGGTTCAGCTCACTCAAGGAAAATGTTATTAGGAAAAATGTTAACACACCAAACATGGATGCCAATCGACAACTTTGCTACGCATGAATTAGCTATATGCCCAGGTCGCTACGTACATGTTCAGGACCAAGGGTGTGATGCAAAATAAGATGAAACAAAATTGCGCACACCATGCCAAATTGAGGCTTCCCGCCGGCCGGATCCGACAGCAACAGCAAATTATTAAGGCATCCACACACATAACAGTACGTAGCAGCTAGCTCAAGGAAACCAAACATGACGGTGCAATTTCTGTCATCCAGTTTCTGATCGCGGAATGTGCATTAATTTGGACGGCACATCCCCCTCCCAGTCCTCTTCTTCTTCTTCCTCCTCTTTTCTTCTTCTTCTTCACTGTGCAACACGTTCAGATTCTCAGCAATCTCCACGTCCAACTTGGGACTGAAGTAGACCAGGTCCATCCCTAGCATGCCATCCGCGCTGCGGGTTCCACGGAAGGTGATATCGTCCGGGATGTACTTGGCGTCATCTGGATACACGATTTTCCTCGCACTAAGCACACCATAGTAGCAACGGCCTATTGACAAGAAAATAAAAGCCCGACATTCAGTAAGAGACAGAGCACACGTCAATAAGCCAATTCCAATTCAAATCTACCACTAGTGCATGCAATGCAAGCATGACAAGGTCGTGCGGTGACCCAAAGTACTAAGCAAGTGCTATCAGGTACTACTTACCCGCATTCGCATAGGGTAGAGGGCAGCAGAATTCTGGCTCCTGCTCACGTGAGGAGAACGAGAATTCAGCGTAGAAAAGCGTCCTCTGAAGCCTCAAATCACATGTGGCCGTGAAGTTCACATGGTAGCGAATATAACCGACGGGGCGGTAGCCTTTGTATCTTTCCTCCACACCCAAGATAGTATCAAGTTTATACCCTGATCCCTACACACAGCAAGCAAGAGTGTTGGTCAAAATTAATCAAGGTATAAAGGGAATACACTATACGTAGCAGCTAGCTAATGATGCATGGAAACCAAAATTTAGTACCTACCAACAACTGCTGGGTCGTGTATTCCTTGAGCAGCTGTTCAATCTTTGAACGGAAGCAGCTCCTCTCATCCTCATAATCTAATCTCTCGTTTGACACCGCCCTCAGTGCCCCCGCACAAAGTTCGGGAGCTTGCACAGTTTGAGCCCCGGATCTGTTTCTGCTCCATATGAGCGAAATACTTTGTGTCATGTCGTCGACGCGCAACACGGTACCACTAGTTTGAGCCTCGGTTATAAATGAGAGCAGCTCGCTTCGCGTATCGGGCATCAGCAGCAGCTGCTGGTGCAGTTCACCCAGCCCAAGGGGCCGAGTGTGTCCAGCGGCCTTGGCAGACTCATGGAAGGGGTTCTTTTCGGAACTCTCTGTCGATGATGGCAACATGCTAGCAATGTCGCATTTTGTACTGCAGAGGAGCTCCAGAGCACAAGCCGGCACTGAGAATTGGGGGTCGGCGAATGTGGCGAGCTCCATAAGGCCCTTGAGGGAGTGAACCTGTGCACGGAGCAGGCATAGGGGGTCCAGGACGTCATTATACTCTACCATGTCCCTGCCTTCAGAAACTGGCAGATTGCAGCCACAGGTGTTGTACCAGATGGAGTTGACGATGATGTTGGAAACAGGGTCCATACAGCCGTAGCAGTGGCCGGCCTTGAGGATGCTGCGCATGAGCAGGCCAGAGGGTGTGGGCAGCAACTTGAACGCCTTGATGTACAAGTTGTGAATTATACCATGGAGGTACATCTTGAGAGACTCCATGTAATCGCATGCGTCGCCGCCGCCACATGGGGTCTTGAGATTGTGTTTCCGGGCATCTGCTATTGCTTTTCCCAGGCAATCTTGCAGCTTGCCAGGCAGGACTCCGGACTGCAACGACGAGATGGGAGTTCCATCCCAGCCCAAGGTGGTGGTGGCGGTCCTGGCGTCCGCCGTAGTAGAGAACGATATAGTTTCGGAGCACCTAGCCTCCAGCATGTGACGGACATGGACAACAAGCCCTCTTTTGGTATGGATAATGCTGGCAGTACAGATCGGGCTCAACATTGTGTGTAGGATGCGGTGGGTTGTCCAGACATCCTGAACTGTGAGAGGAATGCCTTGAGCATCAGCTGAAAACAGCTTCTTCAGAAGGGCAAAGTTGCCGTCTTGAAGCCGGATTGACATGAGGTGAGCCAAGGTGGTGGGCGAAGGGTGACCTGCTATGGTGGCTGCGTACTCGAGGGCGGCTTGGGTCCTATCAGATTCGGGGTCCAATGCTTCCTCCACATATAGATCGTGTTGGATGAGCATGACAGCGAGGAGGAGATTAGCGTCGGCCCTGTAGAGGTAGCTGAGGGCCTGCTCCTTTTTGAGGCATCCGAAATACGCCATGAGGAAGGCGAGAAGACTCTGGTAGGATCCTGATACAACCCGTCGCCAGCCGCCCAGACCGGGGATGGATCGTCTGGCGGTGGTGAGCACCCGTCGTTTGGATCTTCTTGTGGCGGGCGGAGACGGAGAGGTGGCGGGGGCGGGGGCGGCGTCTTTGGGGAGGAGGGCGAGGGTGTTGAGGATGATGTTGGAGACGGGGTCGAGGAGGCCGAGGCAGGAGCCGCCGCCGTCGGTGGTGAGGAGGCGGAGGAGGTCCGGCATGGCGTCGCAGGGCAGCCGGCTGAAGGCCTCCTCGTAGAAGCCGGCGATGAGCTTGTCGATGGCTTTTGGCAAATCCTCCTCGTCGGGCGCGTCCTCTGCGCGGCAGCTGCGGCTGTGCATGCACGAGATCAGACCCCTCCCAAGGGGAGGGGAGCCGGCGGCAGAAGTGGATCCGGACGCCATCAGCTAGTGGCGATCTGCGAGCAGAGACACGGCGGCCGGAGCTGACTTGGTGGCGGCGGGTTCTCTCGACGAATAACCTAAGGTACGTACGAGTCGGTCAGTGGATCATGGATCGATGGAAATCCTAGCTACGGGACTTAATATGATGGGGTCTAAGTCTTGCCGAGCCGTATTATGTTTGGAAACCGACCCATACTAGTACGTATACTATTTATTTATTTTTAGTTAGGAAACCCATCAGTATTACTAGCAGGTTTTCTTTTTTTTTAGGAGAAAACTAAAATCCTGCCGACTGGCAGTTTGCGTCAGATCCGTACGACGCTTCTCGCCCGCAAAAAAACATGCCTCTGGTAGGATTCGAATCGTGCACGCTTCAAACAACTACATGGTCAACAACCATCCCGCTAATACTTTGTTGCTACAAGTTTTAAACCAAGTGTACTATTTGACCAGCTATACTAAATGCGAGAGAAAAAGGAAAGAAAAAGTGGATGCTAGTGGGATTTGAGCCTGTGACTTATTAGATGATTTACTAGGATCCCAACCAGGCCGACTAAATTCCTTTGATGACTACGTGTAGGCAACTTACTTCTTGTATAACATTTCTAATATGAAATTGAGGAAAACATCAGACTAGTTATTTTATTGACCCGTCTAGCTTTAAAATAGCTATACAACATCAGACTAGTTGTTTTATTGACCGTATGGAAAATAGTTTTCCACTTTCTTTTCTTTTGTTGAGCTTCTCTAGTCTATCATTACGTACATATTACTTGCGGAATTAGGCAAACATACGAACAAATTTATTGGTAATTTGACCCGAGAAAAATCAAGTTGTTGAAAATATGCTCGGGTAACTTCTATGTAAATATCACGGTATTTTTACACACCACGGTCCCGTTAATTTACGTGGAAATACTACGGTAACTCTGACCCGGAAAGAAAAGTTGTTTTGCAGCATAAACTATTAACTTCTATGGAAATAATACAATAATTTATAAATCATAGACCTGATAGTTTACGTACAAACATAATGATTGCTTCAATCCTGGAAAAATGTTAAAAAACAATATATCGGCAACTTGTGTGTAAATAACATAGAATGTCATGCAGTCCCATGAGTCTCACCTCATCAAACGAAAAGGCGGCTAGGATTTCTACCTCCCGTCGGCAGCGCCGTCGATCTACCACGTCTCCGGTGGCCTTATCACCATGGGTGCGCGGTGGATCCCGGCGCTTGCCGGCGGGAGGGCTCTGTTTTTTGGTGCTTTAAGTTTTGTTAAGGTTTGTGTCCAGCTCAGTAAGACAAGACGGCGGTAGCTTCTTGAAGTTATCGGGCTAGATGTACTATAGTTACCAACATGGTTATTTTATAATTATCGGGCTAGATGTACTATAGTTACTAGCATGATTTTTTTGTAGTTATCGGGCTAGATGTACTATAGTTACCAATATGGTTACTATGCAGTTGTCGCGCCAGATGTATTATAGTTATCAACATGGTTCGTTTTCGTAGTTATCTGGCTGCATGTGGTATTTAGGCACCTGGCAGCTTATGAAAATAACATGATAATTTACACGTCACAGACCTGACTACTCATGCACAAACACCGTGGTAACTTTGATCCGAGAGAAATAATTGTTGAAGACACCCTCCGCCCCCAATAGCTTCTGCATAAATAGCATGATAATTTACACACCACAGATCTGATAACTCACACACAAACACCGTGATAACTTTGACCCGGGAGGAAAAGTTGTTGAAGACATCGCCGAAGCTTCAGCACAAATAGCATGATAATTTACACACCACAAACCCGATAACTCATGCGCAAACACCATGATAACTTTACCGGGGGAGGGGGAGGTGTTAACTTACACATAAATACCACGGTAAGTTTGATCCAGGGGTGGTTGGAGGGGAGGAAGTTGTTTGAAAACATACCCCCCTCCCGATAACTCATGTTGTTGAAAATGTAACACGGTAATTCATGTGTAAATAGCATGATAATAGACAATCTTCAAACCTGATAACTTACTTAGCCCAACCGTAACTATTTGCATGAAAAAAAAGTCGTTAGAATATATCAATATGGGATTTAGTTTCGAAGGTTTCGTCGCCGGAAATGATTTTTCGATTGGACCCATGGTTTGATCTATTGAACATTTTGAAGTTTCAAAATAAGGAAAATCTAGGATGCCACCAAAATATTTTCTCTCTAATGCATGCATGCATGTGCATGTGAAGATAAGGTTGGAGGAACCATTTTTACGTCTTGGTAGTTTCTGTGTAATCAACATGATAACTTATGCTCAATTGACGTGATAACTTGTATAGTACACGTGGTAACTTTTTACCTGAAAAAGAAGTCGTCGGAACATGCCAACATGGGATCTAGTTTTGAAGGTATCATCGCGACGAATCTTTTATGTGAAAACAATTTTTTAATCGGAGCGATGGTTTGAACTACAAAACATTTTAAAGTTTCAAAATAAAAAGAATATTTTACTGACATCATGGAGTTTATTAGTTTGCATGCATGTGACAAACTTCCTTTAGGTGCGGAGGCTCTGCATGCGCGTTTGATAAACAATGCGTGATTAGTTGGGTTAGGATTGTCCGGATATATTGCTTAAGTTCAGACTGTTCGAAAGTTAGTCCACTCCTTTTTTTTAACATAGTACAAACGCAAGCGCTCATATACACGCGCATACACTCATCTCTATGAACGCACACACCCACACCCTATTCCTGTGGGCACCTCAAAAAGACTAAGCCGGCATATCATCTTAAAATTTACGAAGTCACCGTACTCGTCACGTCGTCGACGGAACCGTCTCCTCCCACTAAATGCAGGAATAAATGCGAGCATCAGAATTTGAACCTTGATGGGCTAAGAAAACCACAATCCCACTAACCATCCAACCACAGGTTGATTCACAGGTTTCCTTTTACCTTTGGCTAGTAAAGTCTACGCGTGTGCTACTTGTCAAAAAAAACCTCTATAAAGTTTATCCTCTATCCAACATGGAAAACGCTTGCCTTTGGCCGGCGGATCGCACATGAATGATCCCCCGCCTGCTCTGTGTGATGCGTGTCTTCTTTTGCGTGCCTCTTTCTGCAACATCATGCGTGTCGCAAATTGCCTCCTACAACAAAACGCATGTTGTAAAGACAATGAAGACGAGAAAAAATGTAAATATTTTCTGCAACATCATCTGTATTTTAAAATTTTCTTCCGCAGCAACACCCATGTTGCAAAAATAATGTAAAAAAAAATCCGCAACATCAACTAAGTTTTGCCATTTTCTACCTAAATCTGGGCTAGTTCTCGGCCGTGCCTGGCACATATGCCTGATATCTGGGCGAGTGCCTCGATCAAACGGTGGGCTTGTTGGGCCTTGGCTCTTATTCTTAATGTCTGGGCCAGCGCCAACAACACAGTCGGTCTCTCGTGCACGTATCGATTACCGGTCAGGCTTCTCTCTCTCTCTCTCTCTCTCTCTCTCTCTCTCTAAAAACGATATTCACTTGCCAGACAACTTTCTATGTTTATTTTACAAAGAACCCCTTGGAATTTAGAAAGTTGTGCTGCTGATCGAGACTCGTTTATTTGTGGAAATCATCCTGGAGTTTAGAAAGGTCACAAATAACTCATTAGAATTTTGAAAGTTTGTGCTGATTGAGACCTGTTTATTTAAGGTCACAGATAACTCATTAGAATTTTGAAAGTTTGTGCTGAGTGAGACCTGTTTATTTAAGGTCACAGATAACTCATTAGAATTTTGAAAGTTTGTGCTGATTGAGACCTGTTTACTTGTGGAAATCCTCCTAGAGTTTAGAAAGGTCACAACATTTTTTCTACAAGTCCCAGGCAATTGTGGCAACACCGAAAAAAGTGTTCCTGTCTTATTGGCATAATCAAATCATGTGATGCCACTATATCAAAATGGAAGGCGTTTCTTTGGCTTCAATTGAGATTCAAGAACGTCTTACATTTTGATATAGAGGTAGGGAGTAGTTCTTTCCTTTAGCCGGTTCTTTCTTTCTTACTTCCTTTTGCAGTGAAGTTAAAAGCATGACAAAAGACTAACAAATGTCATGCCATCCTCTATACTGATGATTTGACTACCTGGTCACTCTGTGCCCTTCAGACCATCGACACCGTCATGCAACAAATTTCTCCGAGGGCAAATCTAGAGCACGAGTGTTCAACAGCTTTGGCCAAGGCAAAGCAAGTGTAAATAAAATTACAAATTCACAATATGCATGCATCAGAATCCATGTTGTAAAGACAATGAAGACGAGAAAAAATGTAAATATTTTCTGCAACATCATCTGTATTTTAAAATTTTCTTCCGCAGCAACACCCATGTCGCAAAAGTAATGTAGAAAAAAATCCGCAACATCACCTATGTTGCAAAAGGTTTCCACAACTAAGCTTTGTTGCAAAGTATTATGCAACACAATCCTTGTTGCAATGATGGGACAGTGTTGGATACTGGGTAGATATAGATCTAACGGCTGCCGAGCCGGCGGATGTTTTAAAACAATCCGCTGGCCGACGCATAGCATGGTCCATCCAACATAGAGCATGGCTATTTTTCTTTACTTAGAGCATCTCCAACAGGCGCAGAACGCGCCCCGCGCAAAAAAAGCTTTAGCGCGCGCGCATCGCCTGGTTTGGCGGCGGTCGCAGCGCTTAGCTCCAAAGAGCCAGCGTTAAAATCCAGCAGCAGCAGCTCGCTCCACAGCGCACATAAAATGCAGCGCGTGCGCTCATTCTACAAACTAGATGTATACATCGAAAGCATAGATAACTAGATTGCATAGATTTTTTAAAACAATACAAAGGAATTTTACATCGGAAGCATTGATTGCATAGATAAAAATGACAAACGATAAAAACTAGATAGATTGCATAGATAAACTACTCTAAGCGCTATCATCATCACCATTATCATCCTCGGCGGTGTCGTCCGAGGTATCGAGTCATATGTCCAACCAACGATCATCGTCTGCCGTGAAGAACGACTGCCCACCTGTTGCAACGAGATCGGACTGCGCATTCGCCAATGCCTTCCGCCGACGCCTGCCGAACCGCTCCTCGTGGCGCCTTCGCGTGTCCTCCTCGCGGCGCCTTGCCCAGTAGACTTGCTCGTAGGCGACGTCCTCCGGGTGGCGCCGGCGCCACTCCGCCATGACCCGCTCGTCCTCCTGGGCGACGAGGAGGCGGCGCTGCCGCTCAAAGTGCTCGGCACGGTCTTGTGCTGTGTTCAGACAAGGCGGCGGGGCGACGTCCAGCGCCTCCTAGAGCGTGTACACGTCTTGGAAATTCATCTGCCCGCGCGGCCGGCCTAGGCGCCACGCCACCGCGTCGTACGCGTGGGTGGCCTCGCGCGCCGTCCCGTAGGTGCTGACGCCGAGCCGGAGATCGCCGGAGCGTATCTCGGAGTAGTAGCCGCCGTTGGGGCGCAGGCGGACGCCGCGGTAGCCCGACGCTCCTTGGCGGCGCGGCGGCATGGTGGCGCGTCGGTGGCAGGGCGCTGGAGCGGTGGAGGCGCGCGTGGCAGAGAGGAAGAAGAAGAGGAGTCGTGGAAAAGGCGTGTGGCGAGCGCCGCATTTTATAGGCGCGCCGGAAGCGGTGCGCCAAAAATGGCGTCTTGACTCGCGCCTTTTCGCCAGCAAGACATAAGCGGTTCCAGCGTCGCGAAGTTTCCGTCACCGCTGGAGCGCGGCAAAACGTCTCGCACGCGCTAAAAGCTGTGTTTACCGCACGCGCGTCTTTTGGCGCGGCCGTTGGAGTTGCTCTTAGGCATATATAGAGGGAAGTGCGTGCTATCCCTCCCGGTGACATTAAGTGGTCGGGTTGTGGCACCAAGCTCCGCGTCTTTTTTTTGTCGTGCGACCTAGTACAGATTCTTCGTGCTGGCAACACTGTTATGACCGGCATATTAGGGGCTTAGCCCAGTGGGTTGTGGCCCAAGTTATCTTATCATTATTAGGGGCTTAGCCCAATTATCTTATCGTTATTAGGGTCGTTTGCTATAAGGAGAGGAGATGTATCAATCTAATCAAGTAAGAAGCAATCAGTATTTGCTCGGCTTCTTTTAGGAAGCCGGGAGTCCTAACCCTAGCCGCCTCTTGCGCCGTCGCCGCCACTTCTCCACCACGCAAGGACGGCGCCCAGCCGCCGGCCGCCGCGCCCTCGACCTCGTCTTCCTCCATCTTTCCCCTACAATCTCCGTCCTAGAACCGGCAGAACCCTAACTCCTAACACCTTGGTATCAGGTAGCTCAGTTCTGATCATGTCTTCACCGCCACCCATCCCGTCACTTCCGCTGCCGACCGTCGCCACCGCGCCGCTGGCCTTCTCCACCGCGCCGATGCCCTCCTTGTCCGCGCTGCTGGTCGCGTCCTCCGGCGCCGCCACCACCCAGATGACGGCGCCCTCCACCGCACCACCGTCCGTCGTCTACTCCCCGGCGGAGATCACCGGGGTCCTCAACGATCTCGTCACCGTCATCCAACGGATACAACTATACCTAGCCGGCCCCTACGGGCCGCCGCCGGCCGCCGCGACCGGGCTAGCCGCCCTGCCGTGGTATTCGGCACCCACGGCGCCGACCGGGCCTCTACACCACCACTGGCCGCTTCAGCCGCCGCCCGCCGCCAGCGCCCCAATGGCGCGATGGCGGCGCCGCCCTCGCCGCGCCACCAGTCCTCGTCGCCCGCTGTCACGGCAGCCGCCGCGCCGAGGCCACCGCGGCGCTGGCGGGCAGCTGCGGCTTCTGCCAGCCCGCCACCACCCCGATCGGCCACAATGGCGGCGCGGCCATCTCGCGCCCGCCGCCTTTGCCGTTCGAGCAGCAGCGGCTGCCGCTGCAGCGCGCCCGCCGCCAAAGACTGGCTGACTACAACCGCGCCCGGTAGCGTGCCGGTCGGCAAGTGTTGTTCCCACCCTCGCCGTCCCAGCTTCCGGCCTGGTTGGTCGGGGCGTCACCGCCGCCAGTCTACACCATGGCCGCGGACCAACCGGCGCCCTCCCTATCGTACACGGGCCCTCCGGCTCCGCTGAGTTTCCGCCGGCCGGCGGGCCACCGCTTTCCTGCGGACCACATGCACACACGGACTAACGCTATCCTCTTCGCTGCTCCGTACCGCCGAGCCGTACACTCCACGGCGGTCATGCTCGGTTTCCGCCGCGCCGCCAAGCTCGTCTTCGCCACCTCGACGGCGTCGAGACCCCCTCAAGCGCTCAACCAGTGCGGCAGTTCTTCCGGGGCAGCGGGCGCTCGCGTCGGACCGTACTGGCTCGCCTCTTATCACCTCCAGCGGCACCGCCGCAGATGTGGTACTCGCCCTCGGCGGGGCGAGGCGGCATGCCCCATGGGAGCGTTTTCGCGAGTTACGCCTCGCCGATTGGATGCCGATCGTGGGGAGCCGGTGGCGGAGTTGGGCCGCCTTCCCTTCACCTCTATGGTGCAGGACTACACCGACCGCTTTCAGGCCCTGGCGTGCCACGCGTCCAGCGTGACGGCTCACCAGCGGGCCGAACTCTTCGTCAGCGGTCTGCCAGATCATATCCGCATGCACGTCGAGCTGCAGGGACCCCAGGACCTCCAGACGACCATGTATTACGCCCGCGCGTTCGAGCGCCGCACGGTGGCCATCCAGCAGACATCA
This sequence comes from Aegilops longissima, assembly GCA_021605205.1. Lineage (NCBI taxonomy): Eukaryota > Viridiplantae > Streptophyta > Magnoliopsida > Poales > Poaceae > Aegilops > Aegilops longissima. The sequence continues at coordinate 23,590,881 of CM038679.1, read as the reverse complement.
CCGTCCCGGGCCGCTGGGCCGCCAACCTGGCCGGATATTCCCGCGTAGGGTCGGCCTGCTCAGGCTTCCGCGGCACCCCTTGACGCGACCGCGGCGCGCCCGTTCCACCGGCTCACCTCGGCTGAGCTACTCGAGTGTCGCCGCCAAGGGTTATGCTTCAACTGCGACGAGTCCTACATGCCCGGCCACGTCTGCCCCCGACTCTTCTACCTGGAGGGTGCAGACTACATTGAGCAGGACGCCGTCGCCGCCGGGCTCGGCGACCTAGCCGCCCCAGCTGTCGCAGAGGTGTTTGACGCTGGTTGATCACCTCGAGGAGTTCAGCAAGTGCTTCCCCGCCTTACAACTCGAGGACGAGCTGTTTGTGCAGGCGGGGAGAAGTGTTATGACTGGCATATTAGGGGCTTAGCCCAGTGGGTTGTGGCCCAAGTTATCTTATCGCTGTTAGGGCCTTAGCCAAATTATCTTATCGTTATTAGGGTCGTTTGCTTAGGAGTCAAGTAAACCTCTCTATATAAGGAGAGGAGATGTATCAATCTAATCAAGCAAGAATCAATCAGTATTTGCTTGGCTTCCCTTAGGGAGCCGGGAGACCTAACCCTAGCCGCCTCTTGCGCCGCCGCCGCCTCTTCTCCACCACGCAAGGACGGCACCCAGCCGCCGGCCGCCGCGCCCTCGACCTCGTCTTCCTTCATCTTTCCCCTACAATCTCCGCGCTAAAACCGGCAGAACCCTAACTCCTAACAAACACACATCGAGATTTTAAATTTTGCATATACATATATAATAATAATATTTTGTCTACTTTCTACTCTACTTGTGTTGCCCCCAAACTTCAATGTGTATCAAATACGGAACTCTGCCAGGTTGCATGATGAAAAAAAGACACGGAGCTTGGCACCACAATCTTGGGCAAACTATCTCTACCTCGGCACCAACCCCCACTACCTCAACCCAAGGACATGCGACATCAACCCTTGTCATCGGGTCAATCAACTATACTGCACCAACAATTTTCTAAACGGAAACTGTAATGTCCCATTAACTATATTTTGGTGTTGATGAAAAAAGTTAAAGGGATTAATGATGTCATTATCATGTGCATGAGTATCGAGGATTGACTGCTATCAAAAATTTAAAAACTGGAGGACCATGCCAAAAAGTTTGTATTTTTGATAAGTTTTAGGTATTGTCTCATTCTTTCCTATTAAACAGCCCTAGAATGCGGTAATAATTTTTAAACATAAAATGTGGTCATTTTATTTCACATTTCTCGCCATTAATGCTAAAGAAAGGCATACACACAAGATCAACACAAAAAGAGGTAAACCTTACTACAAAACTGTGTTTGGGTGCTTTTCGCGCTTTTGAGCAAAGTTAGTTGAGGTGATCCCCATTCTAGGAGTGTGAGGCTGGTTCACGCCCTGACGCCAATGCCTTCCTTATCATCGTCCCTGCCACCATCCGCTCCAATGACCGCCGAGGAGGAGGAACAACTGGTTAGGCGGGTGCTGGAGGACTCCGTCCACACCCACGACGGGGCCCAATGGCAGGGCCTCGAAGAAATGATGGCCCTCTCCGCGGTCGGTGGTGTCGCCATCCCGTAGCTCGACGCCGTGGTCAAGGAGGAGGCCATGGAGGAGGTGGAGGAGGAGGAACCCGCGGCATGGAAACCGGCACTGGTCGCCAGAGGTGGTCGTGGACGGAGACGGTGCCGTGCACGCCGGAGCAAGTGCACGCTGACACGTGGTCACCATCTTCACCACGGGCCAAAGGTCGTGCATCCGCAGCCGCCTCCCGACTGGCAGGGGCCGCCTGCCCACCTTTGGACGCCACCGGCCTACGTCGACCTCATTGGCGACGAGGATGACGACAACGGCAACTGAAGACGACGACGACCGCGGCGGCGACGGGCTTATCTAGCTTCTTTATTAATTTCGTTTAAATTTTTAGTTTAGTTACGAATATTGTGGACTGGACTTTTCTGGACGTTTATGTTTATATTAATGTTTTTATTAAATTATGTGCAATGTCTATTTGAGTTTGTTTTGGGTTAAATTTGCAAGTCGGAAAAAAAAGGACAATTTGGGATGCGGTGGACCGGTTGGACGCACCGACGGCCGGACGACCGCATCCGGACGCCCTTGTCCGTTTTCCCCAACCCAAATAGACAAAATCCGGACGTACATCCATTTGGGGTTGATGATTAGAATTGGCCTAAGGATCCAATTCTGTAGAACTCCTCTGAGTCAAAGGAGCTAGACTGTACTCAGATAAGAGATCATTGCAGTGGCGCAGTAACACTGATTAGACTTATTTATACCGAACTTATATATTTTTAAGCAGCCTTCTTACGTCAGTAGACCACACCATATCTAACACAGCAGCAGCATCGCAGATTAGGCCTTAGATAATTAAAATGATCAAAGCGGCGCAGGTGCCATTGCTGGCGTGCTGAGGTCCTACGTTCCAACGAGTGAGACGCCTGGTGGCACACGTCGCGTATCATCCTTTAACTAAGCCCTAATGGCAGCCATTAGTTGTCCTTTGAGAGCTGCATACTAGACTCTCGCTTATTGTTTTCTCTCTTAATTTTCTTGATATTTCGGCTCGCGGTAAGTAAAAAATATAATATATGTCCCTTTTCTTTTATTTTTAATAACAAATACTATGTCTCTTTCCTTGAGATTCTGACTCGCGGGTGTTGACAATGGCCATTCGGACTGAGCCTCCACGTCAGTCGATTAAAAATGCCTTGTTAATCTCCGACGGCCGCCGAGCAGCGTGTGAACTGGTAATTTAATCGCCAGCAGGCGGCTTTATTCTACCCTGGGAAAATGTTTGGGCAGCAGAGCCTCAGCTAACCAGAACAGAGTCTAGAAGAAGAGAGTCTAGAAATGACACCACGTACGTGACCCGTGGCATGCCAGCGGCCAGCTTCTTGTCCTCACCTCTGGCTGACCTGTCCTGTCCAGCAAGTACAAAGCTTAAGACTTGCTGTAGAAGTAGAATGTGCTCCAGAAAGTGAGTAGAAAACTTGGGGTGAATGCGCATGTCACAATCTGGTCGACTATGATTTGCTGAAAGCAACAGAGGCAGAGGCAGAGCAACACGTATAAGTGAGCTGCGAGTCTGCTTCATCTTCACAAGCCAAAGCAAAGCAGCAGCAGCAGCAGCTCAGAGCTCCGATCACCCGGCTTACGGTGGTGATCATCGGCCGACGGCGGTGACAGACAGACACATGGCTCTGATACGTGAGAAGAGGCTTCCGCAGCTGCACCTCTCGCTGCCCGTCCCGCCCCGCGCCGCCGCGCAGGAGCTCGGCGCCCACGGCCGGCGCCCCAACCACGCGGTCGCGCCGGTGCCGACGGCCACCAAGGCGTCGACCCCGTCGGCGCTGTCCAGCCAGTTCCGCCAGGCCGACTTCGAGAAGCTCGCCGTCCTGGGCCGCGGCAACGGCGGCACCGTCTACAAGGTGCGCCACCGGGAGACGTGCGCGCTCTACGCGCTCAAGGTCCAGCACTACGGCGACCCGGCCGCGGCCGCCGAGGCCGACGTCCTCAGCCGCACGGCCTCGCCCTTCGTCGTCCGGTGCCACTCCGTCCTCCCCGCCGCGGCCTCCGGCGACGTCGCCCTGCTCCTCGAGCTCGTCGACGGCGGGTCGCTCGACTCCGTCAGGAGCCGCCGCGGCGCGTTCGCGGAGGCCGCGCTCGCGGAGGTGGCCGCGCAGGCGCTGTCGGGGCTGGCGTACCTCCACGCCCGCCGCATCGTGCACCTCGACGTCAAGCCGGCCAACCTCCTCGTCAGCACCGCCGGGGAGGTGAAGGTCGCCGACTTCGGCATCGCCAAGGTGCTCGCCCGCGCCGGCGACCACTGCACGTCGTACGCCGGCACCTCCGCGTACATGAGCCCCGAGCGCTTCGACCCGGAGGCGCACGGCGGGCAGTACGACCCGTGCGCCGCCGACGTGTGGAGCCTGGGGGTCACGCTCCTTGAGCTCTTCATGGGCAGGTACCCGCTCCTCCCGGCCGGGCAGAGGCCTAGCTGGGCCGCGCTCATGTGCGCCGTCTGCTTCGGCGAGCCGCCGGTGCTGCCCGAGGGCGCCTCCTCGCCAGAGCTCCGGGGGTTCATCGCCGCGTGCCTGCAAAAGGACTACCGCAACAGGGCGTCCGTCGCGGAGCTGCTTGCTCACCCATTCGTTGCCGGGAGGGACGTGGCAGCGTCGAAATGCGCGCTCCGGAAGTTAGTCGCCGCCGACGCCTCGTCGCCGTCGTTGGATTGCCGGCACACGTGATCGTATTAGGTGGCAGAGCCATGTACATAGTACATAGGATCAATTTTGCTAGCCATGTACAGTGCCATGTATGCAGGGCATAACACGTCAGTTACATTAGTGATGACCTAGAAGCTAGTATTAGGAATGTACTCACTTGTTCAGACAAAATATGAATTTCCGTACAACTGATTTTATATGTTTCGTCCATCGGCTGATATCCATTTCTCGTTCCCATCAAGCACCACCAGAAAGGCTGAACTCACATGAATCCAATAAGTCATCGCCCACTAGCTTATTTATCTTGACACACAACTATGTCACCTCACCATACAACTATGAATAAATAAGGCATACCTTAACAAACAATTATGCATTAAAAAAAGACTCACCACAATATTCAAACATGCTTGAGAAACTATTTTTCATTCAGTTATTCTACTTTCTTTCAATACATAATTAAAATTAATAAGTCATATGTACTTTCAATCTTGGTTCTCATATTATCAATCCAAATTTTCATCAATCAATTCCCATAGCAATGCCCGGGGGTATCCTGTAGTTCAGCTTACGGGTGGAGTTATGGGTGTATGTGTCCTTAATTACAGGTGTAACCTTTCCCCCTTCTAGCTCCCTCGTCCCCTCATTTTTCACTACCCCCTTTCTCAATTTTGACCGCAAAACTCTGACAAAACCTGTAAGATTCAAACCCCATCTGTAGACCAAAATTTTGTCAGTTGCAACTCTCGCAGGACCAGGTTGACCACTTGACCATATACATCTCCACACACAACACATCAAACATTCACTCTCTACATGTGAGTTTTAAGGGAGTCGTTTAAATGCCAGACACATGAAAACATTTTTTTCTTGCTTCAATCACTTTTCCCAATACCGCTAGATCTTAATCGGACGACGAGAAATAGATATGGCACCGTTCATCTTCTTTAACCTCACCTTCTTCTTCCTCTCATGCAACTGGCGACCTACCCCGCCCCATCCGCCTGCCTCCACCCCCTTCGGCCGATGGGAGATGCCACTCCGCCCTCCCCTCAACCTCCCCCTATCATCGCTGCTGATACGTCCATTTTGCATCATGCTTTTATATCGATATTTATTGCATTATGGGCTGTTATTACACGTTATGTCACAATACTTATGCCTGTTCTCTCTTATTTTACAAGGTTTACATGAAGAGAGAGAATGCCGGCAGCTAGAATTCTGGGCTGGAAAAGGAGCAAATATTAGAGACCTATTCTGCACAGATCCAAAAGTCCTGAAACTTCAAGAAAGTCATTTTTGGAATTAATAAAAAATACTGAGCGGAGAAAATACGAGGGGGCCACACCTTGGCCACGAGGGTGGGAGGCGCGCCCTACCCCCCCCTGGGCGTGCCCCCTGCCTCATGGGCCCCCTGGCAGGCCTCCCGTGCCCATCTTCTGCTATATGAAGTCTTTCGTCCGAGGAAAAATCATAAGCAAGCTTTTGGGAAGAAACTCCGCCGCCACGAGGCGGAACCTTGGCGTAACCAATCTAGGGCTCTGGCAGAGCTGTTTTGCCGGGGAAACTTTCCTCCGAGAGGGGGAAATCATCGCCATCGTCATCACCAACGATCCTTTCATAGGGAGGGGGTCAATCTCCATCAACATCTTCACCAGCACCATCTCCTCTCAAACCCTAGTTCATCTCTTGTATCCAATCTTTGTCCCAAAGCCTCATATTGGTACCTGTGGGTTACTAGTAGTGTTGATTAACTCCTTGTAGTTGATGCTAGTTGGTTTATTTGGTGGAAGATCATATGTTCAGATCCATTATGCATATTAATACCCCTCTGATTATGAACATGAATATGCTTTGTGAGTAGTTACGTTTGTTCCTGAGGACATGGGAGAAGTCTTGCTATAAGTAGTCATGTGAATTTGGTATTCGTTTGATATTTTGATGAGATGTATGTTGTCTTTCCTCTAGTGGTGTTATGTGAACGTCGACTACATGACACTTCACCATTATTTGGGCCTAGAGGAAGGCATTGGGAAGTAATAAGTAGATGATGGGTTGCTAGAGTGACAGAAGCTTAAACCCTAGTTTATGAGTTGCTTCGTAAGGGGCTGATTTGGATCCATATGTTCCATGTTATGGTTAGGTTTACCTTAATACTTCTTTTGTAGTTGCGGATGCTTGCAATAGGGGTTAATCATAAGTGGGATGCTTGTCCAAGAAAGGGCAGCACCCAAGCAACGGTCCACCCACATACCAAATTATCAAAGTAATGAACGTGAATCATATGAGCGTGATGAAAACTAGCTTGACGATAATTCCCATGTGTCCTCGGGAGCGCTTTCCTCTATATAAGAGTTTTTTCAGGCTTGTCCTTTGCTACAAAAAGGATTGGGCCATCTTGCTGCACCTTATTTACTTTCTTTACTTGTTACCCGTTACAAATTACCTTATCACAAAATTATCTGTTACCGATAATTTCAGTGCTTGCAGAGAATACCTTGCTGAAAACCGCTTATCATTTCCTTTTGCTCCTCGTTGGGTTAGACACTCTTACTTATCGAAAGGATTATGATAGATCGCCTATACTTGTGGGTCATCAAGACTCTTTTCTGGCGCCGTTGCTGAGGAGTGAAGCGCCTTTGGTAGGTGGAATTTGGTAAGAAAAAATTTATATAGTGTGCTGAAATTTACTGTCACTTGTTACTATGGAAAGTAATCCTCTAAGGGGCTTGTTCGGGGTATCTTCACCCCGACCAGTAGAGCAAAGAGTTGCTCCTCAACCTATTGAACCTACTGAAAATGTTTACTTTGAAATTCCTTCGGATATGATAGAGAAACTGCTAGCTAATCCTTTTGCAGGAGATGGAACATTGCATCCCGATTTACACCTAATCTATGTGGATGAAGTTTGTGGATTATTTAAGCTTGCAGGTATGCCCGATGATGTTATCAAGAAGAAGGTCTTCCCTTTATCTTTTAAGGGAGAGGCATTCACATGGTATAGGCTATGTGATGATATGGGATCATGGAACTACAAACGATTGAAATTGGAATTTCATCAGAAGTTTTATCCTATGTATCTTGTTCATCGTGATCGTAATTATATATATAATTTTTGGCCTCGCGAAGGAGAAAGCATCGCTCAAGCTTGGGGGAGGCTTAAGTCAATGTTATATTCATGCCCCAATCATGAGCTCTCAAGAGAAATGATTATTCAAAAAAAATATGCTCGGCTTTCTCTCAGTAATTGCTCGATGCTCGATACTTCTTATACTGGCTCTTTTATGATGAAGACTATTGAATTCAAATGGGATTTATTGGAAAGAATTAAACGCAACTCTGAAGATTGGGATCTCGATGAAGGTAAGGAGTCAGGTATAACACCTAAGTTTGATTGTGTTAAATTTTTTATGGATACCGATGTTTTCTGTGAATTTAGCACTAAATATGGACTTGACCCTGAGATAGTAGCTTCTTTCTATGAATCCTTTGCTACTCATGTTGATCTCCCTAAGGAGAAGTGGTTTAAATATAATCCTCCCGTTGAAGTAAAAGTAGTTGCACCTATTGAAAGGGCTAGTTATCGACTAGAGGGGGGGTGAATAGGCGATTTTTATGAAAGTCTTCAAAACATGGGAGTTTCGAAGACAGACAATATAAACAACACTACTCTAATGCAGCGGAAGGTAGACTACACTAGACAAGCCATAGTCAAGTATTCAATGGAGTGAAAGCATGAAGACTAATAGCAGCTAGGTAGTAAAGATCAGGATGGAAGATAGTATGAAGCCAATCAGAACAGACAGTCAGACAGTGAAGTCAAACAGATAATACAAGCAGGCAATGATTTCACGAAGACAAACTGTAAGTAAAGATGAGTAAGAGATGGAACCAGTGGCTATACAAGGACACAGGATTTGTTGGACCAGTTCCAGTTGCTGTGACAACTGTACGTCTGGTTAGGGAGGCTGAGATTCAACTCAGAAGACCGCGTCTTCACCTTATTCCCCTTGAGCTAAGGACACACAGTCCTCGCCCAATTACTCTAGTAAGTCTTCAAGGTAGACTTCCGAACCTTCACAAACTTCGTTCACCGGCAATCCACAATGGTTCTTGGATGCTCAGAACGCGACGCCTAACCGGCTGGAGGATTCACAGTCCTCAAGTGTAACAAGTCTTCAGATCACGTGGACAGAAAGACTTCAGTGATGCCAAACATTCTTTGGGGTCTGGGAGGTTTGGGCTTTGTCCTCGCAAGGATTCTCTCTCGAAAGCTTCGGCGGTGGGTTGCTCTCAAACGACAAAAGCCGTATACTAACTCTGAGCAGCCACCAATTTATCGTGTAGGGGGTGGGCTATTTATAGCCACTGGGCAACCCGACCGGATTTGTCCGAAATGACCCTGGGTCACTAAGGAACTGACACGTGTCGCAACGGTCAGATTTCAAACACACGCGGCAGCTTGACTTGGGCTACAAGTAAGGCTGACTTATCTAACACAGGATAAGATTTGCTCTCATTGTCTTCGCTCGAAGACATATGATTTGGTTTGAGCATCACTTCAGTCACTCTGACTTTGTTCACTTGGACCCCACTTAACAGTGCGGTGGTTCCTATGACTCAACAAAGAAGAAAAGAAAACAACGAAACAACTAAGTCTTTGCGCTCCATAGTATTCACTCAATGTCTTCTCATGTCATAGTCTTCAATGTGAATATCTTCACAGACCACCATTGTCTTCAATGTCTTCACACATTTTTAGGGGTCATCTCCGGTGGTAAACCAATCAAGGAGGGACTACTACCGTGTTATCCTGCAATTCTCACAAACACATTAGTCCCTCAACCAGGTTTGTCGTCAATACTCGAAAACCAACTAGGGGTGGCACTAGATGCACTTACAATCTCCCCCTTTTGGTGATTGATGACAAACTGGTTGAAGTTTTCAACGGGGATAAAAGTATGTGAAATTGTAAGGATTAAGATATTGTCTTCATAGATGGCAAAAAGGCTCCCCCTGAAGATGTGCATATAATTGTTTTGCGTTGGAATGCAAATGCACATGGCAGGTTGTACTTGTGGAGATCTTCTTCACCATATGAAGACAATACATCATGCATGAACAGATACACAGGAATAATGATATGCATAATGAAAAATGGACGTCTGTGGGATGAGTTCATGCGGGATTTATCATCGCATAAGCGAAATTTATCATCGCATCACACAGAATAGCAGAAAAAGTAGCAGACGACCATCAAGTTCAAGTGTTACAACTCAAAGAACCAAATGTAGCAAAACGAGAGTTGTAAGCACTAGGCAAAAAGTATATCAACCACCCATCAGGACCCGCTTGAAGACTATCAACCTAATGCTTCTCCCCCTTTTGTCAGTAAGGACCAAAAAGGTTTGAAGACATAGGCTCTACTCATTCCCATGAGGAGTAGGTGAAGCAGCAGGGTTGTCGTTGAGGTTTGGTGGTGCAGAAGAACTTGGTGCAGTGTCGACACGCGCTGAGGGTGGAGGTGGTGAGGTAGCATCATCTGCGTCATCCAAGACTCTGGCATTCACGATTCTTTGCGGAGGAGGAGTACTCACGAGTCTTCAAGAGGCGGGTTCGACGTGACAACATTCCCAGGAGGTGGAGTCAAACTTGAATCTCTCAGTGAAGCCATCATCTTGAAGATCAGCTTCAACACTTAGCAATGTCAGACTCTTCCAAGACCTCCGACAGGTTTCATGGGTGACAAAGGCATTCTTGGTGGCAAGATTGCGAATGCGATTGACATCCACCAAGAGGCTTTGCATTTGACGCTTCATCCAGTAGTGATGCTTGTCGTGCTTTTGATGCAAGGCCACGAGGAGCTCTCGATCATTGAGCACATGAGAGCGCTTCCGAGGCCTTGGAGCAATGGTGCTTTCAGTGGCTTCAGTGCGTGCACGGCGAGTGTTGCCGGCCAGTGGATAAACACGAGAAGCAACCTGAACACTTTCAACAAGCTGGGAAAAGCTCTGACGATCTATATTGTGAAGATATAGTGCTTCCTTGGCAGGCTCTGGGTAAATGGCTTCGATGGACATATCTGAAGGAAATATGCCCTAGAGGCAATAATAAAGTTATTATTTATTTCCTTATATCATGATAAATGTTTATTATTCATGCTAGAATTGTATTAACCGGAAACATAATACATGTGTGAATATATAGACAAACAGTATGTCACTAGTATGCCTCTACTTGACTAGCTTGTTAATCAAAGATGGTTATGTTTCCTAACCATAAACAAGGAGTTGTTATTTGATTAACAAGGTCACATCATTAGTTGAATGATCTGATTGACATGACCCATTCCGTTAGCTTAACACTTGATCGTTTAGTATGTTAATGCTTTCTTCATGACCCATACATGTTCCTATAACTATGAGATTATGCAACTCCGTTTACGGAGGAACACTTTGGTACTACCAAACGTCACAACGAATCGGGTGATTATAAAGGAGTACTACAGGTGTCTCCAAAGGTACTTGTTGGGTTGGCGTATTTGAGATTAGGTTTTGTCACTCCGATTGTCGGAGAGGTATCTCTAGGCCTTCTCGGTAATACACATCACTTAAGCCTTGCAAGCATTACAACTAATAAGTTAGTTGTGAGATGATGTATTCGGAACGAGTAAAGAGACTTACGCAACGAGATTGAACTAGGTATTGGATACCGACGATCGAATCTCGGGTAAGTAACATACCGATGACAAAGGAACAACGTTATGTCGTTATGCGGTTTGACCGATAAAGATCTTCGTAGAATATGTAGGAACCAATATGGGCATCCAGGTTCCGCTATTGGTTATTGACCGAGAATGGTTCTAGGTCATGTCTACATAGTTCTCGAACCCGTAGGGTCCGCACGCTTAACGTTTCGGCGAGTTCATTATGAGTTTATAAGTATTGATGCACGAAGGTTGTTGAGTCCGGATATGATCACGGACATGACGAGGAGTCTCGAAATGGTCGAGACATAAAGATTGATATATTGAAGCCTACATTTGGACATCGGAAGTGTTCCGAGTGAAATCGAATTTATCGAGTACCGGAGGTTACCGGAACCCCGGAACTACATGGGCCCATAGTGGGCCTTGGAGGAAAGGAGAAGGGCAGCCCTAGGTGGCGCCCCCCCTTCCCTAGTCCTATTAGGACTAGGAAGGTGGGCGCCCCCTCTCTCTCTTCCCCTCAAATCCTAATCCAACTAGGATTGGAGGGAATCCTACTCCCGGAGGAGTAGGACTCCTTGTCGCCTCCTCCCTTGGCCGCCACCTCCCCTTGGCTCCTTTATATCACGGGGCAGGGGCACCCCATGACACACAAGTTGATCTACGGATCTTTCCTTGGCCGTGTCGGTGCCCCTTCCACCATATTCCACTTCGGTCATATCGTCATGGGCTTAGGCGAAGCCTGCGGAGAAGTCATATCGTCATGAGCTTAGGCGAAGCCCTGCGTCGGTGGAGCATCAACATCGTCCCACGCTGTCGTGTTGATGGAACTCATCCCGACACTTTGCTGGATCGGTGTCCGGGATCGTCATCGAGCTGAGCGTGTGCGTAACTCGGAGGTGCCGTCGTTCGGTGCTTGGATCGGTCGGATCGTGAAGGCGTCGACTACATCAACAGCGTTGTTATAACGCTTCCGCTTTCGGTCTCACGAGGGTGCGTGGGCGGACACTCTCCCTCTCGTTGCTATGCCATCACCATGGTCTTGCGTGATCGTAGGAAAATTTTGAAATTACTCGTTCCCCCAGCAAGGGCATCCGAGCCTGGTTTTATGCGTTGATGTCATATGCACGAGTAGAACACAAGTGAGTTGTGGGCGATACAAGTCATACTACCTACCAGCATGTCATACTTTGGTTCAGCGGTATTGTGAGATGAAGCGGCCCGGACCGACATTACGCGTGCGCTTCGCGAGACTGGTTTCACCGCTCCGAGCACTTTCGTTGCTTAAAGGTGACCGGCGGTGTCTGCTCTCTCACTTTAGTTGAATCGAGTGTGGCTCGCCCGGTCCTTGAGAAGGTTAAAGCGAAGTCTATTTGACGAAATATCGTTGTGGTTTTGATGCGTAGGTAAGAATGGTTCTTGCTCAGCCCGTAGCAGCCACGTAAAACTTGCAACAACAAAGTAGAGGACGTCTAACTTGTTTTTGCAGGGCATGTTGTGATGTGATATGGTCAAGGCGTGATGCTATATTTTATTGTATGAGATGATCATGTTTTGTAACGAATTATCGGCAATGGCAGGAGCCATATGGTTGTCGCTTTATTGTATGAAATGCAACGCCATGTAATTGCTTTACTTTATCACTAAGGAGTAGCGATAGTCGTAGAAGCAATAGTTGGCGAGACGACAACGATGCTACGATGGAGATCAAGGTGTCGCGCCCGGTGGCGATGGTGATCATGACGGTGCTTGGCGATGGAGATCACAAGCACAAGATGATGATGACCATATCATATCACTTATATTGATTGCATGTGATGTTTATCCTTTATGCATCTTATCTTGCTTTGATTGGCGGTAGCATTATAAGATGATCTCTCACCAAAATTATCAAGAAGTGTTCTCCCGAGTATGCACCGCTTGCGAAAGTTCTTCGTCTTTGAGACACCACGTGATGATCGGGTGTGATAGGCTCTACGTTCAAATACAACGGGTGCAAAACAGTTGCACGCGAATACTCAAGTTAAACTTGACGAGCCTAGCATATAACAGATATGGCCTCGGAACACGAGACCGAAAGGTCGGCGTGAATCATATAGTAGATATGATCAACATAGTGATGTTCACCATTGAAACTACTCCATCTCACGTGATGATAGGACATGGTTTAGTTGATTTGGATCACGTAATCACTTAGATGACTAGAGAGATGTCTGTCTAAGTGGGAGGTTTTAATATGATTAATTAAACTTAAATTTATCATGAACTTAGTACCGATAGTATTTTGCTTGTCTATGTTTACTTGTAGATAGATGGCTCGTGCTGTTGTTCCGTTGAATTTTAATGCGTTCCTTGAGAAAGCAAAGTTGAAAGATGATGGTAGCAATTACGGACTGGGTCCGTAACGAGGATTATCCTCATTGCTGCACGAAAAATTACGCCTGGAAGCACCGCTGGGTGACAGTTCTGCTGCGATGCTTGAGCCGAAGTTATGAGCGTCGCAAAGCAAAGCGATGACTACTCAATAGTTCAGATGTGCCATGCTTTACGGCTTAGAACCGGGTCTTCAACGACGTTTTGAGCGTCATGGAGCATATGAGATGTTCCAGAGTTGAAGTTAATATTTCAAGCAAATGCCCGGATTGAGAGATATGAAGTCTCCAATAAGTTCTATAGCTGCAAGATGGAGGAGAATAGTTCGTCGGTGAGCACATACTCAAAATGTCAGGTATAACAATCACTTAATTCAGCTGGGAGTTAATCTTCCGGATGATAGTGTCATTGATGAAATTCTCCAATCACGCCACCAAGCTACAAGAGCTTCGTGATGAACTATAATATGCAAGGGATGACTAAGACAATTCTGAGCTCTTCGCAATGCTAAAAGCATGGAGGTAGAAATCAAGAAAGAGCATCAAGTGTTGATGGTCAACAAGACCACTAGTTTCAAGAAAAGGGCAAAGGGAAGAAGAAGGAAACTTCAAAAGAACAGCAAGCAAGTTGCTGCTCAGAGAAGAAACCCAAGTCTGGACCTAAGCCTAAACCGAGTGTTTTCTTGCAAGCAAACCGGACACCGGAAGCGGAACTGCCCCAAGTATTTGGCGGATAAGAAGGATGGCAAGGTGATCAAAGGTATATGTGATATACATGTTATTGATGTGTACCTTACTAATACTCGCAGAGTACACAGGTATTTGATACTGGTTACATTGCTAATATTTGCAACTCGAAGCAGGAACTACGGATTAGCGAAGATTGGCTAAGGACGAGGTGACGATCGCGTTGGAAATGGTTCCAAAGTCGATGTGATCGCGGTCGACACGCTACCTCTACATCTACCTTGGGATTAGTTTTAGACCTAAATAATTGTTATTTGGTGCCAGCGTTGAGCATGAACATTATATCTGGATCTTGTTTAATGCGAGGCGGTTATTCATTTAAATCAGAGAATAATGGTTGTTCTATTTATATGAGTAATATCTTTTATGGTCATGCACCCTTGAAGAATGGTCTATTCTTGTTGAATCTCGACAAGTAGTGATACACATATTCATAATGTTGAAGCCAAAAGATGCAGAGTTGATAATGATAGTGCAACTTATTTGTGGCACTTTGCCGTTTAGGTCATATCGGTGTAAAACGCATGAAGAAACTCCATCTTGATGGGCTTCGGAATCACTTGATTATGAATCACTTGGTACTTGCGAACCGTGCCTCATGGGCAAGATGACCAAAACGCCGTTCTCGGAACTATGGGCGAGCAACTGATTTGTTGGAAATCATACATCTTGATGTTTGTGGTCCAATGAATGTTGAGGCACGCAAGCGGTATCGTTATTTTCTCACCTTCACAGATGATTTGAGCAGATATGGGTATATCTACTTAATGAAACACAAATCTGAAACATTTGAAAAGTTCAAAGAATTTTAGAGTGAAGTGGAAAATCATCATAACAAGAAAATAAAGTTTCTACAATCTGATCGTGGAGGAGAATATTTGAGTTACGAGTTTGGTTTACATTTGAAACAATGTGGAATAGTTTAGCAACTCACGCCACCCGAACACCACAGAGAAATGGTGTGTCCAAACGTCGTGTCGTACTTTACTAGATATGGTGCGATCTATGATGTCTATTTCGATTTACCGCTATCGTTTTGGGGTTATGCTTTAGAGACGGCCGCATTCACGTTAAATAGGACACCGTCAAAATCCGTTGAGACGACGCCTTATGAACTGTGGTTTGGCAAGAAACCAAAGTTGTCGTTTCTTAAAGTTTGGGGCTGCGATGCTTATGTAAAGAAACTTCAACCAGATAAGCTCGAACCCAAATCGGAAAAATGTGTCTTCATAGGATACCCAAAGGAGACTGTTGGGTACACCTTCTATCACAGATCTGAAGGCAAGATTTTCGTTGCTAAATTCGGATCCTTTCTAGAGAAAGAGTTTCTCTCGAAAGAAGTGAGTGGGAGGAAAGTAGAACTTGATGAGATAATCAGATCTGCTCCCTTATTGGAAAGTAGTTCATCACAAGAAATGGTTCTGTGACAACTACACCAATTAGTGAGGAAACTAATGATGATGATCATGAAGCTTGAGATCAAGTTACTCTTGAACCTCGTGAGGTCAACCAGAGTAAAATCGCACAGTGGTACGGTAATCCTATTCGGAAGTCATGTTACTTGACCATGGCGAACCTACAAACTATGAAGAAGCGATGGTGAGCCCAGATTCGCAAAATGGTGGAAGCCATGAAATCTGAGATGGGATCCATGTATGAGAACAAAGTATGGACTTTGGTTGACTTGCCCGATGATCGGCAAGCCATTGAAAATAAATGGATCTTTAAGAAGAAGACCGACGCTGATGGTAATGTAACTGTCTACAAAGCTCGACTTGTTGCAAAAGGTTTTCGACAAGTTCAAGGGGTTGACTACGATGAGACTTTCTCACCAGTGCGATGCTTAAGTCTGTCCGAATCATGTTAGCAATTGCCGCATTTTATGATTATGAAATTTGGCAAATGGATGTAAAACTGCATTCTTGAATGGATTTCTAGAAGAAGAGTTGTATATGATGCAACGAGAAGGTTTTGTCGATCCAAAGGAACTAACAAAGTGTGCAAGCTCCAACGATCAATTTATGGTCCAGTGCAAGCCTCTCGAGTTGGAATAAACGCTTTGATAGTGTGATCAAAGCATATGGGTTTATACAGACTTTTGGAGAAGCCTTGTATTTACAAGAAAGTGAGTGGGAGCTCAGTAGCATTTCTAATATTATATGTGGACGACATATTATTGATTGGAAATGATATAGAATTTCTGGATAGCATAAAAGGATACTTGAATAAAAGTTTTTCAATGAAAGACCTCGGTGAAGCTGCTTACATATTGGGCATCAAGATCTATAGAGATAGATCAAGGCGCTTGATTGGACTTTCACAAAGCACATACCTTGATAAAGTTTTGAAAAAGTTCAAAATGGATCGAGCAAAGAAAGGTTTTTACCAGTATTACAAGGTGTAAGATTGAGTCGGACTCAATGCCCGACCACAATGAGAAGATAGAGAGAAATGAAAGATGTTCCTATGCTTCAGCCATAGGCTCTATCATGTATGCAATGCTGTGTACCAGACACGACGTATGCTTAGCTGTAAGCTTGGCAGGAAGGTACCAAAGTAATCCAGAATGGATCATCGGACAGCGGTCAAGAACATCTGAAATACGAAAAGGACTAAGGATATGTTTCTCGTATATGGAGGTGACAAAGAGCTAGTCGTAAATGGTTACGTCGATGCAAGCTTTGACACTGATCCGGACGATTCTAAATCGCAAACCGAATCGTGTTTTTATTAAGCGGTGGAGCTGTCGGTTGGTGCAGTTCTAAACAAAGCGTCGTGGCGGGATCTACATGTGAAGCGGAGTACATAGCTGCTTGAAGCAGCAAATGAAGGAGTCCGGATGAAAGAGTTCATTTCCGATCTAGGTGTCATACCTAGTGCATCGGGACCGATGAAGATCTTCTGTGACAATCTGGTGCAATTGCCTTGGCAAAGGAATCCAGATTTCACAAGAGGACCAAGCACATCAAGAGACGCTTCAATTCCATTCGGGACCAAGTCCAAGTGGGAGACATAGAGATTTGCAAAATACATACGGATCTGAATGTTGCGCACCCGTTGACTAAGCCTCTTCCACGAGCAAAACATGATCAGCACCAAGACTCCATGGGTGTTAGGATCATTACTTTGTAATCTAGATTATTGACTCTAGTGCAAGTGGGAGATGAAGGAAATATGCCCTAGAGGCAATAATAAAGTTATTATTTATTTCCTTATATCATGATAAATGTTTATTATTCATGCTAGAATTGTATTAACCGAAACATAATACATGTGTGAATATATAGACAAACAGTATGTCACTAGTATGCCTCTACTTGACTAGCTTGTTAATCAAAGATGGTTATGTTTCCTAACCATAAACAAGGAGTTGTTATTTGATTAACAAGGTCACATCATTAGTTGAATGATCTGATTGACATGACCCATTCCGTTAGCTTAACACTTGATCGTTTAGTATGTTAATGCTTTCTTCATGACCCATACATGTTCCTATAACTATGAGATTATACAACTCCCGTTTACCGGAGGAACACTTTGGGTACTACCAAACGTCACAACGTAACTGGGTGATTATAAAGGAGTACTACAGGTGTCTCCAAAGGTACTTGTTGGGTTGGCGTATTTGAGATTAGGTTTTGTCACTCCGATTGTCGGAGAGGTATCTCTAGGCCTTCTCGGTAATACACATCACTTAAGCCTTGCAAGCATTACAACTAATAAGTTAGTTGTGAGATGATGTATTACTGGAACGAGTAAAGAGACTTACCGTAACGAGATTGAACTAGGTATTGGATACCGACGATCGAATCTCGGGTAAGTAACATACCGATGACAAAGGGAACAACGTATGTCGTTATGCGGTTTGACCGATAAAGATCTTCGTAGAATATGTAGGAACCAATATGGGCATCCAGGTTCCGCTATTGGTTATTGACCGAGAATGGTTCTAGGTCATGTCTACATAGTTCTCGAACCCGTAGGGTCCGCACGCTTAACGTTCGATGATGTTCATTATGAGTTTATAAGTATTGATGCACGAAGGTTGTTGAGTCCGGATATGATCACGGACATGACGATGAGTCTCGAAATGGTCGAGACATAAAGATTGATATATTGGAAGCCTACATTTGGACATCGGAAGTGTCCCGAGTGAAATCGAGAATTTATCGAGTACAGGAGGTTACCGAACCCCCGGAACTACATGGGCCCATAGTGGGCCTTGGAGGAAAGGAGAAGGGCAGCCCTAGGTGGCCGCCCCCCTTCCCCTAGTCCTATTAGGACTAGGAAAGGTGGGCCGCCCCTCTCTCTCTCTTTCCCTCCTAATCCTAATCCAACTAGGATTGGAGGGAATCCTACTCCGGAGGAGTAGGACTCCTTAGTCGCCTCCTCCTTGGCCGCCACCTCCCCTTGGCTCCTTTATATCACGGGGCAGGGGCACCCCATGACACACAAGTTGATCTACGGATCTTTCCTTAGCCGTGTCGGTGCCCCTTCCACCATATTCCACTTGGTCATATCGTCATGAGCTTAGGCGAAGCCTGCGCCGAGAAGTCATATCGTCATGAGCTTAGGCGAAGCCCTCGTCGGTGGAGCATCAACATCGTCCCACGCTGTCGTCTTGACGGAACTCATCCCGACACTTTGCTGGATCGAGTCCGGGATCGTCATCGAGCTGAGCGTGTGCGTAACTTCGGAGGTGCCGTCGTTCGGTGCTTGGATCGGTCGGATCGTGAAGACGTACGACTACATCAACCGCGTTGTTATAACGCTTCCGCTTTCGGTCTACGAGGGTACGTGGACGGACACTCTCCCCTCTCGTTGCTATGCTATCACCATGGTCTTGCGTGATCGTAGGAAAATTTTGAAATTACTACGTTCCCCAACAATATCAACCTCTGGTAAAAGTATGAGATGGTTACGAGCAGAGGGCTGATAGTCAATGGAAGAGTGGAGCTTGATTAGACGCATAATCCAAGGAGCATAGAATTTCAGACCAAAAATGTCAGACCCAGATGCAGCAAACGGGCGAATGAAGAAATCTTGAGTATTGAAGCTTTTTCCATTTAGAATGTAGAAGACCAATGTCTTCATTGCACCTTCAAGCTTTGCTGAGGAGGAATGCCCTTTGATGGGCCATAGAGTTCGCCTAATGATATGATAGATAGTGCGGGGCAGATACTCTAGGTCTTCAACAAGGAATTCCTTGGAATACTCAGCATCCTGGGGCAGTGGCTTCATCATACTAAGCATCTGACTCATGTTGGGCTCTGGCTTCTGGAAGAGGCTCCCCAATGCATCGTAATGAAGCTGACAACCAGGTTCATACAGTTCGCCTGGAGTGGGGAGGCCGGTAAGCTCAATGAGATCAAAGGCTTTGGCTTCATGATGAACGTTTCCCGTCATCCACTCAAGGACCCATGTCGTTGTATCCCTGTTGTAGCCGCGAATGTGGAGAGTTGCATAGAATTGCAGGAGAAGCTCTTCATTCCATTGTTCCTTGTCGGTGACAAACTGCAGAAGGCCAGCATCACGAAAGCAGTCTAGGGCTTATTCTAGGCAGGGCAGACCGGCAATGGCTTCAGTGTCCAGACGCATATGAGGAAATATGCGCTCCTGATTGTATAGAATACAGGAGTAGTAGTTGCGCTGTTGATAGCTCCAAAACCGATCTGATGATATTCTTGGCTTGGAATATGGGTTCCTGCCAGTATCGAAGAAGGTGTTGTGTGCAATGAAGCCGTTGACATTGAATGAGCCTGGTGCCGATGCAGTTCCTGGGAACCTCGGCAGCCTTGGTTTTGGCTTCTAAACCTGAGGCCTGTGCTCCACATGATAGTCAAATTGTGGTCCAGGAGCAGGCGGAGGGACCAGAATGGGCCATCTGACAGGAAGAAGCTCGCCTTGGTAGGATGCATGCCCAATGGTGTGGGGCCTTGGTGGCGGAACAGGAGCAGTGGCATCAGCAGAGGCGTCAGGCTGCACATTCGTTGTAGGAGCAACAGCGGCTTCAAGCACAGTGTTCATTGTAGGCGCCACATTGTCTTCAGCCATGACAACGCCATTGGCTTCAGAGGTGTTGTTGGTGGCACCTCAGATTCTCAACCTCCACTTGAGGAGCTGGAGGGTCGGGCACAGATACGTTCTCCTCGAGAACAACTTCTTGGGTGGTAGGGGGAGTAGCAACATGCTCTTCTTCTTATCTTTCTTCGGCTGATGCAGCCGAATTGTCTTCAGCAACATTTTCTTCAGACGAGGGAACCGTCACAGAAGGATTATCTTCAGGGAACACTTGACGTGCCACTGAGCTAGTCTGGTTTGAGTCTCCTTCTGTGATGGTGGTCATGGAGACAGAGGGCTTTAGACCTTTGCGAAGCCGTAGAAACACGGGTGACGCCTTTGGTGAAGGTGTTGTCTCCATGTAATTATCATCATTCACCAATGGACTGGTGGCTTGCGCTGGTGGAGGACGGGGAGTGCTTGGTGAATCTTGACTTGGAGTTGCTGGTTGGGGACGATCAGCCCACGAGGCATCTTGTGAGATTGGCGTCAAAGGACGACCAATGCTAATGAGCTCGCTGTTCGTGAGAACAGGCGATGATACCGTTGGGCGCTCAATTTGAGGAAGGACTTCATCATCTTCTACATTGTCGTGAGGACCAATGTCTTCAGTCGCGATGGGGTCAACGACTGTAACTTCTTGAGCCTGAGGAGCCTTTGTGGAAGCAGACTCATGGACTATCAACCGACACTCTTGATTGTTAGGGTCAGGGTGAGCGAAAGCAATGGGTTCAACTATAAGGGGCTCTGTGGGAGCAGCCCGGTCTCTCTTCTTGGTTTTTCTCTTCTTGCGGGGTGGTGCATCATCAGTAGTGCGCTTGGTTTTGCGCCTTCTGGCTTCGGCTTCAGCTGCCTTGATTTTCTGCTGATCTGAAGCCACTGTGGAGACCTTAGGCTTCGAGCCTGTCATGCTGGCTGGGAAGACAATATGAGGTTCTTCCCACCGTGGTGCTTCAGTCTGGGCCACAGTATGCTTCTTCTTCTGCTTGGCAGCCATCTTGGGGTCAATGCCAGGACGCCCAAGAGCCTTGCGCTTTTCAGCTTTTTTGTAAGCCTGAACACACTTTGCAGCTAGAGTTTTCATGCGCTCTCTTGAGCCTTTGGCTTCCTCATGTTTCTTTTTAAACGCCTCCTTGAGGTCATTGAGCATCACCTTGAATTTCTGGACATCGGCCACACTCAGCTTGGCCACATGCTTCTTGAACTGTTCCTTCTCAAAATCAATCTTGTGCTTCAGTTCAACAATTCGCTGAGCCAGAGCCAGCTCAGGAGCAATTGCGCCTTGAAAGGAGACGCTGATGCCAATGGGGAGTTGAAGATTATCAAAGCTGATATCTTGATTGTCGAACCATTCATCAATGAAATTGTGCAAGATGTTCACATCGAAGAGGGGAAGATCATTGAAGATCTCCGCCTCTTGCTTGCTCTTGATCAACTGCTCGAGAGCATCATTGCCAAATTCTTCATCTGAAGACAAATCAATGGCTTCAGATTCGTTCCTCAGAACGGCAGCAGGTGTTAGTGCTTGACTGTGTCGCTGAACAGGTTTCTTCAGGGCTTCTCACGCTTCTTGGAGATGCGAGAGATCTTCGAGGTGTTACTGGAGCAGGAGGGGCATTGCCAATGGCTTCACTCGCGAAGCTTTTGGAGCAGCAGATGACTTTGAAGCTTTAGTCTTCTTTTGCTTCTGCGGCTTTGGAGGAGGAGCTGGAGCTTCATCAGTGTCAGCACCATCATCAGAATGATCCACTTTGGCACCTTGGACAGCAATGTGGGTGATAAGGCCAGCAAGGTTGTAGAAGGGGCCGATCCTGTTCTCATTGGCTTCACGGGTGCCATCGTTCCTAGGTGAGGAAGGACCAGGGTTGAAGTCAAGCCCTAGAGCCTTCTTGTTCTTCGTAGCTGAGTCTTTGGCGAACTGGTAGTTGCGCTTGAACAGATGGTCCTCACAGCACCACAACAGAGAAGAAGGATCAGCGTTCTCTGGCTGCGGTCCGCGAATCATGCACGGATAGAATTCTCGTTGGATGGCTTCAGTAAGGGACTGGGGTTGAAGATTTCTGTACAAAATATCTCCCCAGGGTCCCTTGATGGCATTCTTCTCTGCATATTCTTCAGTGACGAAGCGGTATTTGAACCATTCTTCTGCCCAATATCTTCGAATCCACTGGATTCGATTCTTGCGGCCGGTATAGGTTTCCTCAGGGTCTGTTTTGTACAGCTCGTGCAAATCTGGAGGCAAATCCTTGGAAGTGTTACCATGGCATTGTCTACCTCCCTTTCATGCTGACTTCTCAGTTGCCATGAAGTTTAAACTGAAGGGCTTCAGTACGTACAATGGCCTCAGACGGCTGGTCAGACAAGAACTAGCTTCAGGTGAATTGATGTGACTCTGCAAGAATTCTGCAAACGAATGCAGACTATGAGAACCAAGGGATTCTCCCACGGACATGTACCTGTGACATCATTAGAGGTGTGAGGGAAGGGGAAGAGGTCATATGCATTCTCAGAGGATTTTGAAGATAAATCAGTTTGAAGACATTGACCTCATAATGCGAAGACATTCACTTATTTGATGAGAGTTGGTTCCAAAGTTGTACAAATCCAAGAATAAGTACAAGTGAGGAATCTAACTTGTAAAGAAGCATAAGTGAATAGACTAGGCAGAATATGAGATGCAGAATGAGATTGATTCAAGTTTGGAGATCTAGAAACCACTTTTGGTAAAGACGGATGAATCTATCAGATCAAAAAGACGGTAAAAAGTAAAATTTAATTACCACACGAAGAACTGCTAGACGGAGCGAAGGAAGAGGCCGAGCAGTTCGATCTCTCATGCCCTAACTTGGCGGCGGAAGACACCTACGGTGACGGTGGAGAGGACGAGGTCCGCGGCCGGCGTGAGGACGGTGTCGAATAAGTCGCGACAGCTAAGCGCTTCATCATCGGCGTCGTCGAGAGCTAGCGGAGGCGCTAGGGTTTGCGAGAGGTGGCGAGGAGGAAGAAGAATTTTTGACCGAGACGGATGGGTATTTATAAGGACAGAGACGGCACAACGCAATTACGTAGGTGCCCCTGGCTGTTCACATCTGACGGACACGTGGCAAGCATGCAACACCTTGGGAGTTGTTCCATGTTCCCACGCAAGCCTGGATTGTCGGGGTGGTCGTTCTGAATTCTCCGGGTTTCAGGCAAATAGGATAAAGCATTAAAAATAGATATAAATGTTTGTCAGATTGACTTCAGCTGACAAGGTCTCAGTGAAGACAATCGACAGTTTTCAATAGAATGCATATGACTTGGACAGATAGAGTTGAGGTAGAAGCATAGATAGGTTAGGGTCCGATCACATTCACTTAGTTCAAAAGATTCAACACGAAGTCATAGCTATAAGTGAATGTTGTAGAGGACAGAACACAGATAAATATATATAGTACTAGTCCAATTCAACCAATTGAAGATAAACTTGAATATAAGCCAAGGATGAACTATGCAAACATAACGCCAATAGAAACACTTCAAACAAAAGTTTGGTGGTGGCATTACCCACCGTATAGGAAGTATTAGACCCAGACACGGCGCACAATTATCGTGGCGCTCCAAAGTCAAATTCCGCATTAATGTATTCACACTTAGAGTGTATGTCTTCATTGATTGAAGATATACATTACTTCGTGTGTTGCACATCTAAGTCATTAAAATGCATAAGTGTTAGGATGTGTGTCCATTCATAGGACATTTGAGGATTCCAAGATATTTAGCTCACACTGCAACTTGCAAAACCTTTTATCATCCAAGGGCTTTGTGAAGATATCAGCCAACTGTTCTTCTGTCTTGACATGAATGATATCAATATCTTCCTTTATAACATGATCTCTGAGAAAGTGATGATGAATTTCAATGTGCTTTGTATTCGAGTATTGAACTGTGTTGTTGGCAATCTTGATGGCACTTTCGTTGTCGCAATAGAGAGGCGCATTCTTCAGATGGATACCATAGTCTTTGAGAGTTTGCTTCATCCAGAGAAGCTGAGCACAGCAGGATCCAGCAGCAATGTATTCAGATTCAGCGATGAGAGAGATCTGAGTTACGCTTCTTTGAAGACCAACATACAAGAGATCGTCCCGTAAAGTGACATGTGCCCGATGTGGACTTACGATCAACCTTGTCACCAGCATAATCAGCATCCGAGAATCCAACTAGATCAAACTCGAGCCCTTTGGATACCATAATCCTAGTGTTGGGGTGTAAGCCAAATATCAAGAATTAAGCTACACGGCTAAGTGATGCGATTCCTTTGGTGCCGCTTGGAATCGGGCACACATGCAAACACTAAGCATTATATCTGGCCTAGATGCACATAAGTAAAGCAAAGAACCAATCATGGAACGATATACCTTTTGATCGAACTCTTTACCATTGTCGTCGGGACCCAGATGACTTTTGGTTGGCATTGGCGTCGTGTATCCTTTGCAGTCTTGCATTCCAAATTTCTTCAGGCAATATTTGAGGTATTTTTCTTGAGATATGAAGATGTCATTGCGTTGTTGACGGATTTGGAGACCCAGAAAGAACTTCAGCTCGCCCATCATGGACATTTGATATTGCTCTTGCATCATGTGACCAAATTCATCACTGTATTTCTTGTTGGTGCAGCCGAAGATAATGTCATCCACATAGATTTGGCACACAAATAGTTCACCATCATATGTCTTAATGAAGAGTGTAGGATCTAGTGAACCAGGTTTGAAGCCTTTGCTATTCAGGAAGTCTTTGAGTGTGTCATACCAAGCACGAGGGGCTTGTTTGAGGCCATACAGTGCCTTGTTGAGCTTGTATACCATATCAGGATGTTTTGGGTCTCCAAAGCCTTGAGGTTGTGCGACATATACTTCTTGTTCTATCTTTCCATTGAGAAAAGCACTTTCCACATCCATTTGATACAGAAGAATGTTATGATGATTTGCACAGGCTAGCAGTATGCGAATGGCTTCAAGTCTTGACACCGGAGCAAATGTTTCATCGAAGTCAATTCCTTCCACTTGACTGTAACCTTGTGCAACGAGACGAGCCTTGTTTCTGACAACTTGACCATGCTCATCTTGCTTGTTGCGATATATCCATTTGGTGACAATGATATTGTGCTTCCGAGGATTAGGACGCTTGACCAATTCCCACACATTATTCAGCTCGAACTGTTGAAGCTCTTCTTGCATAGCTTGAATCCATTCAGGTTCCATGAAGGCTTCATCAACTTTCTTGGGTTCAGAGATTGAGACAAATGCAAAATGCCCACAGAAGTTGGTTAGTTGTGTTGCTCTTTGAGTTGCTTTTGAACGAGTGAGTGGACCAGGTGCATTCAAGTTGTCAATTATCTTCTCAATCTGAACTTCATTTGCAACACGAGGATGAGCAGGACGAAGATCTTGCTCTTGCCGATCAATGTCATCATTTGGGGATTGTCTTGGTGAGCATTGTCTTCAAAGTTGATTAGGTGCGAAATGACAAGCTCCTCTTCAGATTGATTCTCAGAGGGTATGATATCTCCAATTCCCATCTGCTTGATAGATTCACTTGGAGGTACTTCATCTAGCACATTTGGCAGGTGCTCTCAATTAGGAGCTCATATGATGTTTTCTTCAGAAGCTTGTGAAGATAAACGCGGTTGATGATGTGGCAAGCAGTGTCAATGGCTTCAGGCCAGAACTTCCATGGAGTCGGATACGTCTCCGTCATATCTACTTTTCCAAACACTTTTGCCCTTGTTTTGGACTCTAACTTGTATGATTTGAATGGAACTAACCCGGATAGATGCTGTTTTCAGCAGAATTGCCATGATGTTGTTTTATGTGCGGAAAACAAAAGTTCTCAGAATGACCTAAAACTCCACGGAACATCTTAGAAAAAATAATAAAAAATCCTTGCCAAAGATGAAGACCAGGGGGCCCACACCCTGTCCACGAGGGTGGGGCGCCCCCCCCCCCCTAGGGCGCGCCCCCCTACCGCGTGGGCCCCCTAGAGCTCCTCCGACACCAACTCCAACTCTATATATTTGCTTTCGAAGAGAAAAAAATCAGTAAGAAGAAATCATCACGTTTTACGATACAGAGCTGCCGCCAAGCCCTAAAACCTCTCGGGAGGGCTGGTCTGGAGTCCGTTCGGGGCTCCGGAGAGGGGGATTAATCGCCATCGTCATCATCAACCATCCTCCATCACCAATTTCATGATGCTCACCGCCGCATGCGTGAGTAATTCCATCGTGAGGCTTGCTGGGCGGTGATGGGTTGGATGAGATCTATCATGTAATCGAGTTAGTTTTGTTAGGGTTTGATCCCTAGTATCCACTATGTTACGAGATTGATGTTGCTATGACTTTGCTATGCTTAATGCTTGTCAAGAGGGCCCGAGTGCCATGATTTCAGATCTGAACCTATTATGTTTTCATGAATATATGTGTGTTCTTGATCCTATCTTGCAAGTCTATAGTCACCTATTATGTGTTATGATCCGACAACCCCAAAGTGACAATAATCGGGATACTTCTCGGTGATGACCATAGTTTGAGGAGTTCATGTATTCACTATGTGCTAATGCTTTGTTCTGGTTCTCTATTAAAAGGAGGCCTTAATATCCCTTAGTTTCCATTAGGACCCCGCTGCCACGGGAGGGTAGGACAAAAGATGCCATGCAAGTTCTTTTCCATAAGCACGTATGACTATATTCGGAATACATGCCTACATTACATTGATGAATTGAAGCTAGTTCTGTGTCACCCTATGTTATAATTGTTACATGATGAACCGCATCCGGCATAATTATCCATCACCGATCCAATGCCTACGAGCTTTCCATATACTGGTTTACGCTTATTTACTTTCCCGTTGTTACTGTTACAATCACTACAAAATACCAAAAATATTACTTTTGCTTTCATTACTCTTTTGTTATCGTTACCATTACTATCATACTACTTTGCTACTAAATACCTTGCTGCAGATATTAAGTTATCCAGGTGTGGCTGAACTGACAACTCAGTTGCTAATACTTGAGAATATTCTTTGGCTCCCCTTGTGTCGAATCAATAAATTTGGGTTGAATACTCTACCCTCGAAAGCTGTTGCGATCCCCTACACTTCTAGGTTATCAAGACTAATTTCTGGCGCCGTTGCCGGGGAGCATAGCTCTATTCCTTGAGTCACTTGGGATTTATATCTGCTGGACACTATGAAGAATTTGAAAGACGCTAAGACAAAAATTTATCCCTCAACTATGAGGGGAGGTAAGGAACTGCCATCTAGCTCTGCACTTGATTCACCTTCCATTATGTGTAAGCTTGCGACACCTAAACCTGCTTCGCTATTCGCTTACGATATGTCGCATGTTATTGATGATGCCACTACGCTATGCATGATACTTATGATGAAACTACTTCTATGCTTGATACTCTGTGCCTTTAGTGAATTTCTTGATGAACAAATTGCTAGGGCTAGAGAGAAAGAAATTATTGAAACTGATAATGTTGATGAAATTGATGATGAAGATATGCCTGTTATTCCTGAAGGTTATGTTTTCGATATGGAATCTTCTGCAGCTATTTTTGCATGCAAAGATAGAAACGAACTTAAGAGGCTATTAGTTAAATGGAGTAAAGAATATCTTAGAGATAGAATGAAACCTGACCCTGCTTTTGCTACTTCACCTATTTGTGTTCCCGATAAGGATTATGAATTCTCTGTTGATCCTGATATAATTACTTTGGTTGAATCTGGTCCTTTTCATGGTTATGAATCTGAAACTATTGTGGCACATCTTACTAAATTAAATGATATAGCCACCCTGTTCACTAATGATGAGAGATCTCGCTACTTTTATATCCTTAAAATATTTCCTTTCTCATTAAAGGGTGATGCTAAGATATGGTTTAATTCTCTAGATCCTGGTTGTGTGCGTAGTCCCCAGGATATGATTTATTACTTCTCTGCTAAATATTTCCCTGCTCATAAGAAACAAGCTGCTTTAAAGGAAATATACAACTTTGTGCAAATTGAAGAAGAGAGTCTCCCACAAGCTTGGGGAGGCTTCTCAAGTTACTTAATGCTTTGCTGATCATCCTCTTAAGAAAAATGAAATACTTGATATCTTTTATAATGGACTAACCGATGCTTCCAGAGATTACCTGGATAGTTGTGCTGGTTCTCTTTTCAGGGAAAGAACACCAGATGAAGCTCAAATTTTATTAAATAATATGTTGACAAATGAAAATAATTGGGCACCTCCTGAGCCAGCTCCTGAGCCAATTTCTGAGCCTATTCCTAAACCAACTCCGAAGAAGAGA
Organism: Aegilops longissima; assembly: GCA_021605205.1. Lineage (NCBI taxonomy): Eukaryota > Viridiplantae > Streptophyta > Magnoliopsida > Poales > Poaceae > Aegilops > Aegilops longissima. Next base: position 23,562,388 of record CM038679.1, on the reverse strand, counting down.
GGTGTTCTATTTATCAGTCCTGAAGATATGCAAGAGGCAAAGAAATCTTGAAAGAAAAAGGTATTAAAGCTGAAGATGTTAAGAATTTACCTCCTATTGAAGAAATACATAGTCTTAATTTACCGCCTGTTGAAGAAACATATGATCTTGATCCAGTACCTATTGAAGAACCTCCTGATCCTAATAATCCGACACAGGTAGTAAAGGTAAATTCTCTCTATAGATATGATAAAGCTGAAGTCCCTCCTACTAAAATTGCTAGTCAGTGCTTGGATGAGTTCGATAACTTTATGTTTAAGCAAGAAGACTTCAATGCTTATTTTGGTAGACAAGTAAAACAAAATGCTTATATGATTAAACACTTGGGTGATTATATGGCTAATGTTAGATGTGAACTTAAACTTGTTAGTAAACATGCTTCTATGGTTACCACTCAAGTAGAACAAGTACTTAAAGCTCAAAATGATTTGCTCAATGAAATGAATAGTAAGAAAAATGATTATGCTGTTAGAGTGGCTACTAGAACTGGTAGAATGACTCAGGAACCTTTGTATCCTGAAGGCCACCCTAAGAGAACTGAGCAAGATTCTCAGAGAAATAATATTGATGCACCTAGTTCTTCTAAAAAGAAGAAAAAGAAAAATGATAGGACTTTGCAAACTTCAAGTGAACCTATTGCTAAACCACCTGAGAATCCAAATGATATATCTATTTCTGATGCCGAAACACAATCTGGTAATGAACATGAAGCTAATGAAAATGCTAATGATGATGTTCATGAAGGTGCTCAACCTAGTAATGATAATGATGTAGAAATTGAACCTGCTGTTGATCTTGATAACCCACAATCAAAGAACCAACGTTATGATAAGAGAGACTTTGTTGCTAGGAAACATGGTAAAGAAAGAGAACCATGGGTTCAGAATCCCATGCCTTTTCCTCCCAAACTGAGGGAGTTCCGGACTAGGGGGTGTCCGGATAGCTGAACTATCATCATCGGCCGGACTCCAAGACTATGAAGATACAAGATTGAAGACTTCGTCCGGTGTCCGGATGGGACTTTCCTTGGCGTGGAAGGCAAGCTTGGCGATACGGATATGTAGATCTCCTACCATTGTAACCGACTCTTTGTAACCCTAACCCTATCCGTGTCTATATAAACCGGAGGGTTTTAGTCCGTAGGACGAACAATCATACCATAGGCTAGCTTCTAGGGTTTAGCCTCTTTGATCTCGTGGTAGATCTACTCTTGTAACACACATCATCAATATTAATCAAGCAAGATGTAGGGTTTTACCTCCATCAAGAGGGCCCGAACCTGGGTAAAACATCGTGTCCCTTGTCTCCTGTTACCATCCGCCTAGACGCACAGTTCGGGACCCCCTACCGAGATCCGCGGTTTGACACCGACATTGGTGCTTTCATTGAGAGTTCCTACGTGTCGTCACCGATAGGCTCGATGGCCCTTCGATCATCAACAACGACGCGGTCCAGGTGAGACTTTTCTCCCGGACAGATCTTCGTGTTCGGCGGCTTTGCATCATGGGCCAATTAAGCAGCCATCCGGAGCGAATCGAAGGCTACACCCCTGGCCGTCAGGTCAGATTTGGAAGTCTAAACTATACGGTGATATCCGCGGAGACTTCATCTTCGACGGATTCGAGCCGCAGCCAAGCGCGCTGCATTGTCTCGATGGGCATGATCTAGCTCTGCAGCGAGCAGGTGCCACGAGGCGCGGCAGAATCCGCTCCGACACTTAATCCGGGCGGATTCCCGATCGAGGACAGTGGTTGGACACCGCCTCGGGGCTTTTATCTCTCGGCGATTGAGTCGAACTCCATCCCTGTCCTGCGAAGACCTCGACTCGAGGTGCGGACTCCTCTCCGGACTCCGAACCCTCCGCGCCCTTGCCAATCGAATTCGATTGGGCGCCCGTTATGGAGTTCACGACCGCGGACATCTTTCAGCACTCGCCCTTTGGCGACATCCTGAATTCATTAAAGTCTATCTCTTTATCCGGAGAGCCCTGGCCGAACTGCGGTCAGGTTGGGATGCGGACGACGAAGAAATTCAAAGCCCACCCACCACCCACTTCATAGCCACTGTCGAAAGCTTACACGGCGTGCTCGATTTCGACTCAAGACATCGGCGGTATGGACGACGATGTAGGAGACAACAATGAACCAGCACCTATAGGACGCTGGACAACCTCATCCCATGATGTATACATGGTGGATACACCTAAAGGAAATGAAGACGAGGAACAACGGGACGCTATGAAGGATAAATCCCTCGAAAAGTAGTCAAAACGGCAACGTAAACGCCGAACAAAGTCCCGCCTCAACAAAGACCCAGCCATAGAGCAGGGCGAACCGGCGGACAACGAACAAGCTATCGAGCAATCGTCCGAACAAGACAACTTGGATAAACAATCTGTCCCCGGCGAAGACAACAGTCCGGACGACCTCATGCCGGACAAACCATTGGAGCAAAATAACCTCCAGAAAAGGCTCGCCGCCATCTGCGCCTAGCCTGAAAAAGCGAAGCGAAGCTCAAAACAGCGGAAGATGCACTCAGGATCGATGGAGCAAAGTATTCAGCACCACATGAATAAATGCACGACGATCGCGAACAAAGAGCTACCCAAGAGAAAGCTACGCCCGAATTGACGAGGAGGCCTTAGAGCCCCACAATTAAAAAGTAAGAAGGCCACCCGGTCGGATGGGCGACCCCACGGCGAAAAGAGAGCGGTGAATGGCGCCGCACACAAGCCAATATCACGATCTGCATAAGGATTCACATCAAGAGGATGGCCCATTAGGTCCATCTATGGGCCAAGAACGCAGCTCGTCAAAGCAATGGTAATACGCCAAAATTCCGAAGATCACGGCACACCCAAATATAGGGCGCGCACACCCCTATGTTTCACCGATGAGGTCTTGGATCATGAATTTCGGCGGATTCAAACCCGTAAACATAGAGGCATCTGACGGAACAATGCACCACGAGTGCGGATCGAGGATTACATCCTCCACATACACATGGCTAGAGGAGATGATCTCCACGCCATAAAATACTTACCCCTTAAACTCAAAGGGCCAGCTCGGCATTGGCTTAAAAGCCTCCCGAAAAATACCATTGGAAGTTGGGGAGAGCTCGAGGATGCATTTGGGCAAATTTTGGGGGACGATGTCCGCCCTCCGGATCTGAGACGATCTAAGTCACATAACTCAACAGCCGAAGAGTCAGCCGGAAATTCGAACAGGTTCCTCACTAAAAGAACCAAATAGTCGATTGTCCAGGACGCGAAGCCTTAGCAGCTTTCAAACACAACGTCCGAGACGAATGGCTCGCCAGACACCTCGGCCAAGAAAAGCCAAGAACAATGGCCGCATTAACAAACCTCATGACCCGCTTTTGCGCGGGAGAGGACAGCTGGCTGGCTAGTTGCAACACCAAATGACCGAGTACATCGAAATCAGGGATGGAAATGGGAAATCACGACGCAGAAAAGATCAGCGCCAGAATAAAGAAAATGGCCCAAATAGTACGGCGGTCAACGCCGGATTTAAAAGCTCTCGACCAAACAACAAAACACTGCCCTAAAGGATAACGGTGGACGAGCTGTCCAACCTAAACAAGATTACGGATAGATATGTCAAATACATGGTACCTCCGGAAGCACGCAAACCATACCCACAGAGATTGTTGGGTCTTCAAACAATCTGGCAGACTGAACGCCGAACACAAGGGGCTCGACACGCCAAGTAAAGATGATGACGAGCACCACAAGCAGAGCCCCGGAAAACAAAAGAATTTCCCACGAAAGGTTAAAACAGTAAACTCACTTCACGTGATCAAAGGGAAAAACAGAGCGGCGCCCACTAAAAGGCGCGCCGCACATTGGTTGTCAAAACCAATCACCTTCGACCATCAGGACTATTCCGAAAATATCCAGAACGCAGGATGGACTGCCCTGATATTGGATCCTATAATCGACGGATTCCAATTTACACATGTCCTCATGGACGGCGGCAGTGACATAAACCTGATATATCAGGACACAATCCGCAGGATGGGGATAAACTCAACCAAAATTCGCCATAGCAACACCTCCTTTAAAGGAGTCTTGCCCGCCCATACGCCCTCTTGACGGGCTCCATCTTTAGAAGTTGTGTTTGGTTCATCCGACAACTTCCGTCATGAAGGCTACTCTTCCATGTCGCCCGTTTAAAAGTAGCCATCAAGCACTATTGGGACGCCAAGCTTCGCCCGCTTTAACGCAATACCGCATTATGCATCTCAGAACACTTAAAATGCCGGTCCACGCGGCATCATCTCGTTAAAAGGAAGTATTAAGTGTTACTCGAGCACGGAAGAAGGGGAGACGGCATCGACAGCTCCACAGCTATCCGGCTCCACTAGGCAAAGAACCTGTAATTGGTCGTTCAAACCCCGGACACGGCTAGAAAAGTCCGGCGCCTACTAGCGGCACACCCCCATACGAGGGGCTACATGCATGTGCAACAAGAGACAATAGAGCTCAATTTTATTCTTCGAACCATACTCTGTTCATTTAATATTAAGTACATCTTCGCACAATCCTTTTCTTTCAAACTAAGTTCCTCTCTTTACGGATGAACAACGTACTACACCCGTCCGAGATACGGCTGCTTGGAGACATAGGCGCAGACGTGCAGCGGGACCCGTTGCAAGGATTCTTTTGATTAAGACCTGCGTAAACCTTTTTCACTTGTCTCTTGTTGATTTACATTCCCCAGTTCCTTAATATAATCGAGGAGGAGGCTGGTGCTTTAGCATTGGCGCACCAGAATTTTTTTGCGCGTGCACGGACACAAGGGGCTTAGGGCATTATTTTGCCCATTTTCATAAAGACCGAATACCTTAGGGAGTATTCGGCGTCTCGAGTTAGGCCTTATATGCATCAGCTCCGAATCATGTCTTTGGTCAAATGTTGGGTTGCCCGGCTCCTGTGTTTTGCTGCCTTACGTTCGCTTTCACACGCTAACGCGGCACCGGAGAACTACATGCGATTGTGCCCGGTTCGCCAAAGAGCACCTCGATGAAAGCCGAAAACCGATGTCATGATATAGCGAGAGACTGGTCAACCACTCGATGACTCACAGAATGTTTAAAATTCCTCCGCATTAACGAAGGACCGGTTTTCGGTCGAGCACATACGCACTTCGAATTCGGGAGAGTGCGGTGCCCCGTGGGCTATATAGTAGCCCCACCCTCGAACTCCTATGGCTAAGTGAAAGTGATAAAGCATTATAGTCCGGTTGCTGGTTTGCTACGCTATCACCTCCTTAATATGACCAAGACGTTGGATTAAGTGTGAAAAAGCGCTTTTTGCAAACACCCCGCACTATGTGCGTGGGGCTGAAGCCAAGGACTGCCATCTTTCAGTTATATACACATATACATAAGCGGCCGCACAGGAGTAGTTTACTACTTCAACGCACAAGTATAAAAAGCGCTTATATTACATTGAAACATTGTTTTCACAAATCATACATGTCATTTAAACATAATATCCTTCGAGCATGCGTCTCTATTAAACGAGCGCCCGCAGACTTCTTCAAAGTAGTGCTCGGCGGTACTCGCCTTTATACGAATCACGGGATGCAACGTCGGTGGCCTTCATCTCTGCCAAGTATGTCTTGACACGGGCAAGAGCCATCCGCGCCCTCAATACACGCCGATCGCTTTATTGCCGTCGTCGCTGCACCGCACCAAGCTGCTGCACTAAACCAAAAGTAGCTCTTGGTGGGTCCGTCCGGCCACAAGTGAGTCAAGACATGCTTCATGGCAAATCCGGACAATCGATTCAGCTCGGCCCATTCGCCAACCGATCGGTCGGCGGAAGAGGACGCTCCGGACTATGGAATTGCGACCAATATAGCTCTTCCCTTCATGCCCCTTCGGCCCGGAAGTGCTCAACAGCGTCCACGCTTCGCCGCCAAGTCGGATAAGCATACTTTGAACTCCACAATTTATCCAATTGAGCATACTTTGGATCTGTATATTTCCTCCATGCAGAAACGGTTTTCCACCGCAATTGCCCCAGCGACTCAGCTCCTCCTTGGCAGCTCTCAAAGCCGATTGGGCCTTCTTGGATTCGGGCGGCGGCCTTCTTTAGGTCCTCTTGTTCCGCTTGCGTTCCTTTTCAAGAACCGCGCAGCGATCGGTAGTATTCCTTAACTTTTGGCCACCTCGGCCATCTCCTCTTTAACTTCGACAAACGGTGAGCAGCCCGTTCAGCTTCGGCTCTTGGCCGCCTTTATAGCGGCGCATTACTAATCTGGCTTGCTCTTTCGCTCGGCGAGTTCTGCCCGCAGCTCTTCCACGGCAGCGGCACCATCTGCATTAAGCATATGATTAGTAAAACATGGGCGTCAAGCTCCCTTACCAGGTGTCCGCATAGAAGTCGCATACCTTGTGACTCGTCAAACCGTTTATTGACCAGCGTGATGTCCGCATCCGCCTCATCAAGCTGCCGCTTTAGTTCGGCATATTCATCAGTCCGACTGGCCTCCGGACGCCCCGCCACCTGTTTAGGAGCGGCGATATGTTAAAACTGAGAATTTGATCCTCGGCACATCGTCAATTTTGACAACATACCGAGTCTCAGGGGCTACTATCTATACATGGCACATTTTATATGCACAACTGTCAAAAGGTACATTATTTTTTGCGTACCTCAAACCCGTCGGCAAGCTTCGACGGCTTCGTTACAATCCGCTCTCTACGGATGCAATTCTTTCAATCACCGTACTCATTAGAGCACACGTGATCTTTTGAGATAACCGCTTCGCCCGGCAGATCCTTGACTCCTCCGACCGACACCACGTGGCGCGGACCTTCCGCCTCATTGGACTTGGGGAACCCTCTGCGGCGACACCTCCGGGTCGTCCGCTTCACATGAGGGTGCGACGGTGGGGCGTTCGCTCTCCATCATCTCCGGAAGAAGATCCCCTGAAGACGAGCTCTGCTGAGAAGGGCTGAGGTCCGAACTACAAGGTACAATTTCGGTTATCTTTATAAATAAATACAGGGATGCTCCTTATTTACAAGACCCCTTGTTTCTACTTACGGCTCGCTGGAGGGCTGATCCCCTTGGGGAAATAGTGCGGCTGGGTTACTTCCCAGAGCCGGACTCTCCGACGAAGATTCCCTTCCTTTCTTTGAGGCCTTGACCTCCGGATCTTCTGAAGCGGTCATCTTCTCTCCTCGGAAGGTGGGACTCTTAATCCCTCTTTCCTTGATAGCCTCCTTCGCAGAGGCAGTTGCTCCCCCGCTCCTCCCTTCACCTTCTTCAAAAGGCGCGACCTTCAACATCTTGGTCAACATGGGATCCGGCGTGGTCTCTGGGAGGGGAGCCGGACACCTTATCAACTTTGCCTTGGCTATCCACTCCTGTTCAAGAAACGGTTCCTTTAAAGGGCATATATATATAATAAATGAATGAACAACTTGTCCGGTTCTGGGACTACTTACTTGAGTATCTCAGGCGATTGCAGCTTAGTCCTGTGTCCTCGGTCAAGTCCGGACACTTCTCTTGTGATCCAAGAACAGTTTATACATCTCCACGGCGTCGTGCCCATAAAATTTTGGAGGCTCGTGGTCCCTCGGATTGAATTCCCACAGGCGGAGGCGGCGACGCTTGAGGCTGAAGGCGCGGATCATCATAACCTCGCCATCGCAACAGATTGATCCTCTTTCTGGAGATCTCGAATCTGCCCTGCAGTAGGGGAACATCCTTGGATGGCCCCAGTCGAGCCTTGTTAACCCATGATGCCACCACTGTGGTGGACTGGCGGAAGGCGGGGCGCCGCCCATTTGGTGCCCCCGGGAGCGGTGATATAAAACCACTCCCGTTGCAACAAGCCAAGCTCCTCTTGAAAAGAGCCCTCGGGCCACGGAGCATCGGCACATTTGCTTATGACCGCCTCCGCACTCCGCTTGCTGCCCCTTGATCATCTTTGGCGCCACCTTGAAGGTCTTGAGCCACAATCCAAAGTGGGGGGTAATATGGAGGAAGGCCTCACATACAACAATGAATGACGAGATATGGAGGATGGACTCCGGATTCAAGTCATGGAAATCAAGCCCGTAATAAAACATGAGCCCCCGCACAAAGGGATCCGTCGGGAAGCCTAAACCCCGAAGGAAGTGGGACACGAACACCACGTTCTCACCGGGCTCAGGAGTGGGAATGACCTGCCCTGGAGCAGGCAGCCTATGCGAGATCTCGCCGGTTAGATACCTGGCGTCTCGTGGCTTTAGCACGTCTTCTTCTGTGACAGAGGAAGACATCCATCGGCCATGCTGGTCGGAGCCGGACATCGTCGAAAGTCCGAAGCGCCTGAATCTAAAGCTTTGGGTGTTGGAACTCGAAGCGCGAGGCGAACTCGATAGAGGGTGTAAAAAGGAGAGGGCCTTGGTCTCGTTATAAAAGAGGTTGAATACCAAGGTCCCACCCCGTGGTCGACTAGGACTCGCCTTTGATAGAGAAGGCAGGCCAACGGGCACGGTTGGGTTACCCATGTCCGTATTGATGAGAATCCCGGAATAAGGGGGCACGATCTACGCTTTGATAAGACGTGCCAAGGAAACCGCCTCGCTAAACATGCTGAGGTGGAACAACAAAAAAACGATTCATACAAAGGCCTGGCCGTGGTGTGATGTCACGCCGCGGAATACGTCAGCAGATCTGTGCGAGAATTATTCTCTCTACGGTGTTATGTGGAACTTGTTTTGCAGAGCTGGACACTATCCTGGTGTTCACCATCTTCTATAAATTATTTGGAGGAAGAACCCGCCTTGCAATGCGAAGACAATATCGCGCGGACTCGTTGTCATTGAAGCCTGGTTCGGGCTACTTGAGGAGTTCGGACTAGGGGTGTCCGGATAGCGAACTATCATCATCGGCGGACTCCAAGACTATGAAGATACAAGATTGAAGACTTCGTCCCGTGTTGGATGGGACTTTCCTTGGCGTGGAAGGCAAGCTTGGCGTCTGGATATGTAGATCTCCTACCATTGTAACCGACTCTGTGTAACCCTAACCCTATCCGGTGTCTATATAAACCAGAGGGTTTTAGTCCGTAGGACGAACAATCATACCATGGGCTAGCTTCTAGGGTTTAGCCTCTATGATCTCGTGGTAGATCTACTCTTGTAACACACATCATCAATATTAATCAAGCAAGACGTAGGGTTTTACCTACATCAAGAGGGCCCGAACCTGGGTAAAACATCATGTCCCTTGTCTCCTGTTACCATCTGCCTAGACGCACAGTTCGGGACCCCCTACCCGAGATCCGCCGGTTTTGACACCGACACAAACCATCCAAGAAAAAGGATGATGAGGATTTTGAGCGCTTTGCTGAAATGATTAGACCTATCTTTTTGCGTATGCGATTAACTGATATGCTCAAAACAAATCCTTATGCTAAGTATATGAAGGATATCATTACCAATAAAAGAAAGATACCGGAAGCTGAAATTTCCACCATGCTTGCTAATTATACTTTTAAGGGTGGAATACCAAAGAAACTTGGAGATCCAGGAGTACCCACTATACCATGCTCCATTAAAAGAAATTAGGTTAAAACTGCTTTATGTGATCTTGGAGCCGGTGTTAGTGTTATGCCTCTCTCTTTATATCGTAGACTTGATTTGAATAAGTTGACACCTACTGAAATATCTTTGCAAATGGCTGATAAATCAACTGCTATACATGTCGGTATTTGTGATGATGTGCCTGTTGTGGTTGCAAACGTTACTATTTTAACGAACTTTGTTATTCTTGATATTCCCGAGGACGATAGTATGTCTATTATTCTTGGAAGACCCTTCTTGAATACTGCAGGGGCTGTTATCGATTGCACCAAAGGCAATGTCACTTTTCATGTTAATAGTAATGAGCATACGGTACACTTTCCTAGGAAACAACCTCAAGTTTATAGCATCAACTCTATTGGAAAAATTCCATCGATTATATTTGGAGGTTTTGAATTTCCTCTTCCTACTCTCAAGAAGAAATATGATATTCTTATTATAGGGGATGTGCATATCCCCGTTGAGGTAACATAGTGTTATTTGAAATTTCTCCGGTTCCATATTATTCGGAATGAGTTTGTTAACAAGACTTGATCAACCTTGTTAGTGGATTCCTTTTGATGATCATGAGACAGATGAAACTAGAAGGCACAACCTTCTGTACCCTCTTTATACTTTCTGTTATTTAGTTGAAATAAAGTAAAAAATAGTATTTTTCTGTTTATTTCCTGATTTATCTGTGCAATATAAAAATACCCCGAAAATAAAAGTTCTCCAAATGCCATGCCAATTTAATATGATTTTTTTGGGAATATTTGAGGATTTATGGAACTGAAAGCACCGCGGGGGGGAGCTGCCACCTGGCCACAAGGGTGGAGGGCGCGCCCCCTGCCTCGTGGGCCCACGGTGGCCCTCCTCCACTTATTCCTACACTCATCCTCTTATTCTTCCTCCCACAAACACGAATATCTGGCTCAAACACGAGTTCCGTCCCACGTTGCTGTGATTTTCGATCTCTTTGCTCAAAGCACCTCTCACCAAACTGCTTGGGGAGATTGTTCCTTGGTATGTGACTCCTCCATTGGTCCAATTAGTTTTGTTCTAGTGCTTTATTCTTTGCAAATTTGTGCTGCTTTGGTGACCATGTTCTTGAGCTTGCATGTCAAATTTATATGGTTCCAAGTAGTTCTAATGCTTGATATAGGCTCTAGGCACTTGTAGGAGTAGTTGCTATCAATTTTATTGAAGTTGGTTCACTTTTGTTTGAAGTTACTAAAGACTTCAGAAATTTTTCAGAGAAAACAATATGTTTAGGAAGATGTTCCAAGGTGGTTCTTCAAGGAAGCAAGGCCCTAGGCTTGCAATGCGCGATGTCGATGAGGAGCCCCAAGGGGCGCTCCGTGAGGCCACGTGAATGGCCTTCGGAAAATTTTATGGATCGAGCGGGAAACAAAGAAGAATTTAACGCATATTTGCGTAAGGCCGGTCTTGTGGACTTCGAGGCAGACAAATGCCCACAGTATCATGATCTCACTAGTTCATTTGTGAGGAGGTTTGAGTTTTCATCTTGGCGTAATTCTCCTTCATCATGTTTGATCTTTATGATAAATCTTATACCATGGACTTAGAGGATTTTACTTTTTCTTGCAAACTCCCACAATGGGGTAGTCTTGTTGATCCCGTAAATCTGAATTTAGAGACTTTCTTGCTAGTATAACTGTAGGGGAATCTAGAGATATAACATAAGCCACTATAGGAGCATTCACTTTCTGCTATACATTATTTTGCTCTCTTCATAGGTAGGTGCATAAATGGATGAAGCATGTCACATGTGTGTCCCTCGACCTTAGCATTCTCGGAGTCTTGTGTTAGGAGACCAATCTTATCATATAGGAACCATTGTAGCTCGTAGGTTGCATCATAATAGATATAATGAGATTTCTTTGGAGGAATTTATGCAACCCGCTTAGCTAATTTTCTTGAGATAGAAATTCGTGAGGGTGATATGGAGTTTCCCCTACTTATTTAGATTTTGATTCTATGGTTTCCCACCAGTTTGTCGAGAGGACTGAATCACCTCTCGATGTCGACTAATCTTTAACAAGCGGCATGTTGTCCGTATTACTCTCCCTGCCCTGCCTTCTTTGATTCTCGAGACAAAGGAAGATATGTTATTACCAGAGAGGAGGCAGATGAGTACGAGAGGAGGCGGAGGCAGCTCAGCGCCACGCTGCAGCTCGGAGGCGATAGCACTGCATTGCAAGATCGACCCAGCTACACCTACGGGTATCCGCCAGCTATCCTCGGCAATGAACCAACAGGCCAAAAGCCTAAGCTTGGGGAGTACGTATTTCCCACCGACATTACATTTATGTTCACACACACTCATTACTAAATGTCGGTGCTCATACTTTTTCACTGCAATATCCATGCTAATTTATTTTCTTTTTCTTGCTTTCTTCTTGTGTGTTTGTTAAACTTTAAGAAAAACATAAAAAAAATAGTAATAGCTTCTAGTTAGTTTACTTTTCCTGCTGCAATAGTAATAATTAAAAGAAAACCCAAAAATATTTCATGTTCTTCTTTTGCTTGTTGGGAGCTTTCCCATGTAAATAGTTTTATTTCTTTTCTTTTCTTTGGGGGTCAATAGGAGAAGACCATGATTAAATTGTTGAAGTGGCTCTTATATGCATGATTGTTTATTTAACTTGGAGCCCATATTACTTGTCTTCTCTTTTGAGTTGAGTGCTCGCAGATTCCAGCTTAGTCCAATGCACGTGCACTCTTATTATTATTCACATCGTTCGGTCGTGCAAGTGAAAGGCAATTATGATGATATATGATGGACTGACTGAGATGGTAAAAGCTGGTATGAACTCGACCTCTTTTGTTTTTGTAAATATGATGAGTTAATCGTTCTTGATTTAGCTTATTATGAATAAACATGTTTGCAATGACAATTAGAGATCATAGTTGCTTATGCCATGCTTGATTAGCTATGAGTTATAATGGTTTACCTTGCGTGCCAACATGCTATTAAAATGGTTGTGATGTGGTATGATGGGGTGGTATCCTCCTTTGAATGATTTAAGTGACTTGACTTGGCACATGTTCACACATGTAGTTGAAACAAATCAACATAGCCTTCTCGATATTTATGTTCATGGTGGATTATATCCTACTCATGCTTGCATCCAACGTTTATTAATTTTAGTGCATGTTCATGACTGTTGTCGCTCTCTAGTTGGTCGCTTCCCAGTCTTTTGCTATCCTTCACTTGTACTAAGCGGGAATACTGCTTGTGCATCCAATCCCTTAAACCCCAAAGTTATTCCATATGATTCCACTATACCTTCCTATATGCGGTATCTACCTGCCGTTCCAAGTAAATTTGTATGTGCCAAACTCTAAACCTTCAAATAAACATTCTATTTTGTATGCTCGAATAGCTCATGTATGAACTAAGGCTGCCCTTATCTTCCATGTTAGGCGGGTTATTCTCAAGAGGAGTGGACTCCGCTCCTCACTCAAGAGAAAATGGCTGGTCACCGGGATGCCCAGTCCCATGCTTTATGCAAACTAAATCAAAAATAATTGCAAACAAAACTCCCCACAGGACCGATGTTAGTTGGAGGCACTCGTTGTTTGAGCAAGCCATGGATTGATGCTTGTTGGTGGAGGGGGAGTATAAACTTTACCATTCTGTTTGGGAACCGCCTATAATGTGTGTAGCATGGAAGATATCGGCATCTCTTAGTTGTTATGTTGACAATGAAAGTATGCCGCTCAAAATGTTATTTATCTCTATTTCAAAACCGAGCTCTGGCACCTCTACAAATCCCTGCTTCCCTCTGCGAAGGGCCTATCTATTTACTTTTATGTTGAGTCATCACCCTCTTATTAAAAAGCACTAGCTGGAGAGCGCAGCTGTCATTTGCATTCATTACTATTAATTTATATTGGGTATGACTATGACTGGATCTCTTTTACCATGAATTACAATGTCTAGTCAGTCCTTGATCTTTAAAGGTGCTCTGCATTTATGTTTTGCGGTTTCAGAAAGGGCTAGCGAGATACCATCCTGTTATATCATATTATGATTGTTTTGAGAAAGTGTTGTCATCCGAGATTTATTATTATGACTTGCTAGTTGATTATGCCATTGATATGAGTAAACATGAGACCCGAGAATTATTGCAAATGTGGTTAGTTATAATCTTTGCTGAAAACTTGAATGCTGGCTTGACATATTTACAACAACAAGAGCAAACAGAGTTTGTAAAGTTTTCTTTTTCTCTTTCGGTTTGTCAACTGGATTGCTTGAGGACAAGCAAGGGTTTAAGCTTGGGGAGTTGATACGTCTCCGTCGTATCTACTTTTCCAAACACTTTTGCCCTTGTTTTGGACTCTAACTTGTATGATTTGAATGGAAGTAACCCGGATTGACGCTGTTTTCAAAGAAATTGCCATGATGTTGTTTTATGTGCGAGAAAACAAAAGTTCTCGAAATGACCTGAAACTCCACGGAACATCTTAGAAAAAATAATAAAAAATCCTTGCCAAAGATGAAGACCAGGGGGCCCACACCCTGTCCACGAGGGTGGGGGGCGCCCCCCTAGGGCGCACCCCCATACCTCGTGGGCCCCCTGGAGCTCCTCCGACGCCAACTCCAACTCTGTATATTTGCTTTTGGAGAGAAAAAAATCAGGGAGAAGAAATCATCGCGTTTTACGATACAGAGTCGCCGCCAAGCCCTAAAACCTCTCGGGAGGGCTGATCTGGAGTCCGTTCGGGGCTCCGGAGAGGGGGATTCGTCGCCGTCGTCATCATCAACCATCCTCCATCACCAATTTCATGATGCTCACAGCCGTGCGTGAGTAATTCCATCATAGGCTTGCTGGACGGTGATGGGTTGGATGAGATCTATCATGTAATGAGTTAGTTTTGTTAGGGTTTGATCCCTAGTATCCACTATGTTCTGAGATTGATGTTGTTATGACTTTGCTATGCTTAATGCTTGTCACTAGGGCCCGAGTGCCATGATTTCAGATCTGAACCTATTATGTTTTCATGAATATATGTGTGTTCTTGATCCTATCTTGCAAGTCTATAGTCACCTATTATGTGTTATGATCCGACAACCCCGAAGTGACAATAATCAGGATACTTCTCGGTGATGATCATAGTTTGAGGAGTTCATGTATTCACTATGTGCTAATGCTTTGTTCCGGTTCTCTATTAAAAGGAGGCCTTAATATCCCTTAGTTTCCATTAGGACCCCGCTGCCATGGGAGGGTAGGACAAAAGATGTCATGCAAGTTCTTTTCCATAAGCATGTATGACTATATTCGGAATACATGCCTACGTTACATTGATGAATTGGAGCTAGTTCTGTGTCACCCTATGTTATAATTGTTACATGATGAACTGCATCCGGCATAATTATCCATCACCGATCCAATGCCTACGAGCTTTCCATATACTGGTTTACGCTTATTTACTTTCCCGTTGTTACTGTTACAATCACTACAATATACCAAAAATATTACTTTTGCTTTCATTACTCTTTTGTTATCGTTACCATTACTATCATACTACTTTGCTACTAAATACCTTGCTGCAGATATTAAGTTATCCATGTGTGGCTGAACTGACAACTCAGTTGCTAATACTTGAGAATATTCTTTGGCTCCCCTTGTGTCGAATCAATAAATTTGGGTTGAATACTCTACCCCCGAAAGCTGTTGCGATCCCTTACACTTGCGGGTTATCAAAGTCTTGTACTCATCAAGCATCGTTCGGGCCATCTCAATGAGAGTTTTGTTTTTGCACTCACGATGCCATTCTGCTGAGGTGTATAAGGAGCAGAGAACTCATGTGTGATGCCAAGTGTATCCAGATAGAGGTCGAGGCCAGTGTTCTTGAACTCAGTGCCGTTGTCGCTTCTGATGTGCTTGATCTTGACGCCATAGTTCGTCATGGCATGATTGGCAAAGCGTTTGAAGACATCATGCACTTCATTCTTGTAGAGGATTATATGTACCCAAGTATATCTAGAGTAATCATCAACAATTAAGAAGCCATAGAGGCAAGCAGTAGCATTGAGAGTAGAGTAGTGAGTAGGGCCGAATAGATCCATGTGAAGCAGCTCAAAGGGTTGAGATGTAGTCATGATTGTCTTAGAGGGATGCTTGGCCCTAGTCATCTTTCCAGCTTCGCAGGCGCCACACAGATGGTCCTTCTTGAACTTGACGCCTTCGATGCCCACGACATGCTTCTTCTTCGCGAGAGTGTGCAAGTTCTTCATGCCAGCATGCCCTAGCCTTCGATGCCAGAGCCAACATTCTGAAGCCATTTCTAGAAGACATACTGCCATCTGTGGTCCTGCTGAGAAATCTACCATATATAGATCGTCTTTTCGATACCCTTCAAAGACTAGAGACTTGTCAGATTCCATTAGTACAAAGCATCGATATTTTCCAAATAGCACAATCATGTTTAAGTCACAAAGCATTGAGACAGACATTAAGTTGAAACCAAGGGATTCAACAAGCATCACTTTATCCATGTGTTGATCCTTTGAGATTGCAACTCTACCTAGACCTAATACCTTGCTTTTACCAGTGTCAGCAAATGTGATGTGACTTTTGTCTGATGGACGTAAGGTTGAGTCCATGAGAAGACTTCGATCACCAGGCATATGATTAGTGCATCCGCTATCCATAATCCATTCTGAAGCACGAGGTGTCGTAGCCTACAGTGGAGTTAGGGGGATAGGCTTCACCAAGTGTATTGTGAAGCATAAACATTTGAAGAGCAAGAGGATTATCAAAGCTCAGATCAAGATTAGGACTGATAGGATGTTTGGCAAACGATTCAGGAACAAAATACATAGTAAGACCATTTGGGCATTTGATCTTGCGCCCTACAAGATGTTTTAGGTCCCCAGCAATAGCATCAGACGCCTTTGATTTCCGGCTGGAGACCTTTCCCTGCAAAAGAAAGTTAATTCTTCTTAACCACCCACATCTTCAGGGGTGGCTTAGAATCAATGAGTCTAAGTGCAGCATTTGAGAACTTCGGCTTTGGAGCCCTAGCAAATAGCCTTGCAGGAGAAGAACGATACTCATATGAATAAGCAGAAAAGTTCTTAGTTCTATGAACATAGCGGTTTGAAGACACACGCCATATTCATAAGTCCGAGTATGGTTTCCTGCAAAACATTGGCGTTAGGGTGACTCGGTGAGTCCTCTACTGCATATGAAGCCTTTGGGTCATATGAAGCCTTTGGTCTGGGATTTGTCTTCTTCCTAGGTGGTGTCATGATGACATTCACAGGAAGATTCTCAAGACAACTTTTGGGAACCCAGATCTTCTTCATAGGTGGCCCGTTCCTGCAGTTAGTACCAATATACCTGGCAAACACTTCACCATTCTGATTCTTAAACAGTTTATAGTTTGCATCAAAGGATACATCAATGATAATAGGGTTAGCATAGGTGAAGCCTGAAAGATCATGGATGTCGCCTAGAGGGGGGGTGAATAGGCGCTTTAAAATAATTACGGTTGAGGCTTGAACAAATGCGGAATAAACCTAGTGGTTAATTTGTCAAGCACAAAACCTACAACAACTAGGCTCACCTATGTGCACCAACAACTTATGCTAAGCAAGAAAAACTACTTAGGTGATAGCAATATATATGACAAGAAACAATATGGCTATCACAAAGTAAAGTGCATAAGTAAAGAGCTCGGGTAAGAGATAACCGAGGCACGCGGAGATGGCGATGTATCCCGAAGTTCACACCCTTGCGGATGCTAATCTCCGTTTGGAGCGGTGTGGAGGCACAATGCTCCCCAAGAAGCCACTAGGGCCACCGTAATCTCCTCACGCCCTCGCACAATGCAAGATGTCGTGATTCCACTAAGGGACCCTTGAGGGCGGTCACCGAACCCGTACAAATGGCGACCCTTGGGGCGGTCACCAACCTGCACAAATGGCGACCCTTGGGGCGGTCACGGTACCGTCAAATTGCTCAGGCGATCTCCACAACCTAATTGGAGACCCCGACGCTTGCCCGGAGCTTTACACCACAATGATTGAGCTCCGAACACCACCAACCGTCTAGGGCGCCCAAGCACCCAAGAGGAACAATCTCAAGGGTACCAAGCACCCAAGAGTAATAAGCTTCTCAACTTGTAACTTCCACGTATCACCAAATGCAATGGCAAGGGCACACGGAGTGCCCAAGTCCTTCTCTCTCAAATCCCACCGAAGCAACTAATGCTAGGGAGGAAAATGAGAGGAAGAACAAGAAGGAGAACACCAAGAACTCCAAGATCTAGATCCAAGGGGTTCCCCTCACTTAGAGGAGAAAGTGATTGGTGGAAACGTGGATCTAGATCTCCTCTCTCTTTTCCCTCAAAAACTAGCAAGAATCCATGAGGGATTGAGAGTTAGCAAGCTCGGAGAAAGTCAACAATGGGGAAGAACACGAGCTCAAGGGATAAAGTTCATTGGGGAAGAAGACCCCCTTTTATAGGAGGGGGAAAATCCAACTGTTATGTGCTCAGCCCGCACACGAGCAGTACTACCGCTTGGGCGGAAGAAGCAGGGAAACGGAGCAACATAGCAAGAACCTTGGGGCGGTAGTACCGTATATAAGCGGTACTACCGCTCCTACTGCCGCTACTACTGCCGCTGAACCCGACACAAGAAAACCACGTCTTGAGTTGAGGCGGTACCAGCGCGGAACCGGAGCCATACTACCGCTTATGGCCATGGGCGGTACTACCACTGTGGGACAGCGATACTACCGCTTGTGGCGATAAGCGGTACTGCCGCTCCGGCCCAGCGGTACTACCGCTGGCGCAATCCAAAAGCCACTACCGCGAAAATAAAGAATACTCCAAAGAAAACCAGAATTGCCATAACTTCTGCAAATGAGCTCCGAATTGAGGCAGGGGAGGTATGCTTAGCAAAAAAAGGAGTGACACCTCCAACAGAGAAGAACCGGCATACCCTCCAACATCGAAAACATCATAGAAGATGCATGTGAACTCCGTTTTCGATGAACTCGAGCTTGTCATAAAAATGAGCATAAGCTCCAAATCTCACAAGGAGAAGAACCAAACAAGAACCAATAAAGATGATGCAAGGATGCAATGGTTTGAGCTCTCTACGAACGATACGATCAAGCAACTCATCGAGAGCCCCCCTTGATAGTACGACAATCGATCCTATAACCCGGTCTCCCACAACTACCGTGAGACTGGTAAAATAGAAAACCTATCAAGGGCAAACCTTTGCCTTGCACATGATCCACTTGAGCTAGATGATGACGATCTTCTCCTCCTCAAGATGGACCACCTTTCTTGATTGCGTTGGCTCGATGAAGACTAGTAGATTGCTCCCCCATACTCCACTATGGGTGAGCCACTCTTCAACATCTTCACAAGTCCATTGTCGCCACAATGGACGGCAAGCTTCAAGCATATGATCTCTTCGTGATGATCCTACTTGAACTTGCACACCGCAACCTAACCCCACAAAGAACTCTCACGAAGACCATGGGTTAGTACACAAAGCGTAATTGACCATGCTTACCATACCATGGGATCGCTTGATCCCTCTCGGTACATCTTCTATGCTTTGTGTATTGATCAACTTGATTCATTCTTTGACTTAGTCTTGATCAACCTCTCACAAGACCAATCTTTTAGGTAATTCCTTGAATAGCACCTTGGTCGACACAAACTCTCCTTGAAACCAACATATGTACTCCAAGAAAAGCCTATGGACAAAACCTTCAAATATAGCTCAAGGCAACCATTAGTCCATAGAGATTGTCATCAATTACCAAAACCAAACATGGGGGCACCGCATGTTCTTTCAAAGCCAGATAAGGTGGATGGATCCACTGAAGGTCCCTTTGCAGCAACCCATGTGGTTTTGGGTACTTGCTCGGGCTTCCAAAGAGAGCCATCAACATTCATTTTCCTCTCAGACCCAACACCCTCTTTCCTAGGGTTTCGGTTCAGAATCGCTTTTGAGGACATCGCACGATGTCGATGCCCTTTGAGACTTTTGTACATCCCTGTTTCAAGCAATGTCTTCAACCTAGCATTTCATCAGCAATAGTAGTGGTATCCTCCGTAGAGGGGTTAGTTACCACATTAGCAGTTGATGATATTGCAACAGTAGCAGCAGTAGAACATTCAGCAACAGAGGTAGCGTTCTCACGCTCAAGGCATTTTAGACATGGTGGTTCAAATCCTTCCTGAGCGGAACTGATCTGTTGAGCGCGAAGTGACTCATTCTCTTTTTGAAGATCTTCATGAGCCGCTCCCAATTTCTCAAGCTCTTGCTTCCTTTGAAGATAATCATAGGAGAGCTTTTCATGAGTGGTTGTGAATGTTTCATGACGACTTTCAAGTTCCTGGTACTTAGCATGAAGATTTTTTATGTCTTCAACTAAGGACTGAGAACGGGTCATTTCCTCGTCCAATAGGTCATCGCTTTTGTCTAACAGTTTTTGAGTATGTTCCATAGCTTTCTGTTGTTCAGTTGCAATTTTAGCAAGTGTTTTGTAGCTGGGTTTGGATTCACAATCAGAGTCATCTTCACTTGATGTTTGAAAGTAAGCATCGCGTGATTTTACCTTGGCACCACGTGCCATGAAGCAGTAGGTGGGAGGCGAGTCGTCCTCGTCATTATCATCAGTGTTGGTGACGAAGCCATTGTCTTCGGTGTTGAAGATGGACTTGGCGACGTAGGCAGTAGCTAGGGCCAGACTCGCAACACCCAAGTCAGACTCCCCCTCAGACTCCACCTCCGCCTCCTCTGAAGCAGACTTCTCTTCTGAATCCATCTCCTTGCCAACAAAAGCACGGGCCTTGCCAGATGAGCTCTTCTTGTGTGATGAAGATCTGGAAGAAGACTTGGCAGAAGACTTTGAGGATTTCTTCTTCTTGTTGTCATCAGAATAATATTCTTTGCTCTTTTTCTTATTCTTCTCATTGTCCCACTGTGGACACTCAGAGATGTAGTGACTAGGTTTCTTGCACTTGTGACAGGTTCTCTTCTTGTGATCATAGGCAGAAGCTTCATCATTTCTTGAGCTGGATCGTGAAGACTTTCTGAAGCCTTTCTTCTTGGTGAATTTCTGGAACTTCTTCACAAGCATAGCAAGCTCCTTTCCAATGTCTTTAGGATCACCAGAACTGCAGTCAGATTCTTCTTCAGATGAGGAAGCAGCAACCTTTGCCTTCAAAGCTCGAGTTCGGCCATAGTTGGGGCCATAGATATCTCGTTTCTCAGATAGCTGGTACTCATGTGTGTTGAGCCTCTCAAGTATGTCAGACGGATCGAGAGTCTTGAAATCAGGGCGTTCTTGTATCATCAGGGCTAAGGTGTCAAATGAGCTGTCAAGAGATCTCGGTAGTGTCTTCACTATCTCATGCTTCGTGATCTCAGTGGCGCCGAGTGCTTGGAGCTCATTTGTGATATCAGTGAGGCGATCAAATGTGAGCTGGACATTCTCGTTGTCGTGTCTCTTGAAGCGGTTGAAGAGGTTGCGGAGAGTACTGATACGTTGATCTCGCTGGGTTGAGACGCCTTCATTGACCTTGGATAGCCAGTCCCAGACTAGCTTTGACGTTTCCAGAGCACTCACACGGCCATACTGTCCTTTGGTAAGGTGACCACAGATGATGTTCCTGGCAGTAGAGTCCAGTTGAATGAACTTCTTGACATCAGCAGGGGTGACACCTTCACCAGTCTTGGGAACGCCGTTCTTGACGACATACCATAACTCGACATCAATGGCTTCAAGATGCATGCGCATCCTATTCTTCCAGTAGGGATATTCAGTGCCATCGAAGATGGGGCACGCAGAGGAGACTTTGATTATCTCTGCAGTCGACATAGTTAAACTCCAGGTGGTTAAACCGAATCACACAGAACAAGGGAGTACCTTGCTCTGATACCAATTGAAAGGGCTAGTTATCGACTAGAGGGGGGTGAATAGGCGATTTTTATGAAAGTCTTCAAAACATGGGAGTTTCGAAGACAGACAATATAAACAACACTATTCTAATGCAGTGGAAGGTAGACTACACTAGACAAGCCATAGTCAAGTATTCAATGGAGTGAAAGCATGAAGACTAATAGCAGCTAGGTAGTAAAGATCGGGATGGAAGATAGTACGAAGCCAATCAGAACAGGCAGTCACACAGTGAAGTCAAACAGATAATACAAGCAGGCAATGACTTCACGAAGACAAACTGTAAGTAAAGAGGAGTAAGAGATAGAACCAGTGGCTTCAGAAGGACACAGGATTTGTTGGACCAGTTCGATTCTTTGTGACAATTATGCGTCGGTTAGGGAGGCTGAGATTCAACTCGAAGACCGCGTCTTCACCTTATTCCTTGAGCTAAGGACACACAGTCCTCGCCCAATTACTCTGATAAGTCTTCAAGGTAGACTTCCGAACCTTCACAGACTTCGTTCACCGGCAATCCACGATGGCTCTTGGATGCTCAGAACGCGACGCCTAACCGGCTGGAGGATTCACAGTCCTCAAGTGTAACAAGTCTTCAGATCATGCGGACAGAAAGACTTCAGTGATGCCAAACACTCTTTGGGCTCTGGGAGGTTTGGGCTTTGTCCTCGCAAGGATTCTCTCTCGAAAGCTTCGGCGGCGGGTTGCTCTCAAACGACAAAAGTCGTGTACTAACTCTGAGCTGCCACCAATTTATGGTGTAGGGGGTGGACTATTTATAGCCACTAGGCAACCCGACCGGGATTAGTCCGAAATGACTCTGGGTCACTAAGGAACTGACACGTGTCGCAACGGTCAGATTTCAAACACACACGGCAGCTTGACTTGGGCTACAAGTAAGGCTGACTTATCTGACACAGGATAAGATTTTGCTCTCATTGTCTTTGCTCGAAGACATAGGATTTGGTTTGAGCATCACTTCAGTCACTCTGACTTTGTTCACTTGGACCCCACTTAATAGTGCGGTGGTTCCTATGACTCAACAAAGAAGAAAAGGAAACAACGAAACAACTAAGTCTTCGCGCTCCATGGTCTTCACTCAATGTCTTCTCATGTCATAGTCTTTAATGTGAATATCTTCACAGACCACCATTGTCTTCAATGTCTTCACACATTTTTAGGGGTCATCTCCGGTAGGTAAACCGAATCAAGGAGGGACTACTACATGTGTTATCCTGCAATTCTCACAAACACATTAGTCCCTCAACCAGGTTTGTCGTCAATACTCCAAAACCAACTAGGGGTGGCACTAGATGCACTTACACCTATTAAAGTTGAAGAAAAGACTATCACTTATAATGATCCCGTCGTTCCTACTGCTTATATTGAGAAGCCACCTTTCCCTGTTAGAATAAACGATCATGCTAAAGCTTCAACTGTAGTCAATAAAAGTATTATTAGGACACACAAACCCCCTGAGCAAGTTAAAGTTGAACCTAAAATTGCTATGGTTAAATATCTCTTGGCCGATAATATTGATGGGCATGTTATTTACTTCTGCAATGAAGCTGCTAGAATTGCTAGACCTGATGCTAAAATTAAACATAGGCCTATTGTAGGCATGCCTGTTATTTTTGTTAAAATAGGAGATCATTGTTATCATGGCATATGTGATATGGTTGCTAGTGCAAGTGCAATACCTCATTCCTTATACAAAGAAATTATGCATGATATTGCACCTGCTGAGATAGAAGAAATTGATGTTGCAATTAAGCTTGCCAATAGAGATACTATTTCACCAATCGGGGTTGTTAGAGATGTTGAAGTATTGTGTGGGAAAGTTAAATATCCTGCTGATTTTCTTGTTCTTGGTTCCCCACAAGATAGCTTTTGTCCCATTATATTTGATAGACCCTTCTTGAACACTGTTAATGCTAGGATAGACTGCGAAAAGGATGTTGTTACTATTGGTTTGGGTGATATGTCTCATGAGTTTAATTTTGCTAAATTTAGTAGACAACCCCATGAGGAAGAATTTCCTAGTAAAGATGAAATTATTGGTCTTGCTTCTATTGCCGTGCCTCATAATGATCCTTTAGAACAATATTTGCTCGACCATGAAAATGATATGTTTATGAATGAAAGAAGGGAAATAGATGAAGTATTCTTTAAACAGGGACCTATTCTGAAACACAACTTGCCTGTTGAAATCCTAGGGGATCCTCCTCCACCCAAGGGCGATCCCGTGTTTGAGCTTAAACCTTTACCTGATACTCTTAAATATGCTTATCTTGATGAAAAGAAGATATATCCTGTTATTATTAGTGCTAACCTTTCAGAGCATGAAGAAGAGAAATTATTGAAAACTCTGAAGAAGCACCGTGCTGCTATTGGATATACTCTTGATGATCTTAAGGGCATTAGTCCCACTCTATGTCAACACAAAATAAATTTGGAGAAAGACGCCAAACTAGTTATTGATCACCAACGCCGGCTAAATCCTAAGATGAAAGAAGTGGTAAGAAAGGAAATATTAAAGCTCCTTGAAGCAGGTATAATTTATCCGATTCTTTGATAGTCGATGGGTAAGTCATGTTCATTGTGTCCCTAAGAAGGGAGGTATTACTGTCGTTCCTAATGATAAAGATGAATTGATTCCGCAAAGAATTATTATAGGTTATAGGATGGTGATTGATTTCCGCAAATTAAATAAAGCTACTAAAAAAGATCATTACCCTTTGCCATTCATTGACCAAATGCTAGAAAGATTATCCAAACATACACATTTTTGCTTTCTAGATGGTTACTCTGGTTTCTCTCAAATACCTGTGTCAGCTGATGATCAAGAGAAGACCACTTTTACTTGCCCTTTCGGCACCTTTGCTTATAGACATATGCCTTTTGGTTTATGTAATGCACTTGCTACCTTTCAAAGAAGCATGATGGCTATATTCTCTGATTTTTGTGAAAAGATTTGTGAGGTTTTCATGGATGATTTCTCCGTTTATGGATCCTCTTTTAATGATTGCTTGAGCAACCTTGATCGAGTTTTGCAGAGATGTGAAGAAACTAACCTTGTCTTGAACTGGGAGAAATGCCACTTTATGGTTAATGAAGGCATTGTCTTGGGGCATAAAATTTCTGAAAGAGGTATTGAAGTTGATAAAGCTAAAGTTGATGCTATTGAAAAGATGTCGTGTCCCAAGGACATCAAAGGTATAAGAAGTTTCCTTGGTCATGCCGGTTTTTATAGGAGGTGCATTAAGGAGTTCTCAAAAATTTCTCGGCCTCTGACTAATCTATTACAAAAAGATATCCCTTTCGTCTTTGATGATGATTGTGTGGAAGCATTTGAAATACTTAAGAAAGCATTAATTTCTGCACCTATTGTTCAGCCACCTGATTGGAATTTACCCTTTGAAATTATGTCTGATGCTAGTGATTATGCTGTAGGTGTTATTCTAGGACAAAGAGTTGATAAGAAATTAAATGTCATTCAATATGCTAGTAAAACTCTAGACAATGCCCAGAGAAATTATGCTACTACTGAAAAGGAATTCTTAGCAGTTGTATTTGCTTGTGATAAGTTTAGACCTTATATTGTTGATTCTAAAGTAACTATTCACACTGATCATGCTGCTATTAAATATTTTATGGAAAAGAAAGATGCTAAACCTAGACTTATTAGATGGGTTCTCCTACTACAAGAATTTGATTTGCATATTATTGTTAGAAAGGGAGCTGAGAACCCCGTTGCAGACAACTTGTCTAGGTTAGAGAATGTTCTTGATGACCCACTACCTATTGATGATAGCTTTCCTGATGAACAATTAAATGTCATATATGCTTCTCGTACTGCTCCATGGTATGTTGATTATGCTAATTACATTGTTGCTAAATTTATACCACCTAGTTTCACATACCAGCAAAAGAAAAAGTTTCTCTACGATTTGAGGCATTACTTCTGGGATGACCCACACCTTTATGAATAAGGAGTAGATGGTGTTATTATACGTTGTATACCTGAGCATGAACAGGAACAGATCCTACGCAAGTGTCACTCCGAAGCTTATGGAGGACACCACGCTGGAGATAGAACTGCGCATAAGGTATTGCAATCTGTTTTTTATTGGCCTACTGTCTGCAAGGATGCCCGTAAGTTTGTCTTATCTTGTGATGAATGTGAAAGAATTGGTAACATTAGTAGACGTCAAGAAATGCCTATGAATTATTCACTCGTTATTGAACCATTCGATGTTTGGGGCTTTGATTATATGGGACCGTTTCCTTCCTCTAATGGGTATACACATATTTTAGTTGCTGTTGATTACGTTACTAAGTGGGTAGAAGCTATTCCAACTAGTAGTGTTGATCATAACACTTCTATTAAGATGCTTAAAGAAGTTATTTTTTCGAGGTTTGGAGTCCCTAGATATTTAATGACTGATGGTGGTTCACATTTTATTCATGGTGCTTTTCGTAAAATGCTTGCTAAGTATGATGTTAATCATAGAATTGCATCTCCTTATCACCCACAGTCTAGTGGTCAAGTAGAATTGAGCAATAGAGAGCTTAAATTAATTTTGCAAAAGACTGTTAATAGATCTAGAAAGAATTGGTCCAAGAAACTTGATGATGCATTATGGGCCTATAGAACTGCATATAAAAATCCTATGGGTATGTCTCCGTATAAAATGGTTTATTGAAAAGCATGTCACTTACCTCTCAAATTAGAACATAAGGCATATTGGGTCATTAAAGAGCTCAATTATGATTTCAAAATTGCCGGTGAGAAGAGGCTATTTGACATTAGCTCACAGGATGAATGGAGAACCCAAGCTTATGAGAATGCCAAACTGTTTCAGGAAAAAGTTAAAAGATGGCATGACAAAAGAATGCAAAAGCATGAGTTTAATATAGGTGATTATGTGTTGCTATTCAACTCTAAGATTTTTTGCAGGAAAACTTCTCTCTAAATGGGAAGGTCCTTACGTTATCGAGGAGGTCTATCGTTCCGGTGCCATAAAAATCAACAACTTCGAGGGCACAAATCCAAAGGTGATGAACAGTCAAAGAATCAAACATTATATCTCAGGTAATCCCATAAATGTTGAAACTAATATTATTGAAACCGTAACCCCGGAGGAATACAAAAAGGACACTTTCCAGAATGTTTCAGACTCCGAAAAGGAATAGGTATGTGGTACGGTAAGTAAACCGACTCCAACACAGTTAGTGGCAATTTTTCTCTGTCTCGGAATATATAGAAAAATAGGAAAATAAGAAGTAGTCCGGGAAGGACACGGGGCTTCCACGAGGGTGGAGGGCGCGCCCTACCCCCCTGGGCGCGCCCCCTGCCTCGTCGGTACCTCGTGTGCTCTTCAGACTCCGTTTTCTTGCACGATACTTCTTTTGGTCGGTAAAAATTCATTATATAATCTCCCGAAGGTTTTGACCACCGTATCACGCAATTATCCTCTGTTCTTGTTTCGAGCTGTTTTCTGTCAGGGTTGTCAAGGCCAGGCATCATGTCGTCCCCCTCCTCCAACAATGGTGACAATGATGCTTAGCTAATGAAGATAGAGCTGAAGAGGGACGAACCCATGGAGATCAACAAGGATGAAGGGATCAAGAAGGCCACGGAGGACCAAGTTCCGGCAGCAGAAGACATCCTTCAACTTGATCACAATCTTCTTACCCCAACTGAGATCGAAGCTTTCAAGATGATTGAGTTAGCTCGTATACAAAACAAGTATCTCACACGTGAAAATATTTTGTTGAAGGAGCATATCATCGCACTCAAGGGCATTATCCGCAAATTGGAGGACCTCCTACGCTCGATGTGCGACTATCCATCATCACCCCCATCTCCTTCACCAGCAAAAGAGACATAATCACATGGGTATGGGCACTCCCCTTGGCAACTGCCAAGCTTTGGGGAGGTGTCACGGTATCGTATCACCATCACACTCCTATCTTTACCCTTTTTCTTAGTTCGATCCTTTTGGTAATATCTTGATCTAGTAGAATAAAGTTTTAGTATGATTTAGTTTTGAGTTTTGCCTTATGATCCCTCTATGTAATCAAGTCCGTGAGCTATATATAATAAAGATTAGTGTTGAGTCAAGGGCTTGATTATCTTGCTATGATCTTGAGGGAATAAAAGAAAAAGAAAGAATAAAAGAATAAAAGGGATAATATTTATATTTGGGAGAGTAATGACTTCACATATAAAGAGTATGATGATTAAAAGTTGTTGAGAGTTGAGAAACATAGTTTTGGTCATCGTTGCAATTAATAGGAAGTAATAAAGAAAGAGAGGTTTTCACATATAAATATACTATCTTGGACATCTTTTATGATTGTGAGCACTCATTAAAGTATGACATGCTAAAGAGTTGATGTTGGACAAAGAAGACAACATAATGGGTTATGTTTTCTTATATCTGAAATAAAGTATATTGTCATGGATCATCCAACATGTTGAGCTTGCCTTTCCCCCTCATGCGAGCCAAATTCTTTGCACCAAGTAGAGATACTACTTGTGCTTCCGAATATCCCTAAACCCAGTTTTGCCATGAGAGTTGCTACCTCTTGAGCACTGCGCTGGATTTCCTTGAAGAGGAAAGGGTGATGCAGCAAAGTAGAGTATGTATTTCCCTCGGTTTTTCAGAACCAAGGTATCAATCCAGTAGGAGGCTATGCGCAAGTCCCTCGTACCTACACAAAACAAATAGCTCCACGCAACCAACGCGATTAGGGGTTGTCAATCCCTTCACGGTCACTTACGAGAGTGAGATCTGATAGAGATGATAGATAATATTTTTGGTTTTTTGGTATAAAGATGCAAAGTAAAATAAAATCAAAGTAAAAAGCAAAAAGCAATAATAAAGTGTTGGGAGATTAATATGATAAGAATAGACCCGGGGGCCATAGATTTCACTAGTGGCTTCTCTCAAGAGCATAAGTATTTTACGGTGGGTGAACAAATTACTGTTGAGCAATTGACAGAATTGAGCATAGTTATGAGAGTATCTAGGTATGATCATGTATATAGGCATCACGTCTGAGACAAGTAGACCGACTCCTGCCTGCATCTACTACTATTACTCCACTCATCGACCGCTATCCAGCATGCATCTAGACTATTAAGTTCAAGAAAACAGAGTAACGCCTTAAGCAAGATGACATGATGTAGAGGGATAAATTCATGCAATATGATAAAAACCCCATCTTGTTATCCTCGATGGCAGCAATAAAATATGTGCCTTGCTGCCCCTACTATCACTGGGAAAGGACACGGCAAGATTGAACCCAAAGCTAAGCACTTCTCCCATTGCAAGAAAAACCAATCTAGTAGGCCAAACCAAACTGATAATTCGAAGAGACTTGCAAAGATAACCAATCATACATAAAAGAATTCAGAGAATATTCAAATATTGTTCATAGATAATCTTGATCATAAACCAGCAATTCATCGGTCTCAACAAACACACCGCAAAAAGAAGATTACATCAAATAGATCTCCACGAGAGAGGGGGAGAACATTGTATTGAGATCCAAAAAGAGAGAAGAAGCCATCTAGTTACTAACTATGGACCCAAAGGTCTAAGGTAAATTACTCACACTTCATCAGAGGGGCTATGATGTTGATGTAGAAGCCCTCTGTGGTGGATTCCCCTTCCGGCGGAGCTCTGGAACAGGCTCGAAGATGGGATCTCGTGGATACAGAAAGTTGCGGTGGTGGAATTAGGTTTTTGGCTCCGTGTCGATCGTTTGAAGTGCGTGAGGTATATATAGGAGGAAGGAGTACGTCGGTGGAGCAACGGGGGGCCCACGAGGCAGGGGCGCGCCCTAGGGAAGTGGGCGCGCCCCCCACCCTCGTGGCCACCTCCTTTCTTTCTTGACGTGGGGTCCAAGTCTCCTGGATCATATTCGGTGAGAAAATCATGTTCCCGAAGGTTTCATTCCGTTTGGACTCCGTTTGATATTCCGTTTCTTCGAAACACTGAAATAGGCAAAAAACAGCAATTCTGGGCTGGTCCTCCGGTTAATAGGTTAGTCCCAAAAGTAATATAAAAGTGGAAGATAAAGCCCAATATGGTCCAAAACAGTAGATAATATAGCATGGAGCAATCAAAAATTATAGATACGTTGGAGACGTATCAGGCATCCCCAAGCTTAATTCCTGCTCGTCCTCGAGTAGGTAAATGATAAAGAAAAGAATTTTTGATGCGGAGTGCTACTTGGCATAATTTCAATGTAATTCTTCTTAATTGTGGTATGAATATTCAGATCCGAAAGATCCAAGACAAAAGTTCATATTGACATAAAAATAATACTTCAAGCATACTGCTACATCTTGAGCTTGCGTTGGTTTTCCCCGAAGAGGAGAGGATGATGCAGCAGAGTAGCGTAAGTATTTCCCTCAGTTTTTGAGAACCAAGGTATCAATCCAGTAGGAGGCCACACACAAGTCCCTCGTACCTACACAAAACAAATAGCTCCTCGCAACCAACGCGGATAGGGGTTGTCAATCCCTTCACGGTCATTTACTACGAGTGAGATCGATAGAGATGATAGATAATATTTTGGTATTTTTGGTATAAAGATGCAAAGTAAAATAAAAGGCAAAGTAAAGAGCAAAGCAATAATAAAGCGTGGGAAGATTAATATGATGAAAATAGACCGGGGCCATAGATTTCACTAGTGGCTTCTCTCAAGAGCATAGGTATTTTACGGTGGGTGAACAATTCTGTTGAGCAATTGATGAATTGAGCATAGTTATGAGAATATCTAGGTATGATCATGTATATAGGCATCACGTCCGAGACAAGTAGACCGACTCCTGCCTGCATCTACTACTATTACTCCACTCATCGACCAGCATGCATCTAGAGTATTAAGTTAATGAAAACAGAGTAACGCCTTAAGCAAGATGACATGATGTAGAGGAATAAATTCATGCAATATGATAAATACCCCATCTTGTTATCCTCGATGGAAACAATACAATACGTGCCTTGCAACCCTTTACATCCTTTGGGTAAGGACACCGCAAGATTGAACCCAGAGCTAAACACTTCTCCCATTGCAAGAACTACCAATCTAGTTGGCCAAACCAAACGGATAATTCGAAGAGACTTGCAAAGATAACTCAATCATACATAAAAGAATTCAGAAAAGATTCAAATATTGCTCACAGATAATCTTGATCATAAACCCACAATTCAACGATCTCAACAAACACACCGCAAAAAGAAGATTACATCAAATAGATCTCCACGAGAGAGGGGGAGAACATTGTATTGTGATCCAAAAAGAGAGAAGAAGCCATCTAGCTACTAACTATGGACCCGAAGGTCTGAGGTAAACTACTCACACTTCATCGGAGAGGCTATGATGTTGATGTAGAAGCCCTCCGTGGTGGAATCCCCTTCCAGCAGAGCTCCGAAACAGGCCCCAAGATGGGATCTCGTGGATACAGAAAGTTGCGGCGGTGGAATTAGGTTTTTGGCTCCGTATCTGATCTGACGGGGGTACGTAGGTACATATAGGAGGAAGAAGTACGTCGGTGGAGCCTCAAGGGGCCCACGAGGCAGGGGGCGCGCCCTCCACCCTCGTGACTGCCTCGGAGCTTTCTTGACGGAGGGTCCAAGTCTCCTGGGTCTTATCCGATGAGAAAATCACGTTCCCGAAGGTTTCATTCCGTTTGGACTCCGTTTGATATTCCGTTTCTTCGAAACACTGAAATAGGCAAAAAAATAACAATTCTGGGCTGGGCCTCCGGTTAATAGATTAGTCCCAAAAGTAATATAAAAGTGGAAAATAAAGCCCAATATAGTCCAAAACAATAGATAATATAGCATGGAGCAATCAAAAATTATAGATACGTTGGAGACGTATCAGGCATCCCAAGCTTAATTCCTGCTCGTCCTCGAGTAGGTAAATGATAAAAACAGAATTTTTGATGCCGAGTGCTACTTGGCATAATTTCAATGTAACTCTTCTTAATTGTGGTATGAATATTCAGATCTGAAAGATTCAAGACAAAAGTTCATATTGACATAAAAATAATAATACTTCAAGCATACTAACAAAGCAATTATGTCTTCTCAAAATAACATGGCCAAAGAAAGTTATCCCTACAAAATCATATAGTCTGGCTATGCTCTATCTTCACCACACAAAATATTTAAATCATGCACAACCCCGATGACAAGCCAAGCAATTGTTTCATACTTTTGACATTTTCAAAACTTTTTCAATCTTCACGCAATACATGAGCGTGAGCCATGGATATAGCACTATATGTGGAATAGAATGGTGGTTGTGGAGAAGACAAAAAGGTAGAAGATAGTCTCACATCAACTAGGCATATCAACGGGCTATGGAGATTCCCATCAATAGATATCAATGTGAGTGAGTAGGGATTGCCATGCAACGGATGCACTAGAGCTATGAGTATATGAAAGCTCAATAAATTAAACTAAGTGGGTGTGCATCCAACTTGCTTGCTCACGAAGACCTAGGGCAATTTGAGGAATCCCATCATTGGAATATACAAGCCAAGTTCTATAATGAAAAATTCCCACTAGCGTATGAAAGTGACGAAACAAGAGACTCTCTATTATGAAGATCATGGTGCTACTTTGAAGAACAAGTGTGTTAAAAGGATAGTAACATTGTCCCTTCTCTCTTTTTCTCTCATTTTATATTTTTTTATTGGGCCTTTTCTCTTTTTTTATGGCATCTTTTCTTTCTTTCTTTTTCGTCCGGAGTCTCATCCCGACTTATGGGGGAATCATAGTCTCCATCATCCTTTCCTCACTTGGGACAATGCTCTAAAAATGATGATCATCACACTTTTATTTTTCTTACAACTCAACAATTACAACTCGATACTTAGAACAAAATATGACTCTATGTGTATGCCTCCGGCGGTGTACCGGGATATGCAATGATTCATGAGTGACATGTATGAAAAAATTATTAACGGTGGCTTTGCCACAAATACGATGTCAACTACATGATCATGCTAAGAAATATGACAATGATGGAGCGTGTCATAATAAACGGTATGGTGGAAAGTTGCATGGCAATATATCTCAGAATGGCTATGGAAATGCCATGATAGGTAGGTATGGTGGCTGTCTTGAGTAAGGTTTTATGGTGGGTGTGTGATACCGGTGAAAAGTGCGCGGTATTAGAAAGGCTAGCAATGGTGGAAGGGTGAGAAAAGTGCGTATAATCAATGGACTCAACATTAGTCATAAAGAACTCATATACTTATTGCAAAAATCTACAAGTTATCAAAGCAAAGTATTACGCGCATGCTCCTAGGGGGATAGATTGGTAGGAAAATACCATCGCTCGTCCCCGACCACCACTCATAAGGAAGACAATCAATAAATAAATCATGCTCTAAATTCATCACATAACGGTTCACCATACGTGCATGCTACGGGAATCACAAACTTTAACACAAGTATTCCTCAAATTCACAACTAATCAACTAGCATGACTCTAATATTACTACCTCCATATCTCAAAACAATTATCAAGCATCAAACTTTTCTTAGTATTCAACGCACTCAAAAGAAAGTTTTACAAATCTTGAATACCAAACATATTATTATTAAGCAAATTACCATGCTATTTAAGACTCTCAAAATAATCTAAGTGAAGCATGATAGATCAATAGTTTCTTTAAAACAAATCCACCACCGTGCTCTAAAAGATATAAGTGAAGTACTAGAGCAAAACTATCAAGCTCAAAAGATATAAGTGAAGCACATAGAGCAAAACTATCAAGCTCAAAAGATATAAGTGAAGCACATAGAGTATTCTAACAAATTCCAATTCATGTGTGGCTCTCTCAAAAGGTGTGTACAGCAAGGACGATTGTGGTAAACTAACAAGCAAA
Organism: Aegilops longissima; assembly: GCA_021605205.1. Taxonomy (NCBI): domain Eukaryota; kingdom Viridiplantae; phylum Streptophyta; class Magnoliopsida; order Poales; family Poaceae; genus Aegilops; species Aegilops longissima. Next base: position 23,528,872 of record CM038679.1, on the reverse strand, counting down.
GACACAAATAATACAAGACGCTCCAAGCAAAACACATATCATGTGGTGAATAAAAATATAGCTCCAAGTAAAGTTACCGATGGAAGTGGACGAAAGAGGGGATGCCTTCCGGGGCATCCCCAAGCTTCGACTTTTTGGTGTCCTTAGATTATCATGGGGGTGCCATGGGCATCCCCAAGCTTAGGCTCTTGCCACTCCTTGCTCCATAATCAATCAAAAAAATTCACCCAAAACTTGAAAACTTCACAACACAAAACTCAACAGAAATCTCGTGAGCTCCGTTAGCGAAAGAAAACAAAAGACCACTTCAAGGTACTGTAATGAACTAATTATTTATTTATATTGTTGTTAAACCTACTGTATTCCAACTTATCTATGGATCATAAACTATTTTACTAGCCATAGATTCATCAAAATAAGCAAACAACACACGAAAAACAGAATCTGTCAAAAACAGAACAGTCTGTAGTAATGTGTAACTAACGCAAACTTCTGCAACTCCAAAAATTCAGCAAAAATAGGAAGACCTAGTAAATATGTTTATTGATCATCAGAAATTGGAATCACTATTTTATCACGTTCTGGTGATTTTTAACAATTGTTTTCGTGAACTAAAAGTTTCTGGAAATTACAGCAAGATCAAATAACTATTATCCAAGAAGATCCTATAGGTTTAACTTGGCACAAACACTAATTAAAACATAAAACCACATCCAAAAAGAAGGTAGATGGATTATTTATTCCTAAACAGAAACAAAAACAAAAAACTAAAAATATAATTGGGTTGCCTCCCAACAAGCGCTATCGTTTAACGCCCCTAGCTAGGCATAAAAGCAAGGATAAATCTAGGTATTGCCATCTTTGGTAGGCAATCCATAAGCGGCTCTCAAGATAGATTCATATGGTAATTTTATTTTCTTTCTAGGGAAGTGTTCCATGCCTTTCTTTAAAGGAAATTGGAATCTAATATTCCCTTCCTTCACATCAATTATTGCACCAATCGTTCTAAGGAAAGGTCTACCAAGAATAATAGGACATGAAGGATTGCAATCTATATCAAGAACGATAAAATCTACGGGCACATAATTCCTATTTGCAACAATAAGAACATCATTAATTCTTCCCATAGGTTTCTTAATAGTGGAATCCGCAAGGTGCAAATTTAGAGAGCATTCATCAAAATCACGGAAATCTAGCAAATCACACAAAGTTTTGGGAATAGTGGAAACACTAGCACCCAAATCACATAAAGCATAAAATTTATGATCCTTAATCTTAACTTTAATAGTTGGTTCCCACTCATCATAAAGTTTTCTAGGTATAGAGACTTCCAACTCAAGTTTTTCCTCATAAGATTGCATTAAGGCATCAACGATATGTTAAGTAAACGCTTTATTTTGACTATAAGCATGCGGAGAATTTAGCAAGTATTGCAACAAGGAAATACAATCAATTAAAGAGCAACTTTCGTAATTAAATTCCTTGAGATCCAAAATAGTGGGTTTAGCAACAACTAAGGTTTTACTTTCTTCAATCCCACTTTTATCAATTTTAGCATCATAATCTAAAAGCTCCGAATTTTTAGAACGCCTTCTAGGTAAAGTTGACTCATATTCAATCTCATCATTATCAAGATTCATATTGCAAAACAAGGATTTAATGGGAGACGCATCAATAACTTTTAGATCTTCATCTTGATTTTCATGAAAATTGGAAGAACACGCTTTAATAAAGGCATCTTTCATAGCACGCATCCTAGCGGTTCTTTCCTTGCACTCATCAATGGAATTTCTCATGGCTTTGAGAGACTCATTGATATCATACTTAGGAGGAATAGATCTAAGCTTTAAAGAATCAACATCAAGAGAAATTCTATCAATGTTCCTAGCCAATTCATCAACTTTAAGTAATTTCTCTTCAAGCAAAGTATTAAAATTCTTTTGTTAATTCATAAACTCTTTGACACTATTCTCGAATTCAGAGGGCATCTTATTAAAATTTCCATAAGAGTTGTTGTAGGAATTTTCATAATTATTAGAAGGATTACTAGGATAAGGCCTAGGATTAAAATTCCCTCTATATGCATTGTTACCAAAATTATTCCTACCAACAAAATTCACATCCATAGATTCATTATTATTCTCAATCAAAGTAGACAAAGGCATATCATTAGTAGCAAATAATTTCATAAGTTCATCCATCTTTCCACTCAAAACATTGATTTCTTCTACCGCATGCACTTTTTTATTAGTAGATCTTTTAGTGTGCCATTGAGAATAATTAACCATGATATTATCTAGGAGTTTAGTAGCATCTCCTAAAGTGATTTCCATAAAAGTACCTCCCGCGGCCGAATCTAAAAGATTTCTAGAAGCAAAATTCAATCCGGCATAATTTTTTTGTATAATCATCCACAAGTTTAAACCATGAGTAGGGCAATTACGTATCATTAATTTCATTCTCTCCCAAGCTTGTGCAACATGTGCATGATCAAGTTGCTTAAAATTCATAATATCATTCCTAAGAGAGATGATCTTAGCAGGAGGAAAATACTTAGAGATAAAAGCATCTTTGCACTTGTTCCAAAAATCAATACTATTTTTAGGCAAAGACGAAAACCAGGCTTTAGCACAATCTCTAAGTGAAAAAGGAAATAGCTTCAGTTTAATAACATCATTGTCAACATCTTTCTTCTTTTGCATATCACACAAATCCACAAAGCTATTTAAATGAGTAGCGGCATCTTCACTAGGAAGGCCGGCGAATTGATCTTTCATAACGAGATTCAACAAAGCAGTATTGATTTCACAAGATTCAGTATTGGCAAGAGGAGCAATCGGAGTGCTAAGGAAATCATTATTGTTGGTATTGGTAAAGTCACACAACTTGGTATTATCTTGAGCCATAGTGACAAGCAAGCAACCCAACACACGAGCAAAAAAGGCAAGCGAAAAGAGAGGAGGAGAATGGGAAAGAGAGGGCGAATAAAACGGCAAGGGTGAAGTGGGGGAGAGGAAAACAAGAGGCAAATGGCAAATAATGTAATGCGGGGGATAAGGGATTGTGATGGGTACTTGGTATGTTGACTTTTGCGTAGACTCCCCGACAACGGCGCCAGAAATCCTTCTTGCTACGTCTTGAGCTTGCGTTGGTTTTCCCCGAAGAGGAGAGGATGATGCAGCAGAGTAGCGTAAGTATTTCCCTCAGTTTTTTAGAACCAAGGTATCAATACAGTAGGAGGCCACGCACAAGTCCCTCGTACCTACACAAAATAAATAGCTCCTCGCAACCAATGTGAATAGAGGTTGTCAATCCCTTCACGTTCACTTACGAGAGTAAGATCTGATAGAGATGATAGATAATATTTTTGGTATTTTTGGTATAAAGATGCAAAGTAAAATAAAAAGGCAAAGTAAAGAGCAAAGCAATAATAAAGCATAGGAAGATTAATATGATGAAAATAGACCCGGGGCCCATAGATTTCACTAGTGGCTTCTATCAAGAGCATAGGTATTTTACGGTGGGTGAACGAATTGAAGGAAATATGCCCTAGAGGCAATAATAAAAGTTATTATTTATTTCCTTATATCATGATAAATGTTTATTATTCATGCTAGAATTGTATTAACCGGAAACATAATACATGTGTGAATATATAGACAAACAAAGATGTCACTAGTATGCCTCTACTAGACTAGCTTGTTAATCAAAGATGGTTATGTTTCCTAACCATGAACAAGGAGTTGTTATTTGATTAACAAGGTCACATCATTAGTTGAATGATCTGATTGACTTGACCCATTCCGTTAGCTTAACAGTTGATCGTTTAGTATGTTAATGCTTTCTTCATGACTCATACATGTTCCTATAACTATGAGATTATGCAACTCCGTTTACGGAGGAACACTTTGGTACTACCAAACGTCACAACGAATCGGGTGATTATAAAGGAGTACTACAGGTGTCTCCAAAGGTACTTGTTGGGTTGGCGTATTTCGAGATTAGGTTTTGTCATCCGATTGTCGGAGAGGTATCTCCGTGCCTTCTCGGTAATGCACATCACTTAAGCCTTGCAAGCATTACAACTAATGAGTTAGTTGTGAGATGATGTATTACGGAACGAGTAAAGAGACTTACCGTAACGAGATTGAACTAGGTATTGGATACCGACGATCGAATCTCGGGTAAGTAACATACCAATGACAAAGGAACAACGTATGTCGTTATGCGGTTTGACCGATAAAGATCTTCGTAGAATATGTAGGAACCAATATGGGCATCCAGGTTCCGCTATTGGTTATTGACCGAGAATGGTTCTAGGTCATGTCTACATAGTTCTCGAACCCGTAGGGTCCGCACGCTTAACGTTTCGATGATAGTTCATAATGAGTTTATAAGTATTGATGCACCGAAGGTTGTTCGGAGTCCCGGATGTGATCACGGACATGACGAGGAGTCTCGAAATGGTCGAGACATAAAGATTGATATATTGGAAGCCTACATTTGGACATCGGAAGTGTTCCGGGTGAAATCGGGATTTTACCGGAGTACCGGGAGGTTACCGGAACCCCCCGGGAGGTCAATGGGCCTTAATGGGCCATAGGAGAAGAGGAAGGTCAGCCCAAGATGGGCTGCGCGCCCCCCTCCCCCCTCTAGTCCGAATAGGACAAGGAAGGGGGGGGCGGCGCCCCTTCCCCCTTCTCCCCTCCTCCAATCCTAGTCCAACTAGGAAGGGGGAGTCCTACTCCCGGTGGGAGTAGGACTCCTCCTTGTGCGCCTCCTATAGGGCCGCCACCTCCCCTTGTCTCCTTTATATCTGAGGGGCAGGGGCACCCCAAGAGACACAAGTTGATCTACGGATCTTTCCTTAGCCGTGTCGGTGCCCCTTCCACCATATTCCACTTCGGTCATATAGTCGCGGAGCTTAGGCGAAGCCTCGCGCCGGAGAAGTCATATCGTCATGAGCTTAGGCGAAGCTCTGCGTCGGTGGAGCATCAACATCGTCACCACGCCGTCGTCTTGTGAAACTCATCCCGACACTTTGCTGGATCGGTCCGGGATCGTCATCGAGCTGAGCGTGTCTTTGAACACGGAGGTGCCGTCGTTCGGTACTTGGATCGGTCGGATCGTGAAGGCGTCGACTACATCAACAGCGTTGTTATAACGCTTCGCTTACGGTCTCACGAGGGTACGTGGGCGGACACTCTCCCTCTCGTTGCTATGCCATCACGATGATCTTGCGTGATCGTAGGAAATTTTTGAAATTACTACGTTACCCTACAAAGGGCATCCGAGCCTGGTTTTATGCGTTGATGTCATATGCACGAGTAGAACACAAGTGAGTTGTGGGCGATACAAGTCATACTTCCTACCAGCATGTCATACTTTGGTTCAGCGGTATTGTGAGATGAAGCGGCCCGGACCGACATTACGCGTACGCTTACGCGAGACTGGTTTCACCGCTCCGAGCACTCGTTGCTTAAAGGTGACCGGCGGTGTCTCTGTCTCTCTCACTTTAGTTGAACTGAGTGTGGCTACGCCCGGTCCTTGAGAAGGTTAAAACGGAGTCTATTTGACGAAGTATCGTTGTGGTTTTGATGCGTAGGTAAGAACGGTTCTTGCTCAGCCCGTAGCAGCCACGTAAAACTTGCAACAACAAAGTAGAGGACGTCTAACTTGTTTTTGCAGGGCATGTTGTGATGTGATATGGTCAAGACGTGATGCTATATTTTATTGTATGAGATGATCATGTTTTGTAACCGAGTTATCGGCAACTGGCAGGAGCCATATGGTTGTCGCTTTATTGTATGAAATGCAAACGCCATGTAATTGCTTTACTTTATCACTAAGCGTTAGCGATAGTCGTAGAAGCAATAGTTGGCGAGACGACAACGATGCTACGATGGAGATCAAGGTGTCGCGCGGTGGCGATGGTGATCATGGCGGTGCTTGAGATGGAGATCACAAGCACAAGATGATGATGGCCATATCATATCACTTATATTGATTGCATGTGATGTTTATCCTTTATGCATCTTATCTTGCTTTGATTGACGGTAGCATTATAAGATGATCTCTCACTAAAATTATCAAGTAGTGTTCTCCTGAGTATGCACCGTTGCCAAAGTTCGTCGTGCCGAGACACCACGTGATGATCGGGTGTGATAAGCTCTACGTCCATCTACAACGGGTGCAAGCCAGTTTTGCACACGCAGAATACTCAGGTTATACTTGACGAGCCTAGCATATACAGATATGGCCTCGGAACACGGAGACCGAAAGGTCGAACGTGAATCATATAGCGATATGATCAACATAAGATGTTCACCATTGAAAACTACTCCATCTCACGTGATGATCGGTTATGGTTTAGTTGATTTGGATCACGTGATCACTTAGATAACTAGAGATATGTCTGTCTAAGTGGGAGTTCTTTAGTAATATGATTAATTGAACTTAAATTTATCATGAACTTAGTACCGATAGTATTTTGCTTGTCTATGTTTCTTGTAGATAGATGGCTCGTCTTTGTTGTTCCGTTGAATTTTAATGCGTTCCTTGAGAAAGCAAAGTTGAAAGATGATGGTAGCAATTACACGGATTGGGTCCGTAACTCTGAGGATAATCCTCATTGCTGCACGTAAAAGTTACGTCCCCGAAGCACCGGGGTAGCGAACTGCTGCGAGATCTTGAGCGAAGTTGTGAGCGTCGGCAAAGCGAGCTGATGACTACTCTATAGTTCAATGTGCCATGCTTTACGGCTTAGAACCGGGTCTTCAACGACGTTTTGAGCGTCATGGAGCATATGAGATGTTCCAGAGTTGAAGTTGATATTTCAACAGAATGCCCGGATTGAGAGATATGAAGTCTCCAATAAGTTCTATAGCTGCAAGATGGAGGAGAACAGTTACACGGTGAGCACATACTCAAAATGTCCGGGTATTACAATCACTTGAATCAACTGGGAGTTAATCTTCCGGATGATTGTGTCATTGATGTAATTCTTCAATCACGCCACCAAGCTACAAAGGCTTCGTGATGAACTATAATATGCAAGGGTTAGTAAAGACTATGCTCGAGCTCTTCGCAATGCTAAAAGCTGCGAGGTAGAAATCAAAAAGGAGCATCAAGTGTTGATGGTCAACAAGACCACTAGTTTCAAGAAGAAAGGCAAAGGGAAGAAGAAGGGAACTTCAAGAAGAACAGCAAACAAGTTGTTGATCGGAGAAGAAACCCAAGTCTGGACCTAAGCCTGGCCCGAGTGCTTCTCTTTAAGCGGACTGGTCATTTGGAAGCGGAACTGCCCCAAGTATTTGGCGGATAAGAAGGATGGCAAAGTGAACAAAGGTATATGTGATATACTTGTTATTGATGTGTACCTTACTAGAGCTCGCAGATAGTACTGGGTATTTGATACTTGGTTCATTGCTAATATTTGCAACTCGAAACAGAACTACGGATTGCGAACACCGGCAAAGGACGAGGTGACGATGCGGCGTGGGAAAGCGGTTCCAAAGTCGATGTGATCGCAATCGGCACGCTACCTCTACATCTACCTTCGGATTAGTTTTAGACCTGAATAATTGTTATTTGGTGCCGCGTTGAGCATGAACATTATATCTGGATCTTGTTTAATGCGAGACGGTTATTCATTTAAATCGAGAGAATAATGGTTGTTCTATTTATATGAATAATATCTTTTATGGTCATGCACCCTTGAAGAGTGGTCTATTTTAATGAATCTCGATAGTAGTGATACACATATTCATAATGTTGAAACCAAAAGATGCAGAGTTGATAATGATAGTGCAACTTATTTGTGGCACTTGCCGTTTAGGTCATATCGGTGTAAAACGCATGAAGAAACTCCATCTTGATGGACTTTTGGAGTCACTTGATTATGAATCACTTGGCACTTGCGAACCGTGCCTCATGGGCAAGATGACTAAAACTCCGTTCTCGGTACTATGGAGAGAGCAACAGATTTATTGGAAATCATACATACGGATGTATGTGGTCCAATGAATGTTGAAGCTCGTGGCGGATATCGTTATTTTCTCACCTTCACAGATGATTTGAGCAGATATGGGTATATCTTCTTAATGAAACATAAGTCTGAAACATTTGAAAAGTTCAAAGAATTTCAGAGTGAAGTTGAAAATCATCGTAATAAGAAAATAAAGTTTCTACGATCTGATCGTGGAGGCGAATATTTGAGTTACGAGTTTGGTCTACATTTGAAACAAAGCGGAATAGTTTCGCAACTCACGCCACCCGAACACCACAGCGCAATGGTGTGTCCGAACGTCGTGTCGCACTTTCTTGGATATGGTGCGATCTATGATGTCTCTTCAGATTTACCGCTATCATTTTGGGGTTATGCTCTTGAGACGGCCGCATTCACGTTAAATAGGACACCGTCAAAATCCGTTGAGACGACGCCTTATGAACTATGGTTTAGCAAGAAACCAAAGTTGTCGTTCGAAAGTTTGGGGTTGCGATGCTTATGTGAAGAAACTTCAACCTGATAAGCTTGAACCCAAATCGAGAAATGTGTCTTCATAGGATACCCAAAGGAGACAATTGGGTACACCTTCTATCACAGATCCGAAGGCAAGACATTCGTTGCTAAAATGGATCCTTTCTTGAGAAGGAGTTTCTCTCGAAAGAAGTGAGTGGGAGGAAAGTGGAACTTGATGAGGTAATAGTACCAGCTCCCTTATTGGAAAGTAGTTCATCACGAAATCAGTTTCGTAACACCTACACCAGCTTAGTGAGGAAGATAATGATGAAGATCATGAAACTTCAGATCAAGTTGTCACCGAACTTCAGAGATCAACGAGAACAAAATCCGCACTGAGTGGTACGGTAATCCTATTCGGAAGTCATGTTACTTGACCATGGCGAACCTACGAACTATGAAGAAGCGATGGTGAGCCCAGATTCGCAAAAATGGTGGAAGCCATGAAATCTGAGATGGGATCCATGTATGAGAACAAAGTATGGACTTTGGTTGACTTGCCGATGATCGGCAAGCCATTGAAAATAAATGGATCTTTAAGAAGAAGACTGACGCCGATGGTAATGTAACTGTCTACAAAGCTCGACTTGTCGCGAAAGGTTTTCGACAAGTTCAAGGGGTTGACTACGATGAGACTTTCTCACCCGTAGCGATGCTTAAGTCTGTCCGAATCATGTTAGCAATTGCCGCATTTTATGATTATGAAATTTGGCAAATGGATGTAAAAACCGCATTCTTGAATGGATTTCTAGAAGAAGAGTTGTATATGATGCAACCAGAAGGTTTTGTCGATCCAAAAGGTGCTAACAAAGTGTGCAAGCTCCAACGATCAATTTATGGTCTGGTGCAAGCCTCTCGGAGTTGGAATAAGCGCTTTGATAGTGTGATCAAAGCATATGGGTTTGTCTGAGACTTTTGGAGAAGCTCGATTTACAAGAAAGTGAGTGGGAGCTCTGTAGCATTTCTAATATTATATGTGGACGACATATTATTGATTGGAAATGATATAGAATTTCTGGATAGCATAAAAGGATACTTGAATAAAAGTTTTTCAATGAAAGACCTCGGTGAAGCTGCTTACATATTGGGCATCAAGATCTATAGAGATAGATCAAGACGCTTGATTGGACTTTCACAAAGCACATACCTTGATAAAGTTTTGAAAAAGTTCAAAATGGATCAGTGCAAAGAAAGGTTTTTGCCTGTGTTACAAGGTGTAAGATTGAGTCGACTCAATGCCCGACCACAGCAGAAGATAGAGAGAAATGAAAGATGTTCCTATGCTTCAGCCATAGGCTCTATCATGTATGCAATGCTGTGTACCAGACTGACGTATGCTTAGCTGTAAGCTTGGCAGGGAAGGTACCAAAGTAATCCAGAGTGGATCATTTGGACAGCGGTCAAGAACATCCTGAAATACGAAAAGGACTAAGGATATGTTTCTCGATATGGAGGTGACAAAGAGCTAGTCATAAATGGTTACGTCGATGCAAGCTTTGACACGATCCGGACGATTCTAAATCGCAAACCGGATACGTATTTTTATTAAGCGGGGAGCTGTCGGTTGGTGCAGTTCTAAACAAAGCGTCGTGGCGGGATCTACATGTGAAGCGGAGTACATAGCTGCTTGAAGCAGCGAATGAAGGAGTCTGGATGAAAGAGTTCATTTCCGATCTAGGTGTCATACCTAGTGCATCGGGACCGATGAAGATCTTCTGTGACAATCTTGGTGCAATTGCCTTGGCAAAGGAATCCAGGTTTCACAAGAGGACCAAGCACATCAAGAGACGCTTCAATGCCATTCGGGACCAAGTCCAAGTGGGAGACATAGAGATTTGCAAAATACATACGGATCTGAATGTTGCGACCCGTTGACTAAGCCTCTTCCACGAGCAAAACATGATCAGCACCAAGACTCCATGGGTGTTAGGATCATTACTATGTAATCTAGATTATTGACTCTAGTGCAAGTGGGAGATCAAGGAAATATGCCCTAGAGGCAATAATAAAAGTTATTATTTATTTCCTTATATCATGATAAATGTTTATTATTCATGCTAGAATTGTATTAACCGGAAACATAATACATGTGTGAATATATAGACAAACAGTATGTCACTAGTATGCCTCTACTAGACTAGCTTGTTAATCAAAGATGGTTATGTTTCCTAACCATGAACAAGGAGTTGTTATTTGATTAACAAGGTCACATCATTAGTTGAATGATCTGATTGACTTGACCCATTCCGTTAGCTTAACAGTTGATCGTTTAGTATGTTAATGCTTTCTTCATGACTCATACATGTTCCTATAACTATGAGATTATGCAACTCCGTTTACGGAGGAACACTTTGGTACTACCAAACGTCACAACGTAATCGGGTGATTATAAAGGAGTACTACAGGTGTCTCCAAAGGTACTTGTTGGGTTGGCGTATTTGAGATTAGGTTTTGTCACTCCGATTGTCGGAGAGGTATCTCGAGCCTTCTCGGTAATGCACATCACTTAAGCCTTGCAAGCATTACAACTAATGAGTTAGTTGTGAGATGATGTATTACGGAACGAGTAAAGAGACTTACCGTAACGAGATTGAACTAGGTATTGGATACCGACGATCGAATCTCGGGTAAGTAACATACCAATGACAAAGGAACAACGTATGTCGTTGTGCGGTTTGACCGATAAAGATCTTCGTAGAATATGTAGGAACCAATATGGGCATCCAGGTTCCGCTATTGGTTATTGACCGAGAATGGTTCTAGGTCATGTCTACATAGTTCTCGAACCCGTAGGGTCCGCACGCTTAACGTTTCGATGACAGTTCATAATGAGTTTATAAGTATTGATGCACCGAAGGTTGTTCGGAGTCCCGGATGTGATCACGGACATGACGAGGAGTCTCGAAATGGTCGAGACATAAAGATTGATATATTGGAAGCCTACATTTGGACATCGGAAGTGTTCCGGTGAAATCGAGATTTTATCGGAGTACCGGGAGGTTACCGGAACCCCCCGGGAGGTCAATGGGCCTTAATGGGCCATAGGAGAAGAGGAAGGTCAGCCCAACATGGGCTGCGCGCCCCCCTCCCCCCTCTAGTCCGAATAGGACAAGGAAGGGGGGGCGGCGCCCCTTCCCCCTTCTCCCCTCCTCCAATCCTAGTCCAACTAGGAAAGGGGGGGGAGTCCTACTCCCGGTGGGAGTAGGACTCCTCCTTGGTGCGCCTCCTATAGGGACGGCCACCTCCCCCTTGTCTCCTTTATATACGAGGGCAGGGGGCACCCCAAGAGACACAAGTTGATCTACGGATCTTTCCTTAGCCGTGTGCGGTGCCCCCTTCCACCATATTCCACTTCGGTCATATAGTCGCGGAGCTTAGGCGAAGCCCTGCGCCGGAGAAGTCATATCGTCACGGAGCTTAGGCGAAGCTCTGCGTCGGTGGAGCATCAACATCGTCCACCACGCCGTCGTCTTGACGAAACTCATCCCGACACTTTGCTGGATCGGAGTCCGGGATCGTCATCGAGCTGAACGTGTCTTGAAACACGGAGGTGCCGTCGTTCGGTACTTGGATCGGTCGGATCGTGAAGACGTCGACTACATCAACCGCGTTGTTATAACGCTTCCGCTTACGGTCTACGAGGGTACGTGGACGGACACTCTCCCCTCTCGTTGCTATGCCATCACGATGATCTTGCGTGATCGTAGGAAATTTTTTGAAATTACTACGTTACCCTACACGAATTACTGTTGAGCAATTGACAGAATTGAGCATAGTTATGAGAATATCTAGGTATGATCATGCATATAGGCATCACGTCCGAGACAAGTAGACCGACTCCTGCCTGCATCTACTACTATTACTCCACTCATCGATCGCTATCCAGCATGCATCTAGAGTATTAAGTTAATGAAAACAGAGTAACGCCTTAAGCAAGATGACATGATGTAGAGGAATAAATTCATGCAATGTGATAAATACCCCATCTTGTTATCCTCGATGGCAACAATACAATATGTGCCTTGCAGCCCTTTCTGTCACTGGGTAAGGACACCGCAAGATTGAACCCAAAGCTAAACACTTCTCCCATTGCAAGAACTTCCAATCTAGTTGGCCAAACCAAACTGATAATTCGAAGAGACTTGCAAAGATAACTCAATCATACATAAAATAATTCAGAAAAGATTCAAATATTGCTCATAGATAATCTTGATCATAAACCCACAATTCATCGGTCTCAACAAACACACCACAAAAAGAAGATTACATCGAATAGATCTCCACGAGAGAGGGGGAGAACATTGTATTGAGATCCAAAAAGAGAGAAGAAGCCATCTAGCTACTAACTATGGACCCGAAGGTCTGAGGTAAACTACTCACACTTCATCGGAGAGGCTATGATGTTGATGTACAAGCCCTCCGTGGTGGAATCCTTCCCAGTGAGCTCCTAACAGGCCCCAAGATGGGATTTCGTGGATACGAGAAAGTTGCGGCGGTGGAATTAGGTTTTTGGCTCCGTATCTGATCTGACGGGGGTACGTAGGTACATATAGGAGGAAGAAGTACGTCGGTGGAGCCTCGAGGGGCCCATGAGGCAGGGGGCGTGCCCTCCACCCTTGTGGCCGCCTCGGAGCTTTCTTGGCGGAGGGTCCAAGTCTCCTGGGTCTTATCCGATAAGAAAATCACGTTCCCGAAGGTTTCATTCCTTTTGGATTCCATTCGATATTCCGTTTCTTCGAAACACTGAAATAGGCAAGAAACAACAATTCTGGGTTGGGCCTCCGGTTAATAGGTTAGTCCCAAAAGTAATATAAAAGTGGAAAATAAAGCCCAATATAGTCCAAAACAACAGATAATATAGCATGGAGCAATCAAAAATTATAGATACGTTGGAGACGTATCAGGCATCCCCAAGCTTAATTCCTGCTCGTCCTCGAGTAGGTAAATGATAAAAAGAGAATTTTTGACGCGGAGTGCTACTTGGCATAATTTCAATGTAACTCTTCTTAATTGTGGTATGAATATTCAGATCTGAAAGATTCAAGACAAAAGTTCACATTGACATAAAAATAATAATAATTCAAGCATACTAACAAAGCAATTATGTCTTCTCAAAATAACATGTCCAAAGAAAGTTATCCCTACAAAATCATATAGTCTGGCTATGCTCTATCTTCACCACACAAAATATTTAAATCATGCACAACACCGATGACAAGCAAGCAATTGTTTCATACTTTTGACATTTTCAGAACTTTTTGAATCTTCACGCAATACATGAGCGTGAGCCATGGATATAGCACTATATGTGGAATAGAATGGTGGTTGTGGAGAAGACAAAAAGGAAGAAGATAGTCTCACATCAACTAGGCGTATCAATGGGCTATGGAGATGCCCATCAATTGATATCAATGTGAGTGAATAGGGATTGCCATGCAACGGATGCACTAGAGCTATAAGTATATGAAAGCTCAATAAATGAAACTATGTGGGTGTGCATCCAACTCGCTTGCTCACGAAGACCTAAGGCAATTTGAGGAAGCCCATCATTGGAATATACAAGCCAAGTTCTATAATGAAAAATTCCCACTAGCGTATGAAAGTGACGAAACGAGAGACTCTCTATTATGAAGATCATGGTGCTACTTTGAATCACAAGTGTGGTAAAAGGATAGTAACATTGTCCCTTCTCTCTTTTTCTCCCATTTTTTTATTTGGGCCTTTTCTCTTTTTTATGACCTCTTTTTTTTCTCATCCGGAGTCTCATCCCGACTTGTGGAGGAATCATAGTCTCCATCATCCTTTCCTCACTTGGGACAATGCTCTAAAAATGATGATCATCATACTTTTATTTTTCTTACAACTCAACAATTACAACTCGATACTTAGAACAAAATATGACTCTATATGAATGCCTCCGGCGGTGTACCGGGATATGCAATGAATCAAGAGTAACATGTATGAAAGAATTATGAACGGTGGCTTTGCCACAAATACTATGTCAACTACATGATCATGCTAGCAATATGACAATGATGGAGCGTGTCATAATAAACGAAACGGTGGAAAGTTGCATGGCAATATATCTCAGAATGGCTATGGAAATGCCACGATATGTAGGTATGGTGGCTGTTTTGAGGAAGGTATTTGGTGGGTGTATGATACCGGCGAAAAGTGCGCGGTATTAGAGAGGCTAGCAATGGTGGAAGGATGAGAAAAGTGCGTATAATCCATGGACTCAACATTAGTCATGAAGAACTCATATACTTATTGCAAAAATCTACAAGTTATCAAAGCAAAGTATTACGCGCATGCTCCTAGGGGATAGATTGGTAGGAAAAGACCATCGCTCGTCCCCGACCGCCACTCATAAGGAAGACAATCAATAAATAAATCATGCTCCGACTTCATCACATAACGGTTCACCATACGTGCATGCTACAGGAATCACAAACTTTAACACAAGTATTTCTAAAATTCACAAATACTCAACTAGCATGACTCTAATATCACCATCTTCACATCTCAAAACAATTATCAAGCATCAAACTTTTCTTGGTATTCAACGCACTAAAAAGAAAGTTCTACAAATCTTGAATACCAAGCATATTATTATTAATAAGCAAATTAACATGCTATTTAAGACTCTCAAAATAATCGAAGTGAAGCATGAGAGATCAATAGTTTCTATAAAACAAATCCACCACCGTGCTCTAAACGATATAAGTGAAGCACTAGAGCAAAACTATATAGCTCAAAAGATATTAGTGAGGCACATAGAGTATTATAACAAATTCCAATTCATGGACGGCTCTCTCAAAAGGTGTGTACAGCAAGGATGATTGTGGTAAACTAAAAAGCAAAGACTCAAATCATACACGACGCTCCAAGCAAAACACATATCATGTGGTGAATAAAAATATAGCTCCAAGTAAAGTTACCGATGGAAGTAGACGAAAGAGGGGATGCCTTCCGGGGCATCCCCATGCTTTGACTTTTTGGTGTCCTTAGATTATCTTGGGGGTGCCATGGGAATCCCCAAGCTTAGGCTCTTGCCATTGCTTGTTCCATAATCCATCAAAAGATTTCACCCAAAACTTCAAAACTTCAAAACACAAAACTCAACAGAAATCTCGTGAGCTCCGTTAACGAAAGAAAACAAAAGACCACTTCAAGGTACTGTAATGAACTCATTCTTTATTTATATTGGTGTTAAACCTACTTTATTCCAACTTCTCTATGGTTTATAAACTATTTTACGAGCCATAGATTCATCAAAATAAGCAAACAACACACGAAGAACAGAATCTATCAAAAACAGAACAGTCTGTAGTAATCTGTAAGTAACGCAAACTTATGGAGCTCCAAAAATTCAGCCAGAATAGGACGACCTAGGCAATTTGTTTATTGATCAGCAACAATTGGAATCACTATTTTATCACGTTCTGGTGATTTTTAACAATTTTTTTCGTGAACAGAAAGTTTCTGGAAATTACAGCAAGATCAAATAACTATCATCCAAGAAGATCCTATAGGTTTAACTTGGCACAAACACTAATTAAAACATAAAACCACATCTAAACAGAAGGTAGATGGATTATTTATTCCTAAACATAAGCAAAAGCAAAAAAAACTAGAAATAAAATTGGGTTTCCTCCCAACAAGCGCTATCGCCCCTAGCTAGGCATTGATAATTTTAATGATGCTCACAAGAAAGACAAGGATTGAAGCACAAAGAGAGCATCATGAAACACGCAACAAACACATCTAAGTCTAACATACTTCCTATGCATAGGCATCTTATAGAATAACAAATTATCATAGCAAGCAAAAACTAGCATATGCAAGGAAGCGGAAAGAAGCAATAGCAATCTCAACATAACGAGAGGTAATTTATTATCATGAAAATTTCTACGACCATATTTTCCTCTCTCATAATAATTACATGTGGGATCATAAGCAAATTCAACAAAATAGCTATCACATAAAATATTTTCGACACGATCCACATGCATGCAAAGTTAGCACTCTTCTGAAATAGTGGGATTAACATTAACTAAAGTCATGACCTATCCAAACCCACTTTCAATATTATTGCAAACAATATTATCAATCTCATATTCATCATGGGGATTAAATAAATTTTCAAGATCATAAGGAGAATCACCCCAATTATGATCATTGCAACAAGTAGTAGACATAGCAAAACTAGCATCCCCAAGCTTAGGGTTTTGCATATTATTAGCATAATTGACATCAAGAAAATTTATAGTAAAATTATTGCAATCATGCTTTTCATCGAAGGAACTATCAAACATGGGTACAATAGAAACGATCTCATTTTTAACATAAGGAACTATAGCAAATTCGTCTTCATAAATATTGGCATCATGGCCACAAGAATAGCAAGCATCATGTTCATCAAGGGAAATTTCAACCAAATCATCGGTATCATCATTATCTATAGATTCATGCATATCATTATTTTCTTCCAAAGCAACGGTCATTCTCTCAATAAATTCTTGGACATAGACATTATGAGCAAGGTTTTCATTGCAATATTTAAGTATGACGGAATAAAACGGCAAGGGTGAAGTGGGGGAGAGGAAAACGAGAGGCAAATGGCAAATAATGTAATGCGAGAGATAAGGGATTGTGATGGGTACTTGGTATGTTGACTTTTGCGAAGACCTCCACAGCAACAGCGCCAGAAATCTTCCTGCTACCTCTTGAGCACTGCGTTGGATTTCCTTGAAGAGGAAAGGGTGATGCAGTAGAGTAGAGTAAGTATTTCCCTCAGTTTTTGAGAACCAAGGTATCAATCCAGTAGGAGGCTACGTGCAAGTCCCTCGTACCTACACAAAACAAATAGCTCCACGCAACCAACGCGATTAGGGGTTGTCAATCCCTTCACGGTCACTTACGAGAGTGAGATCTGATAGAGATGATAGATAATATTTTTGGTACTTTTGGTATAAAGATGCAAAGTAAAATAAAAGCAAAGTAAAAAGCAAAAAGCAATAATAAAGTGTTGGGAGATTAATATGATAAGAATAGACCCGGGGGCCATAGATTTCACTAGTGGCTTCTCTCAAGAGCATAAGTATTTTACGGTGGGTGAACAAATTACTGTTGAGCAATTGACAGAATTGAGCATAGTTATGAGAGTATCTAGGTACGATCATGTATATAGGCACCACGTCCGAGACAAGTAGACCGACTCTGCTGCATCTACTACTATTACTCCACTCATCGATCGCTATCCAAATGCATCTAGAGTATTAAGTTCAAGAAAACAGAGTAACGCCTTAAGCAAGATGACATGATGTAGAGGATAAATTCATGCAATATGATAAAAACCCCATCTTGTTATCCTCGATGGCAACAATACAATACGTGCCTTGCTGCCCCATCACACTTTGGGAAAGGACACCGCAAGATTGAACCCAAAGCTAAGCACTTCTCCCATTGCAAGAAAAACCAATCTAGTAGGCCAAACCAAACTGGTAATTCGAAGAGACTTGCAAAGATAACCAATCATACATAAAAGAATTCAGAGAAGATTCAAATATTGTTCATAGATAATCTTGATCATAAACCCACAATTCATCGGTCTCAACAAACACACCGCAAAAAGAAGATTACATCAAATAGATCTCCACGAGAGAGGGGGAGAACATTGTATTGAGATCCAAAAAGAGAGAAGAAGCCATCTAGCTACTAGCTATGGACCCAAAGGTCTGAGGTAAACTATTCACACTTCATCAGAGGGGCTATGATGTTGATGTAGAAGCCCTCCGTGGTGGATTCCCCTTCCGGCGGAGCTCCGAAACAGGCCCCAAGATGGGATCTCGTGGATACAGAAAGTTGCGGCGGTGGAATTAGGTTTTTGGCTCCGTATCTGATCATTTGGGGGTACGTAGGTATATATAGGAGGAAGGAGTACGTCGGTGGAGCAACGGGGGGCCCACGAGGCAGGGGGTGCGCCCTAGGGGGTGGGCGCGCCCCCCACCCTCGTGGCCACCTCCTTTATTTCTTGACATGGGGTCCAAGTCTCCTGGATCATATTCGGTGAGAAAATCACGTTCCCAAAGGTTTCATTTCGTTTGGACTCCGTTTGATATTTTGTTTCTTCGAAACACTGAAATAGGCAAAAAACAGCAATTCTGGGTTGGACCTCCGGTTAATAGGTTAGTCCCAAAAGTAATAGAAAAGTGGAAAATAAAGCCCAATATGGTCCAAAACAGTAGATAATATAGCATGGAGCAATTAAAAATTATAGATACGTTGGAGACGTATCAAGAGTCCACCATATCTACCTATGGATTGAGTAAGATCCTTCAAGTAAGTTGTCATCGTTGCATGTAATAAAAATTGCTCTCTAAATATGTATTACTTATTAGTGTGGATAAAATAAGCTTTATACGATCATGTGATGTGGAAGAAATAAAAGCGACGGACTGCATAATAAAGGTCCACATCACAAGTGGCAATATAAAGTGACGTTCTTTTGCATTAAGATTTCGTGCATCCAACCCCAAAATCACATGACAACCTCTGCTTCCCTCTGCGAAGGGCCTATCTTCTACTTTTGTATTATACCTTGCAAGAGTCTTGGTGATCTTCACCTTTCCTTTTTACATTTTATCCTTTGGCAAGCACACTGTGTTGGAAAGATCTTGATATATATATAATTGGATGTAAGTTAGCATGAATTATTATTGTTGACATAAACCTTGAGGTAAAAGGTTGGGAGGCAACACTATAAGCCCCTATCTTTCTCTGTGTCCGATTAAAACTACATACCCATAAGTATTGCGTGAGTGTTAGCAATTGTGAAAGACTAAATGATAGTTGAGTATGTGGACTTGCTGAGAAGCTCTTACATAGACTCTTTCTGATGTTATGATAAATTGCAATTGCTTCAATGACTGAGATTATAGTTTGTTAGTTTCCAATGAAGTTTCTGATTCATACTTTACATTGTGAATAGATTATTACTTGAGCATAAGAAATCATATGACAATATCCATATATGTTGTTGTTATAAGAATGATCATGATGCCCTCATGTCTGTATTTTATTTTATCGACACCTCTATCTCTAAACATGTGGACATATTTGTCGTTATCGACTTCCGCTTGAGGACAAGCGAGGTCTAAGCTTGGGGGAGTTGATACGTCCATTTTGCATCATGCTTTTATATCGATATTTAATGCATTATGGGCTGTTATTACACGTTATGTCACAATAATTATGCCTATTCTCTCTTTTTTTACAAGGTTTACATGAAGAGGGAGAATGCTGGCAGCTGGAATTCTGGGCTGGAAAAGGAGCAAATATTAGAGACCTATTCTGCACAGATCCAAAAGTCCCGAAACTTCACGGAAGTCATTTTTGGAATTAAGAAAAAAATACTGAGCGGAGAAAATACCAGAGGGGGGCCACACCCTGGCCACGAGGGTGGGAGGCGCGCCCTACCCCCCTGGGTGCGCCTCCCTGCCTCGTGGGCCCCCTGGCAGGCCTCCGGTGCCCATCTTCTGCTATATGATGTCTTTCGTCCGAGGAAAAATCATAAGCAAGCTTTCGGGAAGAAACTCCGCCGCCACGAGGCGGAACCTTGGCGTAACCAATCTAGGGCTCCGGCAGAGCTGTTCTACCGGGGAAACTTCCCTCTAGGAGGGGGAAATCATCGCCATCGTCATGACCAACGATCCTCTCATAGGGAGGGGGTCAGTCTCCATCAACATCTTCACCTGCACCATCTCCTCTCAAACCCTAGTTCATCTCTTCTATCCAATCTTTGTCCCAAAGCCTCAGATTGGTACCTTCGGGTTACTAGTAGTGTTGATTACTCCTTGTAGTTGATGCTAGTAGGTTTATTTGTGTAAGTGCATCTAGTGCCCCTTAGTAATTTTGGTGTATTGAAGACTTATAGGTTAAGGGACTAATGTGTTTATGAGTGTACACAGGTCTATAAGTCTATGAGGAGTTTGATATTTACAGAGAAAGTCGACCCCTAAAAATGAAGTTCTTCGACTGAAGACTTTGATATTCTGAAGACTTTCTGAAGACTTTGGAAGTGAAGAAATTGGTGTGACCTTGAAGACTTGGTATTCATTTGAGGAACATGAAGCGTGAAGACTTTTGTTTTCGTAGTTTCGCTTTCTCTTTCTTGAGTCATAGGAAACACCGCATCTTTAAAAAGGGGTCGAGGAAATACCAAGGAAAAATTTCCATGTGATGCTCAACTCAAAATCCTACACCTACCAATCCCTTCGAGTGAAGCCTTTGAAATCTCATACAGCTCACCAATTTCTTCAAAGATGTAGACGAAGTTCTTCTAGTCGCCGAGGAATTTGTTCGACCGAGGAGTTAGGAATTCGCCAAAGGCGGATTGCCTACACAAAGGAGGAACATGATAGCCCCGAGGAATTTGAGAGTCAAATTTCCGACCGTTGTTGTGCTGTCGCCACTGTCCCAAAATATCTTATCCACCTAACGGTCATATCATTGAAGGGCATTTATGTCTTATCATGTCGGGCTGCTCCTAGGCTATAAATAGCCGCCCCTACAACCACTAGCTGGTTGGCTGCTCGAGAGAACTTGACACTTGTCATTTGAGAGCAACCCATCCTCCGAGGACTTTGAGCGAAAATCATCGAGTGAGGAAAACCCAAAACCAAACCCCTACAAACCCAAAGTGATTGAGCATCATCAAGAGATTGATCCTCGTGGATCCGACGCTTGTTACCTTTGAAGACTGTGCTTCTTCCAGACGGTTAGGCGTCATGGTCTAGAGCATCCAAGAGGAATTGTGGATCGCCGAGTGACCAAGTCTGTGAAGGTTTGGAAGTCGCTCAAGACTTACCACGAGTGATTGGATGAGGTCTGTGACCTTAGTTCAAGGAGAATACGGTGAGGACTTGGTGTCCTGAGCTGCGTGCTCGCCGATCGGGTGTCCGGACTGTGTGTCCTCGAGTTTAAATACTCACCGCTCCAACCAGACGTATAACCGAGACAAAGCAGTTGGAACTGGTCTACCAAATCATTGTCTTCACCAACCTAATCGGTTCTATTTCCTCAACTCTTTCATTTCCTCATTCTTGTGTTGAGTGTTCGTACATATCTGTGTTTGAAGACTTTGATCAAGACTTTCTCAATTTCCTCGGTTCAATTCTTCACCTGTTTGTCTTCATCTTGTGCTATCCTGTGTTTACGCTTTACAGACTCTTTGATTGTCTTCATTTAATCATGATGACCATTCCCGCATTCTCTTATGCTTACTTCTGAGTACTTATTCCGCAGCAAGTAGTTCTTCACTTAGGAATTTCCTCACCAGAAAATTCCTCATTGAAGAATTCATAAAAATCGCATATTCACCCCCCTCTAGTCGATATAACGCACTTTCAATTGGTATCAGAGCAAGGTACTCCCTTGTTCTGTGTGATTTTGGTTTAACCACCTGGAGTTTTAGTTATGTCGACCGCAGGTATGAAGAAAGTGACATGCCCTATCTTTGACGGTCATGATTATCCCAAGTGGAAGGCCATGATGAGGAAGCGCCTCATGGCAATGGACAGCGAAATGTGGACCGCCTCTGAAATTGGTCTTATCGATCAGGTAAGATGCCGAAAGCAGATGATATTCGCAAGTACACTCGACTTGACATCATGGCGAAGGATATCATCTGTTCCTGCCTATCTAGAGATGAATTCAAGCGCATTATGCATCTTTGCAATGCAAAGCTTATCTGGGACCGAATCTCCAACGTCTATGAAGGTCATCGAACCCGTCATGATCCTTGGTTTGAGAACTTCAAGGAATCTCTCAAAACGATGACTTTCGAACCAGAATCATCATCTTCTGCATCATGTCTCATGGCAAAGGGTGACAAGGTAACCGAATATTCCTCATCTGAGTATAGTGACGATGAATCTGATGATGATGGATCTGATGATGATATTGAACCTAGCTATACCAAGCTTGTTTGTATTGCCACCAAACAACAACATTCCTTGGAAAAGGTTCAAAACATGTTAGGTAAAAGTGATGATATGTTAGGTGAAGAAATGGATCGCACTAAGGCCCTGACTGAAAATCTTCAGAGACTTCAGTCTAGGTTTGACAGCCTTCAAGGTCATCATAACTCTCTCTTGTCTGATCATGAGAAACTTTCTTATGAATTTCTTCAAAGAAAGCAAGATCTTGAGAAGCTAAGAGTGAGTTATGAAGATCTTCAGAAGGAGCGCGATTCATTGCTAGCTCAACAAATCAACGCTTCTCAGGAAGAATTTGTTCCTCCATGCTTAAAGTGCATTGAACGTGAATCTGCTAATTCTTCACCTGAATGTTCAAATGCTTCAACTGTTACAAATTTTTCACTTGCCTCTGCTATCGCTAATTCCTCATCTGAGGACATTGCTAGTATCACTGATGATGCAGGGCTAAAGGAATTGTACATGACAGGCATGTACAAAAGCCTCAAAGGGCATCAGACTCTTTGTGATGTGCTTAAAAAGCAGATCCTCAACAGGAACCCTAGGAAAGAGGGTATTGCCTTTGAGAGGAAACTCAATGCTGCTGGAACATATTGGAAGCCTGAGCAGTACCCCAAAACCTCATGGGTTGCTGCAAAGGGACCTCCAGTTGATCCATCTAACTTATCTGGCTTTACATGTGAATCTCCTCATTCTTCTGATGAGTCATTTGACTCCAACTATAAACTGTTCAAAAATCAGAATGGTGAAGTATTTGCTAGATATGTTGGCACTAATCTGCAGAACGGTTCCCTATGAAGAAAATCTGGGTTCCCAAGAAATCCCTTGAAAGTCTTCAGGTGAATGTCCTCATGACACCACCTGTGAAGAATAGGAACCCCAGATCAAACTCTTCATATGGACCAAATTCTTCGTATGGATCCAAGTCCTCATACGGACCAAATTCCTCACATGGATCAAAGTCCTCATATGATTATCATCGTGCTAACAACTCTGTTTCGCAGGGTAGAGCTAAGGGCCATGAATATGTGCATTATTCTTCAAACCAATATGTTCATAAGTCCTTGAAGAATTTCTCTGCTTATTCATATGCTTACCCTAACCTCTATTATGTGAAACGAAATGGATTGGCCTCTATGCCACCATTCTCATATGGAGCTCATAGAGTGATGAACTCTTTGCCACCCCTTCAGATGTGGGTGGTGAAGAAAAGGAACTAATCTCTTCTGCAGGGTCAGGCCTCCAGACATGCTTTAACGTCTCAAGAATTTGTTTGGGGACTCGACAACATTGCTCGAAAGGATGCAAAGGCTAATCATGAAGAAATGAACTTTCATTTCACACGCCCTCATACTTGCTTATCTGTTATATTGCTCGATGATATTCATCTCGATGAAATTGATATCATATTCTTCACCGATGAAGTATATGAGATCGTAAGTTGCACTAATTCATCTGCAGGATGATCAACCCAAAGCCAATGAGTGGGTCCTCGATAGTGGATGTACAAATCACATGACCGGTGACAAGAATCTATTGATGGATGCTCCTTATCACCGTCACATCTCAAGCATATCATCTTTGATGACAAAGGCAAAAGTCGGTATTGGGTCTTGGTAAGGTTGCGATCTCTAAGGACATACACATGGACAAAGTCATGCTTGTTGAGTCCTTAGGATACAACCTCATGTCAGTCTCAATGCTTTGTGATCTTGATATGATTTTGTCTTTGGCAAGTATCGTTGTGTTGTGATCATGGAAGCTGACAATTCCAAAGTCTTTGAAGGCTTTAGGAGAGGAGACTTGTATATTGTTGATTTCTCTACAGACCACAACCAGCCGTGTGTCTACTTGCAAAAGCTTCGTATATGGCTATGGCATTGACGACTTGGTCACGCAGGCATGAGGAATTTGCACACGCTTGCAAAGAAGAAGCATGTCATTGGCATTGAGAATGTCAAATTCCTCAAGGATCACTTGTGTGGAGCCCGTGAAGCTGGAAAATGACCAAGGCCAAGCATCCAAATAAGACTATCATGACCACTACTCGTCCATTCAATTGCTTCACATGGACCTCTTTGGTCCTAATTATTACTCAGCAGTCACTAATGATGCATCTCTATATGGCTTTGTTATTGTTGATGATTACTCTCGTTACACATGGGTACACATTGTTACTTACAAACATGAAGTGCGGAAGTCTTCAAACGATTTTCCTCGAGGGCTTCAACCAACTTTGGTGTGAAGATCAGCACATCAGAGTGACAATGGAACTGAGTTCAAGAATTCGGTCTTGATGACTATCTTGATGAACTTGGTATTACTCATGAGTTATCTGCTCCCTATACTCCTCAAAGAAATGGCGCCGTGGAGGGCAAGAACAGAACTCTTGTTGAGATGGATCGCACTATGCTTGATGAATACAAAACGCCTCGTCGTTTTTGGATTGATGCAATTGATACTGCGTGCAACATCATCAACAGAGTATATCTTCACAAATTCTTCAAGAAGATTGCCTATGAACTCCTCACTGACAAGAAACCCAATGTGAGTTATTTCAAAGTCTTCGGTGCTAAATGCTGGATTAGAGATCCTCATCACAATGCTAAATTTGCACCGAAAGCACATGAAGGTTTTATGCTTGGTTATGGAAGGACTCAAGACACCTACGAGTCTTCAACAATGTTCTTTACAAGATTGTTGAAACTGTAGATGTGAGGTTCGATGAAACTAATGGCTCGCAAAGAGAGCACCTACCTTCTGTGATAGATGAACCAACACCTGAGGAATCTATCAAGTTCAAGGCTACTGAGGATGTAATTCCTACTGAAGAATCTGCTGAAGAATTCATTCTAGAATGCGAAGAACGTCGAGCTGATGCACCTGAGGATAATGCTGAATAAAATGGTGCTGAAGAAAATGTTGATCAAATTCCTCGACGACAACCAGCTCATCCTCGCGTTGCAGAAGAAGTGCAAGTTGACAAGATCATCGATGACATTGAAGCACCAGGTCCTCTCACACGCTCAAAAGCTTCACATTTATCTAACTTTTGTGGGCACTATGCTTTTGTCTCTATCACAGAGCCCACTAAGGTAGATGAAGCATTTCGAGCCCGAGTGGATTCAGCAATGCAAGAAGAATTACATCGCTTGAGCTCAACTATGTCCGGAACTTGTCAAACGTCCCGATCCTCGCAAGCATAATATCATTGGCACAAAGTGGATCTACCGCAACAAGCAAGATGAAAATGGCCTTGTGGTGAGGAATAAGGCACGACTTGTAGCTCAAGGCTACACACAGTTGAAGGAATTGATTTCGATAAAACTTTTGCACTGTTGCTAGACTTGAGGCTATTCAGATATTACTTGTTTATGCTAACCATCATAATATCACTTTATATCAAATGGATGTGAAAAGTGCATTCCTCAATGGTAAGCTTGAGGAAGAAGTATATGTTGCTCAACCCCTGTGTTTTGAAGATCCAAAGAATCCCGACAAAGTCTTCAGACTCAACAAGGCCCTCTATGGCCTCAAACAGGCCCCACGGGCGTGGTATGATACATTGAAGGAATTCTTCGTGAAGAATGGCTTCACACGTGGTTCACTCGACCCTACTCTCTTTACTAAATCATATGATGGTGAACTGTTTGTGTGCCAAATATATGTTGATGATATTATCTTTGGCTGTACTGACCAACGTTATAGTGATGAATTTGCATATATGATGAGTGAAGAATATCAAATGTCTATGATGGGAGAATTGAAATTCTTCTTAGGTCTTCAAATTCAATCAACAACACAATGGCATATTCATATCTCAGAGAAATACCTCAAAGATGTTCGAAGAAATTCGCATGCAAGATTGCAAAGGTGTCAAAATTCCTATGCCCACAAATGGCCATCTATACATCGATGAAAATGGTATTGACTTCGATCACAAGGTATACCGCCCATGATTGGTTCTTTATTGTACTTATGTGCATCTAGGCCAGATATAATGCTTAGTGTTTGCATGTGTGCCCGATTTCAAGCTACACCAAGGAATCACACCATAAGGTCAGTGAAGCATATTCTTCGATATCTAGCTCACACACCAACACTAGGATTATGGTACCCCAAGGGCTCTACGCTTGATCTCATTGGATATTCGACTCGACTATGCTGGTGATCGTGTGGACCGCAAGTCAACATTTGGTACTTGTCATTTCCTCGGACGATCTTTGGTCCGTTGGTCCTCGAAGAAACAGAATGCGATCATTGTCATCGCGAAGCTGAGTACATTGCTGCTGGCTCTTGTTGTGCTCAATTGCTGTGGATGAAGCAAACTCTCAAGGACTACGGCATCAACATGAAGAATGTGCCTCTCTCGTGACAATGAGAGTGCCATCAAGATTGCTCACAACCCAGCTTCAGCACTCAAGACAAAGCACATTCAGATTCGCCATCATTTTCTTCGTGATCATGTGTTGAAGGGCGACATCTCCATCGAGCATGTGAAGACCAAGAACAGCTAGCCGATATCTTCACAAAGCCCTTGGATGAGAAGAGATTTAGCAAGTTGCGTGTGAGCTAAATATCTTAGAATCTTCAATGTTCTTTGAAAAGGACACACATCCCGACACTTATGCAAAATTGATGACTTAGATGTGCAACACATGAAGAAACGCTTTCTTCAATCAATGAAGAATAACACTCTAAGTGTGAAGAAATTAATGAAGAATTTGATTCTCGTAACCCTATGACAATTGTACGCTGTGTCTGAAATCATCATTCTTATACGATGGGTCACGCCACCACCAAAATTGAAAATCTTCAATTTGAGTTTTTCTCGTTTTTCAAATTCTTCAACTTTGCAAAATCTTCACTGCTTCCGCTGCTTTTTCTTCATTGGCTATATTTATATATGTGGGTTTATGTCCTCTACAAAGATTCACTTATGGCTATTTCTTCAAGTTGCTTTTTCTGCTAAGTGAATGTGATCGGACCCTTCCCCCTCTATGCTATACTCAACCCGAGCTATTCACAAATTCTTCATGTGCGTTCTATCTGAAACTCGTTCAAAATCTTCACTGTGTCCTTGTCAGCTGAAGAAACTGCGAACGGAACTTTTAACTTATCTTATCCAAATTTTCGGCTTTGCCGCTCAAACCGTTCTGCATCCCACGATAAACTTATCTATTCACCCACGATCTAACACAATCTCCACTTTTCAGTACGTGGGTGACACATGTCAAGCGAATGAGAAGGGTCAGGGGCACGTTCGTCCAAAATCTTCGGGCGAACAGGTTTTTCACCGTGGCTATATATACCCCCTCTTCCCTTCCTCACTTCCTTTACTCCGCTCGACCGCTCTCTCTCTCGCTCGAGCTTCTCAAACCCTAGCGCCGCCGCTACTCCATGTCGCCGGTGAGGAAGAGCTTCACTACCTCGACCTCGTCGCCGTCGTACTCGCGCCGACCGCGAAAATCTTCACTCCGCCGCCGCCGTAGCTGTCTTCCTCCGCCGAGTTAGGGCGTGGAGATCTGAATCGATTTAACTTCTAATCTACACTTCTCGGTTAAATCGTGTTCTTCATTCGGTAATTAAAAGTTACTTTTATTACTCGCTTTGATTCTCAAACCTACCGAAAATCTTCAAAGGTGTTTATTCTTCAAATCTTCACACATATGAACACCTCAAACGAAATATGCTCTTGATTCGCTTCTCTAAGCAATGATTTTTCTTCAAGATTCCTCAATTGTGTGGATCCTCGATCTATACAACTCGAACCTAAGACAAAGATCGCTTAGTGAAATTCTTCAAGGCTCATCCGTCAAATTCCTCAAACTAGTTCTTTTGAAAACCTTCCGAGAACGATATGACCTCTCCAAATTCCTCGCAACTACTCTGCTCACGGTACTCATGTCCACCGCTGAATCACTAGGTTCTCATCAACTTAACTCATTTGCAGCGTTCCTCGAAGAAAAGTTGCATACTTCTT
Source organism: Aegilops longissima (assembly GCA_021605205.1). Classification (NCBI taxonomy): domain Eukaryota; kingdom Viridiplantae; phylum Streptophyta; class Magnoliopsida; order Poales; family Poaceae; genus Aegilops; species Aegilops longissima. The sequence continues at coordinate 23,500,368 of CM038679.1, read as the reverse complement.
CAAAGAATTGATTGTTCAAATTCCTCACCAAGAATATGGCGTAAGGAAAGAAGCCACGTAAAGGAGGAAAGAGGCCCGAGGTCATGACTGCTTTCAAGATACCCGAGGACATATACGCCGACTATTGCACACTGATGAAGCCAAGTTTGGCAAGGAAAACAAAAATCAGTGCAAGGTGCGATTCAGAGGATTGAAAGGAGATGGGCAAGGAATGGAGGGAGTACAGATATGTTACTCCAAAGTACATGAAGAAATTCAGACCGAATCATCCATGCCCGAGAACTCCATTGGCACTGGCCAAGAAGTCGACCCCACCAAAGATCAAGCGTGGTGAGGACTTTCCCAAGAATGGGCCAAGCGCCAAGCCAAGTTGGCGAGACAAGCCAAAGAAGCAAAGAGGAAATTCAATGAAGACTCACATCTGCTGCCGCCATCGAGGCCCCTGCTCAGCCCAAAAGATCAATGGCAAAGAAGCTCGCACAAGCCAAGTGCTTCACCAACAAGGCCCTCACGGCCAAAATCCTCAAAGAATGCCCTCACGGCCGAATCCTCAAGAATGCCCTCACGGCCGAATCTTCAATGCCCTCACGACCAGTTCCTCATGCTGCTCCCGCTCCTCCCAAATTCTCAGCTCCTACAAAGTCCTCAAGCAGCTCCTCCAAAGTCCTCGGCACTGTGCATCCGCCATGTGCCAAAGGACTGCAGCATCTCTATTGCCTCTGTGTCTCAAAGAAGTTCCTCACCTGCACCAAATTCTTCATCAGCCCCACTCTGCTTTGAAGAAAAAGGCAATCTATTGGACGAGGTCCTCGCCAAGTCTCAAGAAGAAACAGTCGCCTTCCAAGTGCCATCTGATGATGAAGCTGATGATGACGAACTTGCAGAAATCATCAGAGACCGACAAGAAAGGGCCGCTAGAGCCAAAGGCACACTTGTGCCACTGCTTTTGGATCCAAGGGTGATCCTTGATTACATTGATCTCTGGCACAAGGATCCAAATACTCCTATGCCTGATTTCAAGTTGACTCCTGGTCAAAGTCACATGCTGACCCATTTCATCACTGAAGAGAAATGGAAATTTGAGAAGGCAAGGAAGATCAAGAAGATGTTGGGGAACATAGTAATTTCAAAAAATTTCCTACGCACACGCAAGATCATGGTGATGCATGGCGACGAGAGGGGAGAGTGTGTCCACGTACCCTTGTAGACCGAAAGCGGAAGCATTATGACAACGCAGTTGATGTAGTCGTACGTCTTCACGATCCGACCGATCCAAGTACCGAATGTACGGCACCTCCGTGTTCGCACACGCTCAGCTCGATGACGATCCCGGACTCCGATCCAAAGCAGGTGTCGGGATGAGTTCCACAAGACGACGGCATGGTGACGATGATGATGCTCTACTCGCGCAGGCTTCGCCTAAACTCCGCGACGATATGACCGAGGTGGAATATGGTGGAGGGGCACCGCACAGCTAAGGAACGATCCGTAGATCAACTTGTGTGTTCTAGGTGCCCCCCCCTCGTATATAAAGGAGCAAGGGGGTGCGGCCGGCCCTAGGAGGAGGCGGCCGAGGAGTCCTACTCCCACCGAGTAGGACTCCCCCTTCCTAGTTGGATTAGGACTTGGGGAGGAAAGAGGAAGGGGCGCCCCCCCCCTTCCTTGTCCTATTCGGACTAGGGGAGGCGCTGCCCGCCCTGCCACCGGCCCTCCTCTTCTCCCTCATGGCCCACTAAGGCCCATTAACCCCCCGGAGGGTTCTGGTAACCCCCCGGTGTTCCGATAAAATCCCGATTTCACCCGGAACTATTCTGAAGTCCAAACATAGGCTTCCAATATATCAATCTTTGTGTCTCGACCATTTCGAGACTCCTCGTCATGTCTGTGATCACATCCAGGACTCCGAACAAACTTCGGTACATCAAAACTTATAAACTCATAAATCTGTCATCGTAACGTTAAGCGTGCGGACCCTATGGGTTCGAGAACTATGTAGACATGACCTAGAACTATTCTCGGTCAATAACCAATAGTGGAACCTGGATGTTCATATTGGTTCCTACATTTTCTACGAAGATCTTTATCGGTCAAACCGCATAACAACATACGTTGTTCCCTTTGTCATCGGTATGTTACTTGCCCGAGATTCGATCGTCGGTATCCAATACCTAGTTTAATCTCGTTACCGGCAAGTCTCTTTACTCGTTCCGTAATACATCATTTCGTAACTAACTCATTAGTTACAATGCTTGCAAGGCTTAGGTGATGAGTATTACCGAGAAGGCCCGTAGATACCTCTCGACAATCGGAGTGACAAAACCTAATCTCAATTTATGCCAACTCAACATATACTTTTGGAGGCACCTGAGAGTACCTTTATAATCACCCGATTACGCTTGTGACGCTTTGGTAGCACACAAAGTGTTCCTCCGGTAAACGGGAGTTGCACAATCTCATAGTTGCAGGAACTTTGTATAAGTCATGAAGAAAGCAATAGCAACATACTAAACGATCAAGTGCTAAGCTAACGGAATGGGTCAAGTCAATCACATCATTCTCCTAATGATGTGATCCCATTAATCAAATGACAACACATGCCTATGGTTAGGAAACATAACCATCTTTGATCAATGAGCTAGTCAAGTAGAGGCATACTAGTGACATTATGTTTGTCTATGTATTCACACATGTATCATGTTTCCTGTTAATACAATTCTAGCATGAATAATAAACATTTATCATGATATGAGGAAATAAATAATAACTTTATTATTGCCTCTAGGGAATATTTCCTTCAGCCTCCCACTTGCACTAGAGTCAATAATCTAGATTACACAAGAATGATTCTAACACCCATGGAGTCTTGGTGCTGATCATGTTTTGCTCGTGAGAGAGGCTTAGTCAACGGTCTGCAACATTCAGATCCGTATGTATCTTGCAAATCTCTATGTCTCCCACTTGGACTTGGTCCCGAATGGAATTGAAGCGCCTCTTGATGTGCTTGGTCCTCTTGTGAAATCTGGATTCCTTTGCCAAGGCAATTGCACCAAGATTGTCACGAGAAGATCTTCATTGGTCCCGATGCACTAGGTATAACACCTAGATCGAAATGAACTCCTTCATCCGACTCCTTCATTTGCTGCTTCAAGCAGCTATGTACTCCGCTTCACATGTAGATCCCGCCACGACGCTTTGTTTAGAACTGCACCAACTTACAGCTCCACCGCTTAATAAAAATACGATCCGGTTTGCGATTTAGAATCGTCCGGATCGGTGTCAAAGCTTGCATCGACGTAACCCTTTATGACAAGCTCTTTGTCACCTCCATAAACGAAACATATCCTTAGTCCTTTTCGTATTTCAGGATATTCTTGACCGCTGTCCATGATCCACTCGGATTAATTTGGTACCTCCTGCTAAACTAATAGCAAGGCACACATCAGTCCGGTACACAGCATTGCATACATGATAGAGCCTATGGCTGAAGCATAGGAACTCCTTTCATTTTCTCTCTATCTTCTGCGTTGGTCGCGCATTGAGTCCGACTCAATCTTATACCTTGTAATACAGCAAAAACCCTTTCTTTGCCTCGATCCATATTGAACTTTTTCCAGACTTTATCAAGGTATGTGCATTGTGAAAGTCCAATCAAGCGCCTTGATCTATCTCTATAGATCTTGATGCCTAATATGTAAGCAGCTTCACCGAGGTCCTTCATTGAAAAACTTTTATTCAAGTATCCTTTTATGCTATCCAGAAATTCTATATCATTTCCAATCAACAATATGTCGCCCACATATAATATTAGAAATGCTACTGAGCTCCCACTCACTTTCTTGTAAATACAGCTTCTCCAAAAGTCTCAGAGAAACCATATGCTTTGATTACACTATCAAAGCGCTTATTCCAACTCCGAGAGGCTTGCACTGCACCATAGATTGATCGTTGGAGCTTGCACACTTTGTTAGCTCCCTTAGGATCGACAAAACCTTCCGTTGCATCATATACAACTCTTCTTCCGTAAATCCATTCGAAATGCAGTTTTGACATCCATCCGCCATATTTCATAATCATAAAATGCGGCAATTGCTAACACGATTCTGACAGACTTAAGCATCGCTACGGGTGAGAAGGTCTCATCGTAGTCAACCCCTTGAACTTGTCGAAAGCCTTTTGCAACAAGTCGAGCTTTGTAAATAACAATATTACCGTCATCGCCGGTCTTCTTCTTGAAAATCCATTTATTCTCTATTGCTTGCCGACCATCGGGCAAGTCAACCAAAGTCCATACTTTGTTCTCATACATGGATCCCATCTCAGATTTCATGGCTTCAAGCCATTTTATGAATCTGGGCTCACCATCGCTTCTTCATAGTTCGTAGGTTCACCATGATCTAGTAGCATGACTTCCGAATAGGATTACCGTACCACTCGTGCGGATTTTACTCGTTGATTTACGGTTCAAGAATAACTTGATCTCAAGTTTCATGATCATCATCATTAACTTCCTCACTAATCGGTGTAGGTGTCACAGAACCGATTTCTGTGATGAACTACTTTCCAATAAGGGAGCTGGTATCATTACCTCATCAAGTTCTACTTTCCTCCCACTCACTTCTTTCGAGAGAAACTCCTTCTCTAGAAAGGATCCATTCTTAACGAATGTCTTGCCTTCGGATCTGTGATAGAAGGTGTACCCAATTGTCTCCTTTGGGTATCCTATGAAGACACATTTTTCCGATTTGGGTTCAAGCTTATCAGGTTGAAGCTTTTTCACATAAGCATCGCAACCCCAAACTTTCGAAGCGACAACTTTGGTTTCTTGCCAAACCATAGTTCATAAGGTGTCATCTCAACGGATTTTGATGGTGCCCTATTTAACGTGAATGCGCCGCCTCTAAAGCATAACCCAAAATGATAGCGTAAATCGGTAAGAGACAACATAGATCGCACCATATCTAGTAAAGTACGATTAGACGCTCGACACACCATTACGCTGTGGTGTTCCGGTGGCGTGAGTTGCGAAACTATTCGCATTGTTTCAAATGTAGACCAAACTCGAACTCAAATATTCTCCTCCACGATCAGATCGTAGAAACTTTATTTTCTTGTTACGATGATTTTCAACTTCACTCTGAAATTCTTTGAACTTTTCAAATGTTTCAGATTTATGCTTCATTAAGTAGATATACCCGTATCCGCTTAAATCATCTGTGAAGGTGAGAAAATAACGATATCCGCCACGAGCTTCAACATTCATCGGACCACATACATCTGTATGTATGATTTCCAACAAATCCGTTGCTCTCTCCATAGAACCGAGAACGGTGTTTTAGTCATCTTGCCCATGAGGCACGGTTCGCAAGTACCAAGTGATTCATAATCAAGTGGTTCCAAAAGTCCATCAAGATGGAGTTTCTTCATGCGCTTTACAATCGATATGACCTAAACGGCAAGTGCCACAAATAAGTTGCACTATCATTATCAACTCTGCATCTTTTGGCTTCGACATTATGAATATGTGTATCACTACTATCGAGATTTAATAAGAATAGACCACTCTTCAAGGGTGCATGACCATAAAAGATATTACTCATATAAATAGAACAACCATTATTCTCGATTTAAATGAATAACCGCCTCGCATCAAACAAGATCCAGATATAATGTTCATGCTCAACGCCGGCACCAAATAACAATTATTTAGGTCTAAAACTAATCCCAAGGTAGATGTAGAGGTAGCGTGCCGACCGCGATCACATCGACTTTGGAACCGCTTCCCACGCGCATCGTCACCTCGCCCTGGCCGGTGCTCGCTTATCCGTAGTCCCTGCTTCGAGTTGCAAATATTAGCAATGTAACCAGATCAAATACCCAGTGCTACTGCGAGCTCTAGTAAGGTACACATCAATAACATGTATATCACATATACCTTTGTTCACGCTGCCATCCTTCTTATCCGCCAAATACTTGGGGCAGTTCGCTCAAAGGACCAGCTTGCTTGCAGTAGAAACACTCGGCCTGTGCTTAGGTCCAGATTTGGGTTTCTTCTCTTGAGCAGCAACTTGCTTGTTGTTCTTCTTAAAGTTCCCTTCTTCTTCCCTTTGCCCTTTTCTTGAAACTAGTGGTCTTGTTGACCATCAACACTTGATGCTCCTTCTTGATTTCTACCTCCACAGCTTTTAGCATTGCGAAGAGCTCGGGAAGTGTCTTGTTCATCCATTGCATATTATAGTTCATCACGAAGCTCTTGTAGCTTGGTGGCAGTGATTGGAGAATTATGTCAATGACACTATCATCCGGAAGATTAACTCCAGCTTGAATCAAGTGATTATTATACCCGCACATTTTGAGTATATGCTCACCGATGTAACTATTCTCCTCCATCTTGCAGCTATAGAACTTATTGGAGACCTCATATCTCTCAATCCGGGCATTTGCTTGAAATATTAACTTCAACTCCTGGAACATCTCATATGCTCCATGACGCTCAAAACGTCGTTGAAGACCCGATTCTAAGCCGTAAAGCATGGCACATCGAACTATAGAGTAGTCATCAGCTTTGCTCGCCAGACGCTCACAACTTTTGGCGTTGTTCTGCAGCAGGCTGGCACCCAGCGGTGCTTCCAGACGTAATTCTTCCGTGCAGCAATGAGGATAATCCTCAAATTACGGACCCAGTCCGTAATTGCTACCATCATCTTTCAACTTTGCTTTCTCAAGGAACGCATTAAAATTCAACGGAACAACAAAGACGAGCCATCTATCTACAACAAACATAGATAAGCAAAATACTATCAAAAGCTAAGTTCATGATAAATTTAAGTTCAATTAATCATATTATTTAAGAACTCCCACTTAGATGACATCTCTCCAGTCATCTAAGTGATTACGTGATCCAAATAAACTAAACCATAACCGATCATCACGTGAGATGGAGTAGTTTTCAATGGTGAACATCACTATGTTGATCATATCTACTATATGATTCACGCTGACCTTTCGGTCTCCGTGTTCCGAGGCCATATCTGATATGCTAGGCTCGCCAAGTTTAACCTGAGTATTCGCGTGTGCAAAACTGGCTCGCACCGTTGTAGATGGACGAGAGCTTATCACACCCGATCATCACGTGGTGTCCGGGCACGACGAACTTTGGCAACGGTGCATACTCAGGAGAACACTTCTTGATAATTTTAGTGAGAGATCATCTTAAAATGCTACCGTCAATCAAAGCAAGATAAGATGCATAAAGGATAAACATCACATGCAATCAATATAAGTGATATGATATGGCCATCATCATCTTGTGCTTGTGATCTCCATCTCCAAGCACCGCCATGATCACCATCGCCACCGGCGCGACACCTTGATCTCCATCGTAGCATCGTTGTTGTCTCGCCAACTATTGCTTCTACGACTATCGCTACCGCTTAGTGATAAAGTAAAGCAATTACATGGCGCTTGCATTTCATACAATAAAGCGACAACCATATGGCTCCTCGCCATTGCCGATAACTCGTTACAAAACATGATCATCTCATACAATAAAATATAGCATCACGCCTTGACCATATCACATCACAACATGCCCTGCAAAAACAAGTTAGACGCCCTCTACTTTGTTGTTGCAAGTTTTACGTGGCTGCTACGGGCTGAGCAAGAACTGTTCTTACCTACGCATCAAAACCACAACGATAGTTTGTCAAGTTGGTGCTGTTTTAACCTTCGCAAGGACCGGGCGAGCCACACTCGGTTCAACTAAAGTGAGAGAGACAGACACCCGCCATCACCTTTAAGCAACGAGTGCTCGCAGCGGTGAAACCAGTCTCGCGTAAGCGTCGCTGTAATGTCGGTCCGGCCGCTTCATCTCACAATACCGCCAAACCAAAGTATGACATGTTTGGTAAGCAGATGACTTGTATCGCCCACAACTCACTTGTGTTCTACTCGTGCATATAACATCAACGCATAAAACCTGGCTCGGATGCCATCTGTTGGGGAACATAGTAATTTCAAAAATTCCTACGCACACGCAAGATCATGGTGATGCATGGCAACGAGAGGGAGAGTGTGTCCACGCACTGTGAGACCGAAAGCGAAGCGTTATGACAACGCTGTTGATGTAGTCGTGACGCCTTCATGATCCGACCGATCCAAGTACCGAACGTCACGGCACCTCCGTGTTCTGCACATCGCTCAGCTCGATGACAATCCCGGACTCGATCCAGCAGGTGTCGGGATGAGTTCCGTCAACCACGACGGCCGGTGACGATGATGATGCTCTATCGGCGCAGGCTTCGCCTAAACTCCGCGACGATATGACCGAGGTGGAATATGGTGGAGGGGCACCGACACGGCTAAGGAACGATCCGTAGATCAACTTGTGTGTTCTAGGGTGCCCCCGCCCCAGATATAAAGGAGCAAGGGGTGCGGCCGGCCCTAGGAGGAGGCGCGCCGAGGAGTCCTACTCCCACCGGAGTAGGATTCCCCCTTTCCTAGTTGGATTAGGACTTGGGGAGGGAAAGAGGAAGGGGGCCGCCCCCTCCTTCCTTGTCCTATTCGGACTAGGGGAGGGGCACGCGCCTGCCCCGCCGCCCTCCTCTTCTCCCTCATGGCCCACTAAGGCCCATTAACCCCGGGAGGGTTCCGTAACCCCTGTTCCAAAGAAAATCCTGATTTCACCCGAACTATTCAAGTCCAAACATAGGCTTCCAATATATCAATCTTTATGTCTCGACTATTTCGAGACTCCTCGTCATGTCCGTGATCACATCCGGGACTCAACAAACTTCGTACATCAAAACTTATAAACTCATAAACCTGCCATCGTAACGTTAAGCGTGCGGACCCTACGGGTTCGAGAACTATGTAGACATGACCTAGAACTATTCTCGGTCAATAACCAATAGTGGAACCTGGATGTTCATATTGGTTCCTACATTTTCTCGAAGATCTTTATCGGTCAAACCGCATAACAACATACGTTGTTCCCTTTGTCATCGGTATGTTACTTGCCCGAGATTCGATCGTCGGTATCCAATACCTAGTTTAATCTCGTTACGCAAGTCTCTTTACTCGCTCGTAATACATCATTTCATAACTAACTCATTAGTTACAATGCTTGCAAGGCTTAGGTGATGAGTATTACCGAGAAGGCCCAGAGATACCTCTCCGACAATCGGAGTGACAAAACCTAATGTCGAATTTATGCCAACTCAACATATACTTTTGGAGGCACCTGTAGAGTACCTTTATAATCACCCAGTTATGTTGTGACGTTTGGTAGCACACAAAGTGTTCCTCCGGTAAACGGGAGTTGCACAATCTCATAGTTGCAGGAACTTTGTATAAGTCATGAAGAAAGCAATAGCAACATACTAAACGATCAAGTGCTAAGCTAACGGAATGGGTCAAGTCAATCACATCATTCTCCTAATGACGTGATCCCATTAATCAAATGACAACACATGCCTATGGTTAGGAAACATAACCATCTTTGATCAATGAGCTAGTCAAGTAGAGGCATACTAGTGACATTATGTTTGTCTATGTATTCACACATGTATCATGTTTCCGGTTAATACAATTCTAGCATGAATAATAAACATTTATCATGATATGAGGAAATAAATAATAACTTTATTATTGCCTCTAGGGCATATTTCCTTCAGAAGACTCAATTCAGGAAAGAGAAGTTCCTGAAGAATAACGTTGTCAATATGACACCTGATGAACTCCTCAAGATCCAAGCTGAAATCAAAACCCTCAGCGATGACTTCAATGCTTATTATGCTGATTGGCAAGGAGCCAAAGTCAGATTTGTCAATCTGACAAAGAAGTTCACAAATGTTGCAGCCCCAACGCAACAAGAAATTCCTCAGGCTGGAGCCTCTGCTCACCTCATTGAAGAACATGCCAAGATCACGATGATTTTCAGCCTGCTGAAGACAATGCTAGTTCGAGGCTGATGACTCCATTCCACCACCGAAGAAATTGCCGGGCATCCACTAGTGGTGCGCTCAAGAAATGAAGAAGTCGGGCAACTACATCGATTCATACCGAGGAAATTCAACAGATTCCTCGGCTCCTCCGCGCCTACACCAACTCCAATCCTTCCATCTGCATCGATGTGAAGAAGACCAAGGCTGCAGAGCGAGCTGCGAAGAAGAAAAGGAAAGCATCACCGCTTCAAATTCTTCATCCCAAAAAAATGAAGCCTATGACAAGCTCTTTTGAAAATCCAATCAATGCTGTTCCAATTTCCTCCATTCCATCAAAGGACCTTGTTCCTTTTGGTGAAGAGTATGAGATCCCAAGCGGATCTGATGAAGAAAATCATTTTGCTGCTTCGTCAGAGCAGATTGATGAAGAAATTGAAGTGGATGCAATCCCTTCAACACCAATCATTTCCTCGCCTATGCCTCAGTTCACAGCTGAAGAGGCTGGCGTTGAAAAAAATTGAAGAAGATGTGGATATTGGAAGCACAACGCCAGTGATGAACGATGACTTTTGGGAAAGTCAGCATCCCAATTCTCCACTCTTCACCCCAATCCAACAAATTCCTCAGTCCCCTGCACCAACGGTTCAAATGGGCTCTGAAGAAACTCATCCCAACTCATCCGTGCATGAAGAAATTCCAGCCACTAGTGCTGAAGAACCTGCTGCTGCTGATCCTATGAACACGCAGACTGCATATGAAGAGGAACCAGAAAATCCTTAGCCCGAAGAACCTGATTGCGATTCCTGAGGTCGTGATGCAACTCACTGACACTCCACTGCCAAAGCCAAAGAATCCATTCTCAACGAAGCAAAAGTTCAAGGCTGAAGATTTCTTCGGCGAGCATGTATTCTTCACTGACTACAACCCATATGACTCTGCTCGCATAAGGAAGAGGCGTTTCTAGACTGCTAGTCAAGCCAACTTCTGTTCCTCTGTGCTATTCAACAAAGACAAAGTCTTCGATCATGCACATATTCCTCATGTGGACATGGAATCTTTGCCAGCTTCAAGCCGCCCTCGTTGTTCTTCACGATGCGTGATTGCTGAATTTCTGACCGACATCTGTGATTGGAATGAAGAACTCATTCTTCAATTCTATGCAACGCCGCACATCACCGGAGATTCAAGATGTGAACTCATGGGTATTGGACCGATGACGAAAATACTCACTACAAGGCACCAAAGAATCGAATTGCTTCGTGCCCTCCCACTCGATCCTCCCTTGATGGTGCTCGTTGCATCTACAACGAACCCGAGCTTTCAAATCATTACATGCAAGTGCCGATGAAGCCTTTGAAGCCAGGACAGGCACCTCGAACCAAATTCTTCGTCAAGGAATTATTGTATGTGCCTCGGACTGTCTATCGCATTCTGACGAACACAATGAGTCCTATCAAAGGCCACGACTCAAATGATGAAGAAGTCGTTGGCATCATGAAGAATATGCTTTTCAATATCATTCATGGCGTTCCGTCAACTTCCATGATTTCTTCATGAGGACTCGCAAACATTGCTATGTCACCTTTTGAGTCAAGCCTTATGCACCATGGATTATGAGGTTCATCAGACAAGGTCTTCACTCAATTACAAGGCTGATACTCAACCACTGCAGCTACTTGCCTCCAATTGAAGTCCTCAAACGGACATTTTCCTCAGCTGATGACAAGGGCAAGGCAACTGCTGTGATAGATGAAGGCATTCGTCCATTGGATGGTCAATTTCACAAGGCTGCATCCTACTCCACCAATGATGACTCTGCCACACATGACTCTGCCGCCAATACCTCAGCCAAGCAAAATCCTCAAGCCACAGCACCCAGCGTGACGACTGATCGTGAGTTACTCCTCGATCTTCATCAGAAGGTTGATCGCAATCATAAATGGGTCAAGCGTCAGTTTGGTTCAATTCTTCACAACATGACCTCAACACACAATGCAGTGAATAAAAATCAATACTACCTCCATGAAACCTTCAACCGCACCTGGGCTGTTCTTTCTAATGTCTACAGCGCAGAAGAACTGAAGACAATGGGTCTCAAGGAAGAATTTGACTGGTCTGTACCTCCACCGAAGAAATTCAAGAAGGTCAAGGTTCCTTCCTTGGTAGACAGCTCCTATTCTTCATCGCGCGACACTGATGAAAATGAAGACTTGGACGACACTGCGGTAGGCCCTACTACGACAACCGACCCCGACAACGCTGGCGCTCCTTCATCAACTTGAAATTCTTCAGGGGCGTTAGTCCTCAGTTTCGATCCTTTTGGTCATTCGATGACAAAGGGGGAGAAATTTGAGTTAGTCTTCAAGCGGGTCTATTTTTACGCCCATATACAACACGTTTTTTTTGCTAAGTTACAACTCTCGTTCTTCTGAAACTTTATTGGATCGAGTTGTAATCTTAAACCCGATGGTGCTCTGATACTTTTGATGTGTTCCTCTTCATGCTTATTCCTCATTATATGTTAATACACGATGTCAACTACATCACCACCATATTTCATCATGCATTTGAAATTCTTCATATTATATGTCAAATGCGTGTATGAATTACAAGATATAGGGGGAGATCTCCATGATTCAACTCTTCAAATGTGCAATTCCTCAAAAGAAAAATTCCTCACTATGCACATCTTCAAGGGGAGTTCTTCTATATATTGCAATCAAATTCCTCAATATCAGTATTTACACTTCATATGTTTATCCCCGTTGAAAACTTAACCTATATTGTCATCAATCACCAAAAAGGGGGAAATTGTAAGTGCATCTAGTGACCCTTAGTGATTTTGGCGTATTGAAGACTTATAGGTTAAGGGACTAATGTGTTTATGAGTGTACACAGGTCTATAAGTCTATGAGGAGTTTGATATTTACAGAGAAAGTCGACCCCTAAAAATGAAGTTCTTCGACTGAAGACTTTGATATTCTGAAGACTTTCTGAAGACTTTGGAAGTGAAGAAATTGGTGTGACCTTGAAGACTTGGTATTCATTTGAGGAACATGAAGCGTGAAGACTTTTGTTTTCGTAGTTTCGTTTTCTCTTTCTTGAGTCATAGGAAACACCGTCTCGTTAAAGGGGTCGAGGAAATACTAAGGAAAAATTTCCATGTGATGCTCAACACAAAATCCTACACCTACCAATCCTTCGAGTGAAGCCTTTGAAATCTCATACAGCTCACCAATTTCTTCATGGATGAGACGAAGTTCTTCTAGTCACGAGGAATTTGTTCGACCGAGGAGTTAGGAATTCGCCAAAGGCAGATTGCCTACACAAAGAGGAACATGATAGCCCCGAGGAATTTGAGAGTCAAATTTCCGATTCTTTGTCTTTGTGCTACGCCACCTGTCCCAAAATATCTTATCCACCTAACGGTCATATCATTGAAGGGCATTTGTGTCTTATCATGTCGGGCTGCTCCCTAGGCTATAAATAGCCGCCTCTACAACCACTAGCTGGTTGGCTGCTCCGAGAGAACTTGACACTTGTCATTTGAGAGCAACCCATCCTCCGAGGACTTTGAGCGAAAATCATCGAGTGAGGAAAACCCAAAACCAAACCCCTACAAACCCAAAGTGATTGAGCATCATCAAGAGATTGATCCTGCGTGGATCCGACGCTTGTTACCTTTGAAGACTGTGCTTCTTCCAGACGGTTAGGCGTCATGGTCTAGAGCATCCAAGAGGAATTGTGGATCGCCGAGTGACCAAGTCTGTGAACGTTTGGAAGTCGCCTGAAGACTTACCACGAGTGATTGGACGAGGTCTGTGTGACCTTAGTTCAAGGAGAATATGGTAAGGACTTGGTGTCCGGGACTGTGTGTCCTTGAGTATAAATACTCAGCCGCTCCAACCAGACGTACAACTGAGACAACAGTTGGAACTGGTCTACCAAATCATTGTCTTCACCAACCTAACTGGTTCTGTTTCCTCAACTCTTTCATTTCCTCATTACTGTGTTGAGTGTTCATTCATATCTGTGTTTGAAGACGTTGACTGAAGACTTTCTCAATTTCCTCAGTTCAATTCTTCAGTTTGTTTGTCTTCATCTTGTGCTATCCTGTGTTTACGCTTTCTGTACTCTTTGATTGTCTTCATTTCATCATGATGACCATGCCCGCATTCTCTTATGCTTACTTTTGAGTACTTATTCCGCTGCAAGTAGTTCTTCACTTAGGAATTTCCTCACCGGAAAATTCCTCATTGAAGAATTCATAAAAATCGCCTATTCACCCCCCCTCTAGTCGATATAACGCACTTTCAATTTGGTGGAAGATCATATGTTCAGATCCATTGTGCATATTAATACCCGTCTGATTATGAACATGAATATGATTTGTGAGTAGTTACGTTTGTTCCTGAGGACATGGGAGAAGTCTTGCTATAAGTAGTCATGTGAATTTGTTATTCGTTCGATATTTTGATGAGATGTATGTTGTCTTTCCTCTAGTGGTGTTATGTGAACGTCGACTACATGACACTTCACCATTATTTGGGCCTAGAGGAAGGCATTGGGAAGTAATAAGTAGATGATGGGTTGCTAGAGTGACAGAAGCTTAAACCCTAGTTTATGAGTTGCTTCGAAGGGGCTGATTTGGATCCATATGTTTCATGCTATGGTTAGGTTTACCTTAATACTTCTTTTGTAGTTGCGGATGCTTGCAATAGGGGTTAATCATAAGTGGGATGCTTGTCCAAGAAAGGGCAGCACCCAAGCACCGGTCCACCCACATACCAAATTATCAAAGTAACAAACGCGAATCATATGAGCGTGATGAAAACTAGCTTGACGATAATTCCCATGTATCCTCGGGAGCGCTTTTCTCTATATAAGAGTTTGTTCAGGCTTGTCCTTTCTACAAAAAGGATTGGGCCATCTTGCTGCACCTTATTTACTTTCTTTACTTATTACCCGTTACAAATTACCTTATCACAAAACTATTTGTTACCGATAATTTCAGTGCTTGCAGAGAATACCTTGCTGAAAACCGCTTATCATTTCCTTCTGCTCCTTGTTGGGTTCGACACTCTTACTTATCGAAAGGACTACGGTAGATCCCCTATACTTGTGGGTCATCAGTTGCTTGCTGCCACCGTGACTATCCCTCTAAGCCCCCGGCCCCCCAGCAAAAAATCTCCCTGCACCCCCCATCCCTCGACCCACATCCGTCAAGTTTCAGACTAGCTGGCTACCGTTGTCCCCCGCTCATTAACGGTCCAGCCTTATCGTGATCGGCGTTGGCGCTCCTCATGCCGTCCCAGCCTTCGACCTCGCGCTAAGTGCAATCGACTGAAGCAAAAACAAAAAAAAATCTAGGTACCTCATGATTATCAAACGTGGAGTTATAATGGTATTTGATCAATGTCTGTCTAGATTTGTTCTTTGAACATGCTCTCGTTGAACCAAATTCAAATTCGGAAGACCAAAACTCTCCTGGGCGCGTGGAAAGCACAGGTGGACATATACGCCCGTGGACTACACTCACGGCACAACGGTACACCGTCCAGCCGGTTCGCCCCGACCATTCACCGTCCCCTATGTACACCGCGTCCATCCAGGCATCCTCCACACACCACACTGCTCAAACTGCCACACCCACGGTCGGTGACGTCTCCGCGGTCAGTGACGTCGAAGAAATTATGGCCCTCTCCGCGGCCGCTGACGTCGCCATCCCGAAGCTCGACGCCGTAGTCAAGGAGGAGGCCATGGAGGAGGTGGAGGAGGAGGAACTCGCGGCATGGAACCCGACACTGGTCGGCCATAGGTGGTTGTGGACGGAGACGGTCCCGTGCACGCCGGAGCAAGTGCACGCTGACACGTGGTCACCGTCTTCGCCACGGGCCAGAGGTCGTGCATCCGCAACCGCCTCCCGACTGGCAGGGGCTGCCTGCCCACCTTTGGACGCCGTCGGCCTACATTGACCTCATTGGTGACGAGGACAACGATGGCGACAACTAAAGACAACGGCAACCGCGGCAGGACGGGCTTATCTAGCTTTTTTAATTTCATTTAAATTTTGAGTCTAGTTAAGAATGTGGTGGACTCAACTTTTTGTGGATGTTTATGTTTATATTAATGTCTTTAAATTATGTGCAATGTCTATTTGAGTTTGATTTGGGTCAAATTTACACATCCAAAAATAGACAATTTAGCATGCGGCGGGCCGGTTGGGTGCACCGACGGCCGAACGAAAGCATTCGGACGCTCATATCCGTTATCCCGACTCAAATAGACAAAATTCGAATAAAACAGACGTCTATTTGGGGTCGACGGTCGGAGTTGGCCTAATGATCCAATTATGTAGAGATCATTGCCACCCCGCTCCTAGGGGGGCGGCACGGGCAAAACCCCAGCCCCCGCCGCCCCCGTCTTCCTTCTCCTCTTTACACCCCGCTGCTGCCGGAGGAAGTCGACGGGTAAATCGTGATGGGCTCTCGTCCTCTTCCGCTGAGGGGACCTCCAGCCTAGCGTAGGGTGCGGCCCTAGACGGCCTTGCGTTTGGCGGGGATCGGAATCGGGATGGCGGTCCCGGTACTTTTTGGTGGTGGCTTCGCTGCGGCGGCTACGAGGGCAGGCCAACGGCTGCCTATGGATCTAAGCAGTGCGACGGTGGTTGAAGAATCGAAACGGAGATGTCATCCATGGCGACGGCGGTCACTTGTGGTTCAACTCTTCCCTGATTTGAAACAGAATACTACATATCAGGGTAGTGTGTGGCCACAAGTGTAGCTGGACAACTGAAGGGATTCATTTTCCCAAGCTTGTCATCAACTAATGGCAAGGACGACATGGGCCTGCTGGAGGGGCCCTTGACATGGGTTCCGGCGGTGCTTGGCAGTCGCGTCGTCGCCTGTCAGCAAGCTCATATGAGCACAGCTTTGGTCGCGTTGATCAACCGTGCGCGTGAGCAATGGTTGGAAAGCCCAACAATCAGGCGGAAGCCATTATGAGATGTCATGTTCCATGGTCCTCGTGCATGAGATGCATATTCGTTGCCGAGTGGTCTGGGCGGCATTATCAAGGACGGAAGGAATGAAGGTGGTGGTCAACCAGATGCGACAAAACATCATGCCTGCGTTTTGGGGTGCTAATTCAGTGCCACGACTTGAGATTCAGGGTGAAAACCCTTGGTGTGACCTTCGTTGGTCATACCTAGCAATGGCGATGTTTCGACATCGTTACCTTGTCAAAGGCATTGCATGGAATTTTGCTCAGTTCTACTCTCAGGCGAAAACTCAGGATTTAGTCTTTGATTGAATCTGGCAACAGTGACACTTATGTGTCTTTATCTTCCTGAAGACGTTGCTTTTGGAGAACCTTCTCGCAGCCTGTGTGTTGTCACGGAAGTGGTTGATGTTGCTGCTGGTTACTGCGTGCCTTAGATCTTAGTTTTTTTCCTTTCTTTCTTTTGTTCTTGTTTTATTTTTTGGCTATGTGCATCCTTGATGCCTCGACTTGATCATGGTATTGCGTTGTTGCAGAGGCCGGGTGTACTTTGATATCGTCTTGATATTAATATATTACCCTTTATCGGAAAAAAAATGTAGAGATTATTGCATTGACGCAGTAACACTCATTAGACTTATTTACCGAACTTGCATTTTTTTAAGCAACCTTTCTACATCAGAAGACCACATCATCTAACACAGCAGGAGCATCGCAGATTAGGCCTTGGATAATAAAATGATCAAAACGGCGCAGGTGCCATTGTTGGCGTGCTGAGGTACTACGTTCTAACGAGTGAGAAAGCCTGATGGCACACGTCGCACATCGTCCTTTAACTAAGCCATTAGTCATTGTTTTCTCTCTTAATTTTCTTGATATTTCGGCTCGCGGTAAGCAAAAATATATGTTTCTTTTTCTTTTATTTTTAATAACAAATACGTACTATGTTTCTTTCCTTGAGATTCTGACTCGCGGGTGTTGACAATGGCCATTCTAATCTCCCGATTAAGAATGTTCGTCCACGTCACTCGATTAAGAATGCCTTATTAATCTCGGACGGCCGCCGAGCAGCGTGTGAACTGGTAATTTAATCAGCAGCACTCTAGCAGGCGGCTTTATTCTATCCTGGGAAATGCTTGAGCAGGATAGCCTCAGCTAACCAGAACAGGGTCTAGAATAAGAGAGTCTAGAAATGACACCACGTACGTGACCCGTGGCATGCCAGCGGGCAGCGGCCAGCTTATTGTCCTCACCTCTGGCTGACCTGTCCGGTCCAGCAAGTACAAAGCGCAGGGTGAGATTTGCTGTAGAACGTAGATGGATCCACACGAAATGAGAAGAAAACTTGGGGTAAGTGGAATCCACACGAACGTAGATGTGATCAGCGTTAGAGCATGGCTAGTAGAATCCTCAAACCCTCAAACCCTTAAAGCAGTTTTAAGGGTTGAGAAGTCTGCCAAGACTTCTAAGGGTTGAACAAAAGAAGATGAACCCTCAAACCCAACCCTTAAACTACTTTAAGGGTTGGATTTGAGGGTTCTAGTCTTTGCCTCAACCCCAACCTTTAAAACTGTCATTTCACCTATCACACATTTAATCACATTTCATCATATGACATATCACAAATTCCATCACATTTGACATAAAACAATAATCATTCTAGTTATTATTACACCACCGAATAAAACAATAATCATTCAAATTATTACAACAATGTTTGAGCAAATTACAATAATTGTTCGAATCAAATAGGACATAGAAAAGTAAACACAAAGATACATCATGGGCCAATGCGCCGCCCATCTAACTGCCAGTGGTGCTCTACTAGATCATCCCGGAGCCGACCATGAGTGGTTGCATCCTCAATCTCAGGATGTGCTTGAAGAAAAGCGTGTATGCGAGAAGCGTTTCTTTCCGGTTGCACATGGGTACCAACATTGTCATAGAAACAAGGGAGGTTTAACCCTCTCTCATCCTCTAGGATCATGTTGTGTAGAATCACACAACATTTCATGATGTTCACCAAGGTTTTTTTGTCCCAAAACCGAGCTGGACCCCGAACTATGGCAAACCTTGCTTGCAAAACACCGAAAGCTCGCTCAATATCCTTGCGGGTTGCCTCTTGTGCCTTGGTGAAATGAGCCTCTTTTCTTGTTAAGGGCACCCCATTTTTCTCCTTGGTGGACTTCACAAGAGTTGCCCATTCGGGATAGATGCCATCGGTGAGATAGTATCCCATTGAGTACTCATTGTCCATGATTTTGTAGTTGCAAGCTGGAGCATCCCAAGAAATTA
This sequence comes from Aegilops longissima, assembly GCA_021605205.1. Lineage (NCBI taxonomy): Eukaryota > Viridiplantae > Streptophyta > Magnoliopsida > Poales > Poaceae > Aegilops > Aegilops longissima. Next base: position 23,481,133 of record CM038679.1, on the reverse strand, counting down.
ATCTTTTGAACAAAGGAGGTCTATTGAGGACATTGATATCATTGAGTGTTCCCGGCAACCCAAAGAATGCATGCCAAATCCATGTGTCCTCCGATGCTACGGCCTCAAGCACAATGGTAGCATCACGGCTTTTACCGCAATACATGTCGTGCCATGCCTTTGGACAAATTTTCCACCTCCAATGCATGCAATCAAGACTACCTAGCATCCCCGGCCATCCCCTTTTTTCATTGATTTCCATCAGTCTCTTTGTATCTTCCTTGTTTGGTGCCCGAAGATACTTCTCACCATACAACTTGATAACCAACTTTGCAAACCTACGGATGGACTATGTGGTTGTATCTTGTCCAATGCGAAGATACTCGTCGGTATAGTCCGCGGGTACGCCATAGGCGAGTACCCGCATTGCCGCCGATATCTTTTGATATGCACTAAACCCCATGATACCGGCGGCGGATCTACGACGTTTAAAGTAATAGGAGGCCGCCTCACAATCAGTGACAATCTTCACAAACAAACTACGACGCATTCGGTACCTTCTGCGGAAGAGACGAGGAGGGTATGTAGGTACCTCCGTGAAGTAGTCTTGCATCAAATGCTCGTGCCCAAGAGCGCGGTTCCGGTAGATGGTGACTCGCCCCATCTTCGACCCTCCCCTATGATCCATAAGCTTCACGCGGTCTTCAAACGCTTGCACGTCGACGAGGAGGCTCATCATCTCAATGTCGTCGTCTTGCAACAACTCGTCGATGTCCGAATCGTCTGATGACGACCAACCCGACGAATCGAACAACGAGTCCATGTCGTCGTTGTTCACCTCCATCTACACAATACAACAAATAATAAATTGTGAGTGCCAACAATGAATCAGAAAGGAAAAAAATGAAACAAAAAGAAAGAAAAGGAGGCATACCTGCGGGGAGCTCGGGGCGGCGCTGCTGCCTCGCCCGCCTCGACCTCTGGCCTGCGCGGGCGAGGAGAGCTCGAGGAGGCTCGAGGCCGGCCTCGCCTCTGGTCAGGGAGGCGGCCAGGGCGGGGGCGGAGGCGGCCGAGGCGGCACGCGGTGGGGAGGTTGAGGAGGTGGAAGAGAGGTTGAGGAGGCCGGGGCGGCGGCGGTCACGAGGAGAAAGCTCGAGGCGGCGATGATCGCAAGACGCAAGGAGTCTTCTTGTGAGGCGGGAGGCGGCGGGAACGGCGGATCCAATGGGGGGGTATGGCGCGCCGACGAGCGGCGTAAGGCCGAGGGAGGCGGGGCCGGGCGGATTGGCGGCGGCGGTTTGGGAGGAGAAGGCAGGAGGTTGGGGACGGATTTTTCCTCCCGCGCGACGGGGGAAGGGAGTGTGGGTTGGGGTCGAGTGCCCCTCTCCAACCCTCACTTCTACAGGTTGGAATTGGGTTTGAGGGTTGGACCCTTACTTTTTTTTTGAGGGTTTGAGGGTTTAGGGGTTCTAGTCTTTGCGTTTTTTTGGTTGCAACCCGGAAAAAAGCGGTTATTTTTTAGGGTTTGAAGGTTTAGGGGTACTACTAGACATGCTTTTAGCGCTCCTCGTGCCGTCCCAGTCTCCGACCTTGCGCTAAGTGAAATCGACTGACGCAAAAACAAAAACAAAATCTAGGTACCTCATGATTACCAAACATGGAGTTATAATGATATTTGATCAATGTCCCTCTAGATTTGTTTCTTGAACATGCTCTCGTTGAACCAAGTTCAAATTCGAAAGACCAAAACTCTCCTGGGCGTGTGGAAAGCACAGGTGGCCATATACGCCCGTGGACTACACTCACGGCACAACGCTACCCCGTCCAGCTGGCCAGCCCCAGCCATTCACCGTCACCTGTGTACACCGCGTCCATCCAGGCATCCCCCACACACCACACTGCTCAAACCGCCACACCCACGCGGCCTTTCCACCCCCGCACATACTTCCTCTCACTGCCCGTGGGCCCCGCTCCCCCGACCCCGCCCGTCATAGAGACGGTCGGTGCGCGCAGCCTCCATTTCGTCGAGACACCTCGCCCCCATCTCCACCACCCACACCAGCCAAGGGGCACAAGGTCTCCGCCCTCCGCGCGATCCAATCGCCTCGCCGTCGCCGCCGCCGCCATGGCCTTCCTCGCGCGGGCGCTCCGCCACTCGAAGCCGTACCTTCCTCGCGCGGCCCGGCGGCGGGCGCGTCCTGCCGCTGGATCTCGTCGACGTCCGCCGCGGGCTCGCCTGAGGCCGGCGCGGCCGTGGCGCCCGCCGACCCGGAGCTGCCGCCGCCGCGGGAGCCCGTTGGCGGCGCGCGCGTAGAGCTGCCGCCCAACCCGGAGGACGCGCTCGAGGTGTTCGTCGACGGGCACGCCGTGCGGATCCCCAAGGGCTTCTCCGTGCTCCAGGCCTGCGAGGTCGCCGGCGTCGACATCCCGCGCTTCTGCTACCACAGCCGCCTCTCCATCGCCGGCAACTGCCGCATGTGCCTCGTCGAGGTCGAGAAGTCGCCCAAGCCCGTCGCCTCCTGCGCCATGCCCGCCCTCCCAGGTCAGCCCGTTGCCGCCGCCGCCGCGCCCCATTTCGATTCTTCTTCTCAGCGTGTTACGTGCATCGGCCTCTCAGATCCGTTCAGCTCATAGACAATCAACACCTTAGGCTGTGTTTGATAGGAAAGTACTGTATTATATAAACCAAAGTATCAAAAACTACAGTAATTTTGCATGTAGGTGTGAGATACCATAGTTTTATCAAAACAGAGTATTTTGGAGTATTCACAATACATAGAACATGTTTGGCTGTTGCTGCATAACGCTGTAAATTTTGCTGAGGGTTCTCACGTACATTTCGTGTAATCAGTAATGGCTGTAAAAACTAGAAACATGGACTTAGTTAATTGTTGTTGCGTACTGAATGATCAGTCAAGCGTGTGTGATTTCTAGTAGTAAGATTTGTGGGAGTTCCTGACCTTGGAGTGCCTTGTTGGATTAGGGATGAAGATTAAGACGAACACACCAATTGCAAAGAAGGCAAGGGAGGGTGTCATGGAGTTCTTGTTGATGAACCATCCGCTGGATTGCCCAATCTGTGATCAGGGAGGGGAGTGCGACCTCCAGGATCAGTCCATGGCCTTTGGGGCTGACCGTGGTCGTTTCACCGACATGAAGCGGTCGGTTGTGGATAAGAATTTGGGCCCCTTGGTGAAGACGGTGATGACCCGTTGCATCCAGTGCACAAGGTGATGTTTTTGGTGCTTCTTGGTCAATGTTTATGAGTATTCACTTTATGTAAGTCATGCATATCCGGTTTCTCTATGTTTCCACTAATGTAGGTGACTCATGTTTCTAGCATTGTTAGGTTAAGAGCTTATTGAGAAAACTTATTAAGGCTAACAACTGGTAGAGGAGAACGTTCCTCCTAATATTTCACATTTATGTTGTCATGTAGTATTGTTTTATTGACATTATTATTGCAGTAACGCATCATCCTTTGTGCAAAATAGTTTAGCTACCCGTGCATGCTCTAGTTTACCTTTACCTTTTGCTAATATGTAATTTTCAAATTTCTCTCATCTTACAGGTGTGTCAGGTTTGCATCTGAGGTTGCTGGTGTTCAGGACCTGGGTATGTTAGGCCGTGGCAGTGGTGAAGAAATCGGAACATATGTGGGGAAACTTATGACAAGTGAACTATCTGGAAACGTTATTGATATCTGTCCCGTTGGAGCTCTTACTTCCAAGCCATTTGCATTTAAAGCTAGGAACTGGGAGATGAAGGGCACTGAGACTATTGATGTTACTGATGCAGTAGGGTCCAACATACGTGTTGACAGCAGAGGTCCTGAAGTTATGCGCATTGTTCCTCGTCTCAATGAGGTTTGCTTATTCTCTGCTTCTTTGTAATTTTGCCTGTTTTGTATGGTCATACTGCCTGATACTTCATGGTAATATTACTATATTAAGTTATTAACCATGTCGTGAACCCCCAGAAGCCATAACATATGCTAAGTCTGTCGTAAAAGATTGCCTAGCATATGAAGAAGGCTTGTAGGCACTAGGCACCACCCTCCTACCTTAAGTGCGACTGTCTAGCCCATGTAATCAGTAACTAGGTGCTAGGCGATACCTCCTGCCCTTCTAGTGCTTATGCTTTTGGGAACATTATAAATGTTACAATTTGGTCATTACGGAGATTTCTGTCATGCTTTCTCAGAATGGCATCCATAACTCTTGTCGAAAGATTGTTCAATGTTGTTAAATGAACATCCAAATTACTGTGTGTGCTTAAATTATTAGGTTAATTCTCCATATGCATTAAACTGTTACTTAACAGTTAAACTGTTGTATTATTACCAACTAAAAAGCACGGACACGGGGACGGAAAGACGGGGATATGGGATACGGCATTTTTCAAAAACAGCCATTCGGGGATACGGCGAGTATATATAAAATAAAATAAAAATATGCCACGCAATATACATTTAAGACAGAATTAATGAGAAAGAGATCAGAATAGAGAATAGTGCCCCATTTGGTGTCTCTTTTATCAAGTGCTTGATTGGTCCTCATTCCCCCATGTCATGTCGTCATTGCAAGCCTGCATCCATCTTGCAAAACACATCAAACACAAACAGTAAAGAAGATTAGAAGACAGGACATAATTGGAAGACAATACAAGCATGAGCAGCAGCAGCACCAGCATAAGCGGCAGCACAACCAGCAAGCAACATCCAGCAGCACGAGCAAATCTGAAGAATAAAAGAGGAAGAGGTTGAGGAAAGAGGAGAGGCTGCTGGGTTACCTGCGAGGTTGGGGGTAGAGCCAGCGGTCGCCAGTCGAATCCAGGCGTCGCCGCTGGCGGCGGCTTCGATCCAGGAGGCTGGCGGCGTGTTCCAGTGCGACCTGGGAGGCTCGGAGGGAGCAGACGAGAGTGTGCGGGAGTTCCTGCAAATAGGTTAGCTACACTGGGTTAGGCCGAGGCTGTTTTGGGCCAGGCCGTGTCCCAAATGTATCCCGCACGTGTCCCGGCGTATCCCTGTGCTTTTTCTTTAAAAAAAAATCGAAATTCAAGGGATACTGCAGGGTTCGCGAATCCTGGCGTATCCCCGTATCCCGCCGTATCAGAACTGCAGTTCGGCACTTCCAGCCGTGTCCGTGCTTTTAGATTACCAATGCTGCCTCTCCCATACAGTGACATGTTACCTTGGTATATTTTGTAATATTAGTAGCTTGACAGTGCTCCCAGGATTTGTTCTTCTTGCAGAGTCATATTGTAACTGAATGCATTTGTCATAGCGTATCTTATTTGTTTCCACTGTTTTTGAGTCGAACGACTAGTCGTGGCTAGTCAACGAGTCGTAACTGAAAGTGGACTCAACATGTCGACTCAAATCATTGGCTGGGTCGAGTGACTCGATCGACTAGTCGTGACTTGTCTTGACTAGTCCATGTTTTTGAGTCGAACGACTAAAAGCTGGCCCCGCCTGTCATATTTTTTTTCTATTTGCTTGCCCAATCCCCCCGTGAAACCTAGATCGAGACTAGTTTTCCCCCAATTGAAACCTATCCTACGACCCTCTCCCTTGCCCCTTGGCCGGCACCGCCGCCCCACAATCCTGCTGGCCAGCGCCGCCGCAAGCTGGTTGCTGCTGCTCCCCCTCCTCCCCTGGTTGCTGACTTGCTGCTGCTCCTCCCCTGTACCTATTGCTTAACTCATGTCACTAGTCGTCCATGAGTCTAGATTAGTCACGACTAGTCAAGAGTCGCTACCCCAGAACGACTCGTCGACTCGAAAACATTGTTTGCTTCGCATTAATGATATTCCTGATTCTGGACCTAAAAGAGGTGGAAGTAAATGTTGATGTACTGTGAGAATATAATATAACATAATTTAAAGTGCTCTTTCATACTTTTGCTATGTAATTTGCTTAAGGAATGGCTAGTTGACTGAGCCTTCCATCCTTAGCCTGCTAATCTATTTGCTATGAAAATGAATACCCGATTGAGCTTTTTTTTTTATCATTGCAGGATATCAACGAAGAATGGATATCTGACAAAACACGGTTTTGTTATGATGGTTTGAAGAGGCAAAGACTAAATGACCCTATGATTCGTGGTCCTGATGGCAGGTTCAAGGCAGTGACATGGCGTGATGCTATTGCGGTTGTTGCTGAGGTTTTGAATCAAGTCAAGCCAGAAGAAATTACTGGAGTCGCTGGCAAACTTTCTGATGCAGAATCCATGATGGCGCTGAAAGATTTTATTAATAAAATGGGTTCGGATAAGGTGCTCTGTGAGGGGAATGGTCCGAATCCACCAGCAGATATTCGATCAAACTACCTAATGAATACTAGCATTGCTGGTCTTGAGAAAGCTGATGTCTTCCTTTTGGTTGGCACACAGGTAAAACTCTAGTTTTCTTGCTCATGATCATTTCTCAGCTGCTTTACTTATCTAACAATATGCTTAGTTTGGTGTTCTGGTAGTGTATATTCCTCTGTTCTTGGATGTGCAACTGCTTGAAAGCATCTTTTAGAGCCATTGCGGCAATATCTTGCTAGAGTTTATAAAAACAACCCCGTAATAGCAATATTCCATGACACATCACAACATAACATGTTGAGCACAAAGTAACCTCTAATCTAGTGGTGTTTTTCTTTTTCGCAATAGCTAGTAGTATACTTGTAATAATGCAGCTGATGTTCTAAAGAATTGCGGTTACTTTCTTCAAGCGTATCGTAGCAGTGAACCACCATTAAATAGGCGAATATATTGTTTGATATCCAACTTGTGAGACCAAGGGAATTGAGATGTGCTGTTTGTCCTTCATATCTTCTGTCACCCCTTCTTTTCGGTCATCCAACTATTCTGAGTAACAATTTTTTTTGCCTCCATAAAACAGCCAAGGGTGGAAGCTGCTATGGTGAACGCAAGGATTCAGAAGACTGTTAGAGCAACACAAGCAAAGGTGGGCTACATTGGTCCTCCAGCAGACTTCAACTATGACACTTGGCATCTTGGCACAGGGCCAGATACCCTTGTCGAGATCGCTGAGGGCCGACATCCTTTCTGTTCAATACTGAAGTCTGCAAAGAACCCAGTAATCATTGCTGGAGCTGGGTTGTTTGAACGAGAAGACCAAGGTGCTGTGTTCTCAACAATTGAAACCGTAGCCAAGAAGTTCAATGTGACGAGACCGGACTGGAACGGCCTTAATGTCCTATTGCTTCATGCTGCACAGGCCGCAGCTCTTGATCTGGGCCTCGTTGCTAATCCCACCGAGAGCGTCAAGTCTGCAAAGTTCCTTTACCTGATGGGAGCCGACGATGTAAACTTGGACAACCTTCCAGCGGATGCATTTGTGGTTTACCAGGGGCACCATGGTGACAAGGCCGTGTACAGGGCCAATGTTATTCTGCCGTCTTCAGCATTTAGCGAGAAAGAAGGCACCTACGAGAACACCGAGGGATGCACCCAGTGGACCATCCCTGCTGTGCCTACAGTTGGTGATGCCAGGGATGACTGGAAGATCGTCCGTGCTCTTTCCGAGGTTGCCGGGGCTCCACTGCCCTACGACAGCGTCGCAGCTGTGAGGAGCCGCATTAGCATGGTGGCCCCAAACCTTGTGCGCGTCGACGAGAGGGAGCCGTCGGTGATCTCCGCCGAGGTGAAGCCTCCGGTGAAGCAGCAAGTGAGCCCGGCTCCATTCAAAGCTGCCGTGGAGAACTTCTACATGACCGACGCGATCACACGGGCTTCCAAGATCATGGCGCAGTGCAGTGCAACCTTGTTGAAGAAGTGAGGTCCTACTCTATGTTACGTCCTCTTGAAGTTAAATCGTCGGCATACGAGATTTTAGTTGCTTTTCCATTTCACTCACCAGTTGTTGCTTGGTTGGTTGGGAGTATAAAATTTGGACTGCCTCTACCCTGGCTAGATCTGAGGAGCAGCGAAACTTGAAAGCAGTGCAGTGCATTTTTCTGTAACGTGTGAGAAGCGGAGCATACTTAATAAGCTTGTTTTGTCCTTTCGAATTAGACGGCAGCCGCAAGCAAGCAAATAATTTTGTTGTATTTGGGTTTTCGCCTGCTCGTTTCCCGGTTCCAGGATGCAGGCAAATGTAGCTGTGTGTGCAAATTAAAGGTATACCCCCATTTTATCATTCACTGGTGTGTTGAAGCTTTGGACCTCCATCTCACTGTTCTTTTTTCGAATCAGTTTATTTATTTAGATGTTCTGTCAATGCTGTATGTTTGTGTTGATTGGTTAATGGTTTTCATAATCTGAATGTGCCGTCTGTTTTAAAAAAATATATAAAAAAAATCGAACGTGCCTGACGCGCAACCTGTTGGCGAAGATTGGCGTAGGACCATTGCATACTGCTGCCCTTGAAAATACGACCAAACGAAACAACTTCTCTGCTGCGCCTTATCCTCCCAACCAACAACGCTCGTCGCGCCGCACCCAGCAGCAGCACGAGCATGGCGTTGCACTGCGCTGCCGCCGCCAGCGTCTCGCCGTCCACCGGCCAGTGCCTCCTGCCTCGCCACCGCCACCGCCACCGCGTGCTCTGCCGCTACCCGTCCCGGCGGCAGTCACACAGCCTGGCTTCTGCCGGCGACCCTTCCCGGTGGGCGTGCGGCGCCAGGAGGCGGGTGAGGTACGAGGAGGAAGAGGAGGACGAGGAGGAGTACGGGCACAACGAGGAGATGGCGCGGCTGGAGGCCTACAGCCAGGGGGCGCGCGACCTGGCCCTCCTCGTCACGGCCGCCGTCGACGGCGAGCTCGAGTCCGTGCTCGTCTTCAAGGTACCGGATGCACTACACTTTGTGAGGTTCCGGCCGTGCTCAGTCCTCCTCGGAGCCCATTGCTAATTGCCTGCCGCTGCCTCGTTGCGTGTGCGTGGTGGCAGGGCTTCTCGTCGAGCCTGAGCGGGAGGACGGCGCCGGACCCGGCCATGAGCGTGCTCCCGGAGAGGGCCATCATACAGTCGGTCGACGTGGTCAAGGGCCCGTTCGACCCCAACAACATCGAATACCTCGAGAAGGACCTGCCATGGGAAGAATTCAAGAGCCGCCTCCAATAGCAACATCATGCAAATTGTACACTGAAATTTCTGTTCTGTTCAAACGGGGATCAAGGCCGTATTGTAACTCTAAATAATCACTGGAAGGTCATGAGAAAGCACCCAGTTGAACAAAGAATACAACATCTGTGTTAATATAATCGATACGAATCATACAGGAGGCCAAAGGATGGTTGGCCAAGGAAGCAACGGTGTGGCGTCTGTCCATGTCTCGGTGGTAGCCACAAAACAACACTCGGCAAGAACGCCCGTGTACAAAGCATATGCAAAACGAATGGAGCGTCTCTACTACACACGTTCTATCTGTTCCAGCCGCGCACGCTCCATCGGATCGGATCACATCAGATCATTTCCATGCAACCGAGTCGATCTCGTTCCTCGCGGACTTGTACAGCTCCAGCTTCTTCACGAGGGAATCCCTCTTCTCCATCAACGCGGGATCCTCGTCCAGCATCGCGCTCAGCTGCTTCTTCTGTGTTGTGGAAGCAAGGACAAATGGAGGAAAATGAGAGTGATGCTTTAGTACAATGTGCTATAATACTTATGCAAATGCAAATCAACACAAGGTTAAAAAAATACACAAAATTAAAGTCTGGTGAAGATTTTCAATTTACCCACTCTGACTGGTGCGTGGGTAGATTGAAGTGGAAGATCGAATGCATCTCTGTATTTATGTGCGAAAATAGTGGATTCAGCAAGTAGTTGGCAAAAACATACCTCTTTGCTTCCTACATGCGCATAGAAACGGTTGAGCAAGTTTCTTTTTGCCTCCTTCACTTGACAATGCACAACGGCTTTCGGAATCGTGTTCCTCAATGTATCGCAAACCATGTTGATGTAAGATGATACATTCGATCCTGAAATAAAGGGAAGGCATCATTAATACTGGTATATTGTAAACTGTTGTCGACTCATTAATACTGGTATACGTAGTGATTCGACGATGAAATAAAGGGACGGCATCATTAATACTGGTATACATAGTGACTGACTCTTAACATGGATAGTTTATCCACACTACAATCAAGATGCATATGCGAGTTTGTCCTTCATCGTGTGCAACTTATTCCAAGCCCTGAGGTTTTACAGCACGAACTACATGATCCTAAACAAAGGCTGATTACTGCTTCCTCCATTTTGCTGTTTCGTTCGAAAGTATTTGTCAATTGAGAGAATAAAAAATATTTGTCCATTGAGAGAATCAAGAGTAGTTAATGCAATACTTTCTACACTCAACTCTAAGATGATGCTTTGAAGAAGTTAACATGCGATCTGAAGATAGATATAGCGAAACGTATGCTGTTTGGAAGGCAGAAATTACACATGAAGCAGGAACCACGAAAAATTAGAACAATGCAAACAGGGCCTAAAGCTGGATGTACCACCAGCTACTGGTAATGGGTTGTCTGGATATAAAAATTGATTCACATGAACTTGTTTGATCTGTCATTTGAGGACTTCATTGCCTTGTGTTCATCCTAAAACAGTTGCCCTGACCAATAGTCCCTTGAAAGGATTGAATAGTAACTTACCGATTCTTCTAAGATGGTTGTCCTGATATCTGTCGTTGGCCGGAGTGTTATTGTTGGCTCCTTTGTCTGGCTCAGTAGGAAGTTTCCTGAAGAATTCTACTGTTAGGTAACTGGCCTCCATGTCAACTAGACGAATAACCGTCTTTCGGCCATCCTCACGGAATCTTTCTAGGCTTTCATTTGCTGCTGCAGCTATATCTGATTGAAGCGTTGGGAAACGCTTTAATTCCTGGCACAGTCAAGGTAGCCATGATATATAAGAAATGAGAAACAGTCCAAGGCAGGAGTGACGTTTGGCAATCACTCATCCATAACCAAAGTTCACCAAAAATAAAAAATAACACTCACCTCTGTTGCTGCAATCGATCTCCGGACTAGCTCCTTCAATACCAAATGGACCTGCAAATTATGAGACCATCAGCAAGTGCATGTAGCTAACAAAATTATGCTCCCCAAAAAGCATTGCTATCAGATATCCTCCCTTTATTTTTCAAAAATGAGAAATGTGAAAATTCCTCTCTCGCTCTAGTCTCACTGCTTCCACATTTGGACATGCAACAAACTTACTAAACCATTCCTACTTCGACAAGATAACGGTTCACTGCTATGTAACTTCCCATTCCACATCCATAAATGGCTCTTTGAATTAATTGAGATAATCACATGAAACGACATCTCTGTGTATGTACTTGAGATGTCCCTATTATACTACTTCAGAAGTTTCTCATAGTCCAGCAATATCCTGAGTTAACTTTATAATGAATAAATACCATAAGCTAGAACCTAGACTCTACATGAGAAAAATAGTTAAGTTGGTATGTTTACATATCAGTTACTGAAACATGACCCAGTTGCTTAAACATTAAGAGGAGCCATGGATAAAAAAGTTATACCGCATCAACTGAAGCTTCAGCTGGGCCCCTAAAGTAGCTGAGTGAACTATCTATAAGCCTTCTATAACCTTGCTCAGGGGCAATCAAATGGGGCTGGTAACCGTCAGCTTCAGAAATGACTTTCCGAACATTTTGCAGCGAAAGATGTTTATCGAAAGGAAGCTTTTTCAGTGCTGCAGGTAACTGGTGGTCAAAGACACCATAAATGCGATCTCCACCTGGTCGACTGGTAACAATGATAAAGAAAGGTAAATTATTAGAAGCATTCTTCCAAACAAAAAGGGAAAGCATGCTTGCAGTATCTTCACCATATATCTAGGAAGCATGTACAAAATGTAAGGCATCATTATGAAAGGAAAGAGTCACATGTACAAAATGGCTAGTCGAACATCTTACCCGCCATCTAAGTGCTCTTTAAAAACACGGTCAAATGCGCGACACATGTCCAATATCGTATACAATTGTGCCTGTCGATTATGTTAAATGTATGAGAGAAATGTTATATAAAAGTTGTTCGGGAATATAGAATGTGCTTGCCATTAACATCACTGCAAATGAACATTCCAAGCTGTGGCGCAAATTACTTTTCAGCTTTTATGTTACTATGGTAATTCTTACCCCAGCGTCACCTCCAATTGGCCTACCAAGTCGATCCAACTCAGCTTCAATTTCATCAACTGTCTTGTTGATCATTGATATAATACTTGGAATTTTGGCTTTGATCACAGCCTCTAAATGCTGGATAAATAAATGGAAATACATCAGCAAACAGTTTATGCAAAATTGAAAATTTTGGCAAAGTTAACAGAGAGAGCAATAGACCTAACCTGTGACAGAAGCTTAGCAAGATACTCGGCACCCATTTTATGTGCCAAGTGACCATAATCAGGACTACTTTGAAAGTACTCTTGTTCTTTGCGACGTGCTGCGAGCATGTCAACATTTTTGTTGATATCAGCCTGTGAACGGTTGACAATGCCCACCCAGGGGTGCTGCAAGCGATATGACCTCCCTTCAAGTACCTAGGGTCAATTAAGAAAGGAAGGTTTAAGTGATATGCTCATCGAGGATGAGTTCATAGCAATTGCAAGACCACATACATCAATAGCATTGGTACCCTTGTCCATCAAATCAAGTTTTGTTACAACTCCAAAGGTCCTTTCACCTGAAATGGAAAAGGATGTCAAAAGAAAGAAAAGAAACTTGCCAGATTACCATCGCGTGATAACGACAAAAGGTATATTTATAATTCTTGTTTTATGCAAAGTAGATTTGAAATGCTGCAGGAACAAAACTCAAACTGCACCTGTAGGATCCACTTCCTTAGCAAGCTTGATAGCATCTGATGTTGCTATATCTTGGTTTGCTGGAGAGATAGCCAATATAATAGAGTTTGGCTGAAGTTTCCAGACAAAGAAAAGAGGTCAAGAAAGTTATAGATTTTAACCAACAAAATGGTCAATCGTCTTTGCCTCATGTAATGATGTAAATAAAAACAGGACTCGCGATACAAATATAGCAAGAGACCAACAATGAACACGAACTTAAGACTGATTCTTAATTTATTATACCAATCCCAGAAGGGAGAAAAATATGCCAAGACAGCACCATTATAATACCATGTTTATTTGAGCTACATTTACTTCATGAATATTCCGTGCTATGCTATGCCAGTTCTAAGCATCACTCATGTTTTAGCCTAATCAGTATAGCAAACCACAGCGGCGACTATTTTACCTTGTCAACATAAGTCCGGACCATGTTTTCAATATCTTGCACAATAGACTCTGGCTGCCCCTCTGTAGTAGATAGTTGCAGTTAGGATAGTTATATAATAATGCAATGAAGAATTTTATCCTAACCAAAGAAGAAGAAGCTAAGTCAATAAGGGAAACATTACCTACAGCAACCTTTGTCAGTCCAGGAAGATCAATAAGTGTCAAGTTAACAACTGCACAAAGAAGGTTCCAAATTAAGCTAGTTCAGAAGGTAAAAATAAAATAACAAAAACTAAGATATCTAATCAGCACATAGAAATCTTTAGGAGTATGTGCAAATAGTGCAGCAGCATGAACACATTTTGCCAATAAAAAGCTATAAATTTGAAAAGTAGATACACATCAACAAATCTAAACAAATACCCAAGTCTTACCATGTGGAGAATATATACTCAAATGGATAGGAACATTTGATATTGCTTTCGATTTTCCAGTCATGCGATCAGTTTCATCAGCAATCTCTTTCCTAACAGCAGCTGCATTAAAGTTTTAACAAAAAAATAACTTAACATCACCACAATACAAACAACAAAAGGGCAGATCAGTAATCACATATGCTTTGATGTCTTACACTAATAATAAAACAAATAAACATCAAGATTATCATGCTAAATAACAGTGAACATCCCAGAATTTAACAAGTACAACTGCCAGGAACAATGAACTGGTTCACACGCTTTCACCAACTAATGCAGTTAATTCTTCCACAAATGAAATTGCCCAATTTTCTAGATTGAAGTTATTGTTCATGGTACTTAAAGAAAAGATAAAGCAATGTAATTCATTTGATTGAGCGCTACAAATAACTAAGTTTGCTGCATGAGGGAAACTAAAATACTACATGCTCACCATGTACCATTGGGAGTACCTGTTTTCATAATGCATGGGTCTTCAAAGTACTTAATATTTATACACTGCGCATAATTCTTAGATGTGTTATGGCACTATACATTTCCTTTCATTGTTGAGTACTCTAGTACAGCTTCAAAATGAAACTCTTACCACCAAATATATGCTTGGTCATTGGCAAATATTACACTAGTGAGAACATGTAATGCTAATGGCATTAGTTCCTATGGAATCAAACATATGTTCGCAATTACTACACCAGTGAGAAGCATGTAATTCTAATGGCAAATATTACTTCTGAGTTGTAGGCCACAACAATGTCATTTACTCCTTAGTTCACACCGTACAAAGATATTTGATCATGCGGTATGCTTCTATGATATTTTCCCCATTTATAGATACAACAGTCGAATATTGGGGTTTATGCTAAGTGTATACTTATTTGCAGAAGATAGATCACATAACAGATGTAGTCCAGTGCACCACTAAGTATAATAAGGTGATGCAGAATGCTTTCTTATATGTATCTCTCTTGGGTCGGTTACAATTTCAACAGTTGGATATTTTGATGCAAAACTGGCAAAATAGTAGAACAGTGTTTATGCTAACTGTATTACATTCATACTTATTTGTAGATGTATTGAAACAAGCATAGTTAGGCAATGCAAGGTGCTTTCTTATATGTTTCTCTCTCGGATCGTTTATAGTTGCAATTGAGAACAGCTTTTGACAACACTGACTCTAACAATTGGAACTGAAGAAACCAAGCAAGCTGCTGGGCTGCAAGCAAGCAGAAAAGGGAGCAAATGTCCCTTACCAAAGTCGGAGAAGCGCTTCCGCGGGGCGTGGAGGAACTCGGCGTACTCCTGGCCGCCCTCGGTCTTGTGCAGCTGCAGCACCAGAGGCCTCCTAGTCACGATCCCTGGTCAAGCCAACAATAACGCGAATCAGCGACTCAGGACCGACTATTTGAAAGAAAAAATGGCGATCCAGCGCGGGATTACCAGATCCACGGGGCAGGAAGTCCCTCCCGACAATGCTCTCCAGCACGGACGACTTCCCGGAACTCTGGAGGCACGAGAAAACGCAGGCAATGAGTGAGCGGTCCGGCGGGCAGATCTGGGCGCGAGGCCGGCGGATCTGGGGGGCGGGCGGTGGCGTACCTGGCCTCCGACGACGGCGACGGAGGGGAGCGCCTCCCAGAGGGACCCCCCGGCGCCGCCGCCGTGGTCGCCGAGCACGGTGCACGCCTGCTGGATCCGGTTCACCAGCCCGATCAGGCTCCCCATCGTCGCCATCTCGGGCGAGGCCTCGCCGCGCGCGGCCCCTTCCCCCTCGCTCGATGTGCGGTCGCCGGCGGCGAGCGGGAGCTGGTGGACGGCGGCGGTGGCGGTGGGGGTTGGGATCTGCTTGCCGGAGTGGGGAGAGGAGGAGGGACCGAGAAAATGGGTTAAGCTAAAAGGATTTTAAAAGCGGAGGTTATATGTGGGTTCGGGGGCGGGGGGCGGGGCGCGAGCTGTGTGAACCGGGCCTTGCTGCGCCGGCGTGGGACCTCGGGAGGTGGGCTGGGCGGCTGCGGGTGGGGCCGGGAGGTTTGTGGCGGTTGAACGTGGTGGATGGTGGGTCTGGGGTGGACCGGGAGCAGGGAGCCGGAGCCGTTGGATCTCGGCTTTGTGCTGCTGCTGCTTCCAGCTCCGTGCGAGCTGCGGGCGACCGACGGCTGGCGAGTGGGGCCCACCTTTCTGGTGCGTGACGCGTGAGCAGCACTCGTGCCTCCATTGGCGCACCTCGCGTTTGAAATCAACGGCGGTGGACGGAGGCACACGAACAGGGCCGTGTTAAACAGTACGGTACGGCTATCACTTCTGCCGGGTAAAAACGCGTTTGGTTGCTCGCACTGTTTTTTTTTTCCTTTGCATACTTTTTTTTAGAAAAAACAAGGTCGAGGCCCGGCGTTGAATCAATGACGCTCTTACAGACCAGATGGCTACACCGCACACACAGACACAACAACATTAACACGGACACACAAAACAGCAAAAGGATACACGAAACTATAGAGCCAGCCGGTAGGCCATCGCAAAGCCCACACTCGGAAGTTTGACCAGACGATGCAGCGATCGATGCCGCGATGAATTGTCGAGACAAAGCCAGGGAGAGGTGAATTGTCGCCGACCGCAAACAGCGGCTGACCACCTACACGAGATCATTGCCCATCCTCCCATTGTCCAAAGGTGATGCCTTTAAGAAGGTGAACGACGTCGGAGCGCCGCCGCCGCCCAAATACGAAGGATTTTGATTTTCACCGGGGACACACATGGGAGGGAACATCAATCCCACGGTCCCACCCACCCACTCCTAAGGTGGTGATCTCGACCAGCGAAGCGACTTCCTCGTCTTCGGACCCTAATCTGCGGCAATGGGATTTCTCGGACTCATGTCAGGGCGAAATCCCGGCTCAGCTCGCCGATGCTGCCAGTGGCGGCACCCGCAGGTGTCGTTTTCCTTCTTGGAGGCGCTGCCATGGCAGTTATTTGTGCCCCTCTTCGAGCATCGGCGAAAACCCTTGGTCTAATTCTTCGTATCGAGTGGTGATGGCGTCACAAAATGTCACTCCCCTTCTTGAAGGCGCCATCTTGCTTGCGCGAGGCGTCCCAGGTGTTGGATCTGGAGACGATCGACGTCTTGCCGGTTCGGCTTGCCCCTACCTAGGCTTGGTGGTTTAGCTGTGGGCTTTTTTTCTTTGTCCGGGCTGAGCATCCCGTGTCTCTCTGCTATAGGCCCCATGTTCACGTCTTCTCATGGATGCATTCGTGCCATGTTTTGTACCATCTTATGTACTCATTCTACTTTCGTTCTATCAATGCAATGATACACAAGCTTTGTGTATTCGTGAAAAAAAAGATAAGCAATTAAGCAAGTAAAAAACTTGTGTGTATGTTCTATACAAATAATGTGATATAATTAATTATTCTGTAAACTATCTCTCAATATAATATAACTAATATAATATTATAATTAAATAATAATAAAAATTCTTCACAAAATTGTACCCCGCTCTGCTCTGCTTTCGTGTTGTTTTTTTAGAATAACCGGGGGAGGAGTTCCTCCACCTGAATATATTACTCAAAGTGGCCATAATGTCGGGAGAGTGATCCAATTTATAAGGAAGACCCGATCGAAAACCTTAACAAACTGACCCCGTTTATAAGGAAAACCGGACCGAAAACCGTACAAGCAACAAGTGCTACAAGAAGAGAAGAACAGGGACACCCAACAAAAGGGATGACCTAACTAGCAGACTAACAAGACCAAGTAGATGAGGGGTACGTCGAGGGATCACAATACCAAGATTCTACAAGCAGCCTAACGCACCGCACCGGCATGCGTATCAAACTCCACGACACAACACAGGAGCATTCACAATCAATGAGTGCCAAGACTTAACACGAACCTTGACTGAGAATTCCGCCATGAGAGTTCAAGACGATTAGCAAGTTGGGGAGGCATCATTGCGTCGTCATTGAGCAAAGATGAGCCGAGACGACACCAAGAGACCGAAGCTCGCCTCAACACAACATCCACCAAGGGAGGGTCCTGAGCATGCATAGCAGCAGGGCAGAGACCACATGAAAGACAACCGAAGAGAAAAACATGAAGAACACACCACCATCGGTCCTGAGTAGGCCACACCACCACCACCAGACCACCCTCAACCACACGCCACAAACAGAAGTCGTCGTTTGGGTCTCCAAGATGACGCCTCCAAGGAGGTAGTATTGTGAGGGCACAACACCATCATCTGATCCGGCAGGCCCGATCTTAGGTTTTCACCCGGAGACCACAAAGCAAAGTATTGTAGGTGTTGGAGCTCCACAACGGCACCTCCTGCGAGGAGAACGACGTCCATAGCACAGCTGCCGCCGACATCGACATAGTCGATGTAGGGTTCTCACCCGGAGTTTGAGCACATCCCTACCACATGACGACAATCGACCACCACCACCATCGAACCCTTCGAATGACGAAGAAGCACGAGAAACCACCGGAGCCAAGCACACCCTACGGAGACCACCGATGACCGAACGTGAGCACTAGGCATGAAATCCATCAATGGCCAACCGAGCGCAGGCCACCAGACGCAGTGCGGGCCCCCGTGCCCTGCCAAGCACCATGCCGGCAAGGAATAGAGGAGCACGCCCGAGGCCAGGAACCACCATGGTTCGGGCTGCAACCACACACCAAGAGCGCCGGCACACCCCATGTGTGCCACTGCGCACCCATCGGAGACCAGAATCGATGCGCCCGTGTGCCAACTGAAAGTAGTGAGGTCAAGATCGGCTGCAGCAGCACTAGCACCCCCCTCCACCTCCACCAGCACCACTCACCACCACTCTCCTCTGCCCCAAGCCGGACGACCACAGGCCGATCCAGCCGGATTCAGCCAGTCCAGCGAAACACATCACCAACAAGCCTCCAGATCCACCCCGACATGAGCAGCGGCAGGCCCATAACCATCAGGGACGGGGCCACAGGCAGGACGCCGCTGCGCAGACCACTAGAGCGCGAGAGGTCGGCACCGCGCGCGGCACCGTCACCTCGCGCGGAGCGATCCAGATCCACCGGCAGCGCCCACCATGAAGCTGCCCTCGCCGCGCGACCCGACCGCAGGTGCCGCCATCCACCCGAGCCACCGCTACGAGAGGCAGCAGGCCAGTCCTGATGCCTACCGTCCACCAGATCCATCGCGACGAGAGGCATCCGCCCCGAATTCGCGTGGACACTAGAGGCGAGAGCCCCGCCACCACCATCCCTGGGGCACGCGCGGCTTAGCCCGCGTCCTCCCGGCGGCAGCGAAGCAGGAGAGGGGGATGGTGTAGGTGTCGGCGGCAGCGAAGCAGGAGAGGGGGATGGTGTAGGTGTCGGCGGCGACGAGGTAGGGCTACCCCCGAGTCGCCAGAGGAGGCGACGCAGGGGGGGCTGCTTTCGTGTTGTGAGTTGAGAAAGAGAACATATCATCTCGAAAAGTGGCATGTGAGCACAGGCACATGGTGACATCTGAACAATATAATTTTGTCTTTTTTGTGCAACACATAATACAATGCATTGTTGGATGAAATTCCACATATAATTAGACCAAATGCATGCGTATTATTGTAAAAAAATCAATTTTTTTCAAGTCTTTTAAGCACCTTTTTGGAGCAGTTCAATATAAAGTGCCCCAGGCACTGAAAATCTAGTGCATATCAACTCTACTTTAGAGCATATACAGTCGGATACATCAAATTTGACATCTCAAATGTCTGCGGACGCGCCCACAATGACCGATCACCCCTTAATTTTCCTTTGCACAATCGCATACTTGAACTAGAAAAGCTCAAATCCATACAAACACATGCAACGTAAACTATCTCTACGATGCAACAAAAAACGCCCGACTACTACATCAGCACATGCCATTGGACAACCAAAAATTGGCATGTTCTATCGTCCGTAATTACTCGTCGCAGAAATGGATGTATGTAAACGTATTTTAGTTCTAGATACATCCATTTTTATTCATTTCTGCGACAAGTAATTCAGAATGGAGGGAGTACTAGCTATGGACAAAGAACATCCATGGCAGCCCCTGCCCTTTTGGGTGCCCTTGCTATCTTTCTCGCGGAAGTAGCGCTTGAAAACGTAATATGGATCAAGCCGGATCTGCTCATCGCCGGTGTGGGAGTCCTGGATTCGGGGGTCCTCGTGCGTCCGGTCTACTGATGTGGGCCGGACTAATGGGCCGTCAAGATACAAGACCGAAGATCCTCTCTCGTATCCGGTGGGGACTCTCGCATGCGTGGATGGCAAGTATATGTGTCCGGATATTTTATTCCTTTCTGTAAAACCGACTTTTTACAAACCCTAAGCCCCTCCAGTGTCTATATAAACCAGAGGGTAGAACGGAGGCAGGATCACAACATTACTAGACTAGCTATCTAGGGTTAGCCGAATCGATCTCGCGGTAGATCAACTCTTGTAACCTCTACATCCTCGAATATAATCTAGCAGGAGTAGGGTTTTACCTCCATTAAGAGGGCCCGAACTTGGGTAAACATCATGTCCCTTCTCCATTGTTACCATTGATCTTCAGACACACAGCTTGGGCCCCCCTACCCGAGATCTACCGGTTTTGACTCCGACATTGGTGCTTTCATTGAGAGCTCCGTTGTACCATTCCTGGACAGGTTTTTGTGTTCAGCGGCTTCGTGCTTCGAGCCAACTCGATCAGCCACCTTGAGAAGGTCGACAGTTACACCCCCGGCCATCAGATCAGGTTTGGAAACCTGAATTACGTTGCTGACATCCGGGAGATCTATTTTTTGAGGGGTTCGTGGCCTCGACCACCACTCTATGTCCCACCCAAGAAGAATCTTCGGATCCCCTGCCAGATCCCGTCCAGGGGTCAACATCCACCTCGGCCCTAGATCCGGGGCAGGTCTCATCGTCCGAAGACGGGAGCTTAAACCCCGCCGGACTTCTTCCCCTTGTCGAACTTCCTTCCGAAGACCCAGGCACAGGCTTAAACCTAGCTCTGGACAGCCGCGCCGAACTACCGAGGTCTGCACTTAGCGGATCCAATCAGGCACTCCAAGCCGAACACATCGCGGCAGACCGCGGTTCCCGCTCCAGCTCTTAGATGAAGTGTTGGGTCTGATGCAGTCTCTCGCCATCACAGAGGCTTTACCTCCGACCTGCACCCAGCCTGGACTGGGGGCTGAGAGAAGGGAATTTTACGCCCCACCCACCACCCACTTGATAGCCACTGTTGAAGACTTAACCAACATGCTGGATTATGCGCCCGAAGACATCGACGGCATGGACGACAATGCCGAAGACGAATCAAGCCAAGTCCCGCCCGTTACGGGGCGTTGGGCGGCCACCTCAACTTACGATGTGTACATGGTGGACACTCCGAAGAACGGCAAGGACAACCCAAACCCAGCTGAGGATAGACCCGTCGGTAAGCCATCAAAGCGCCGGCGTCAGCGGCATTGCTCTCATCCGCGTCGGGTGAAGGATAGTAATACCGGCACCGGAGACATCAAAACTCTGGACGGTGCCGAAGATACCGAACACCTTATCGAGCCCACGTCCGAACAGGACGAGCGGGAAGAAGGTGAATAAATTCCTAGACGCGCTGGCAACAAAGACGCGGAGGACAACAACTACATGCCAGAATCCAAAGAGGAGGTTAGCCTTGGTGACGAATACTTCATCGTCCCAGAAGAACCCCTCGATCAAGAACGCTTCAAGCAACAGCTCATTGCCACAGCTCGGATCCTGAAGAGGAAGCGGCATCAGCTCAAAGAAGAGCAAGACACGCTGAACAAGACATGGACTAAGGTCCTGGCCGCTGAGGAATACAGCCAAGAGCGACCTGTCAAAAGCTACCCTAGCCGTAAGCTGCTGCCTTAGTTCGACGACGAAGTCCTCGAACCAATACCGTTGAAATACAATCAGGCAGAGCAACCAGACCGACCAACACGTGGATGGGATAAAGCGGCATATCAAGCCGAATACCAACCCGTGCCCCCTCGCCGAAGAGGCAGGGAGACTGCAACCGCAGGCTATACATACGACTTGCAGCATGACCTAGCCTATAAAGCTGGCCAGACCCGATCCATCTATGGATCAAGGGGGCGTGCCTCGGCACGAGATAATGGCTATGAAGCCCGGCGTGACGATCGCTATATTAGGGATCAGTACCGGACCTAGATGCCTGCCGATCTCTGCCATGACATCGCTAGATACAAAGGAGCTGCACACCCCCTATGCTTCACTGATGAAGTTATGGAACATCAGTTTCCGGAAGGGTTTAAACCTGTAAACATCGAACCATACGATGGAATGATGGATCCAGCCGTCTGGATTAAAGACTTCCTTCTCCACATTCACATGGCTCGAGGAGATGATCTCCACGCCATTAAATATCCTCCCCTAAAGCTGAAGGGGCCAGCACGACACTGGCTAAACAGCCTCCCAGAAAACTCCATTGGAACCTGGGAAGACTTGGAAGATGCCTTTAGGGCTAATTTCCAGGGCACTTATGTCCGGCCACCGGATGCTGACGACTTGAGTCACATAATCTAGCAGCCAGGCGAATCAGCCCGCAAGCTTTGGAATCGGTTCTTAACCAAAAATAACCAGATCGTAGACTGTCCAGACGCCGAAGCCTTAGCGGCCTTCAAGCACAGCGTCCGTGCCGAATGGCTCGCCCGACACCTTAGGCAGGAAAAGCCGAAGACCATGGCAGCATTAGCGACACTCATGACCCGCTTCTATGCGGGCGAAGACAGCTGGCTGGCTCGTAGAAGCAACAGCTCAGGCGCCCCCGACACCACTGAGGTGCGGGACGTCAATAGCAAACCTCGCCGCAATAAAAACAAACATCGGAACAATAGCAATGACAACGCACACGATACGGCAGTCAATGCCGGATTCCGCGGTCCTAAGTCTGGTCAGCGGAAGAAACCTTTCAAAGGTAACAAAGACGGGCCATCCAGCTTAGACAAAATCCTCGAGAGGCCCTGCCAGATTCATGGCACACCCGATAAACCTGCAAACCATACCAACAGGGACTGTTGGGTCTTCAAGCAGGCCGGTAAGTTAAATACTGAAAACAAGGGAAAAGAGCCACCAAGCGAAGACGAGGATGAGCCCCGTTAGCCGAACACCGGGGGTAAAAAGCAGTTTTCCCCCGAGGTGAGGACAGTGAATATGATATATGTCACTCACATCCCTAAAAGGGAGCGCAAACCCGCATTAAGGGACGTCTATGCCATAGAGCCTGTCGCCCCCAGGTTTAACCCATGGTCAGCCTGTCCGATCACTTTTGACCGCAGGGACCACCCAACTAGTATCCGTCACGGGGGTTCGACCGCCTTGGTTCTCGATCCAATCATCAACGGATACCACCTCACTAGAGTCCTTATGGACGGAGGAAGCAGTCTCAATTTGATTTATCAAGATATTGTCCGGAAGATGGGGATTGACCCATCATGAATCAAGCCTAGTAACACTACCTTTAAAGGTGTGATACCTGGAGTGGAGGCCCGTTGCACGGGCTCAATCACACTGGAGGTAGTATTCGGCTCCCCAGATAACTTTCGCAACGAAGAGTTAATCTTCGACATCGTCCCATTCCGCAGTGGTTACCATGCACTGCTCGGACGAACCATCTTTTCCCGCTTTAACGCAGTCCCGCATTATGCTTACTTGAGCTCAAAATGCCCGAACCTCGCGGCGTTATTATAGTCAATGGCAATATGGAGCTCTCCCTCCGTACTAAAGAACACACCACGGCCCTTGCGACCGAAGTGTATAGCGACCTCATCAAGCCGAACAGTTCACAGGCCAATAAAGCAAAGGACGCATCCAAGCGAGTCCGGTCCGCGAATAAATCAACGGATCCGGACATCGATTAACAGTTCGGCCTCCGCCGATCGACCCGTGAGGTGGCGGTTCAGGTACCTGATACGTCTCCAATGTATCTATAATTTTTTATTGTTCCATGCTGTTATATTATCATTCTTGGATGTTTTACAATCATTTTATAGTCATTTTATATCATTTTTTGGTACTAACCTATTGACATAGCGCCCAGTGCCAGTTGTTGTTTTCTGCATGTTTTTTACATCGTAGGAAATCAATATCAAACGGAGTCCAAACACCGCGAAACTCCTTGTAGATTTTTTAAGGACCAGAACACCCAGGATGGGCCAGAGCAGCACCTGGGGGGTGCCCCGAGGGGGGCACAACCCACCAGGGCACGCCTGGGCCCCTAGGCGTGCCCAGGTGGATTATGCCCACCTCGGTGGCCTCCCGTACCCCTTCTTCGCCCTATAAAATCCCAAATATTCCAAAACTCTTCGGGATAGCCCTAGATCAGAAGTTCCGTTGCCGCAAGTGATGTCTACTACACAACCTTCTTCTTGTAGACGTTGTTGGGCCTGCAAGTGCACAGGTTTGTAGGACAGTAGCAAATTTCCCTCAAGTGGATGACCTAAGGTTTATCAATTCGTAGGAGGCGTAGGATGAAGATGGTCTCTCTCAAGCAACCCTGCAACCAAATAACAAAGAGTCTCTTGTGTCCCCAACACACCCAATACAATGGTAAATTGTATAGGTGCACTAGTTCGGTGAAGAGATGGTGATACAAGTGCAATATGGACGGTAGATAAGAGTATTTGTAATCTGAAATAATAAAAACAGCAAGGTAACTAATGATAAAAGTGAGCGTAAACGGTATTGCAATGATAGGAAACAAGGCCTAGGGTTCATACTTTCACTAGTGCAAGTTCTCTCAACAATAATAACATAGATAGATCGTATAACAATCCCTCAACATGCAACAAAGAGTCACTCCAAAGCCACTAATAGCGGAGAACAAACGTAGAGATTATGGTAGGGTACGAAACCACCTCAAAGCTATTCTTTCGGATCACTCTACAAAAGAGTTCGTACTAGAATAACACCTTAAGACACAAATCAACCAAAACCCTAATGTCACCTAGATACTCCATTGTCACCTCAAGTATCCGTGGGCATGATTATACGATATGCATCACACAATCTCAGATTCATCCAACAAACACAAAGTACTTCAAAGAGTGCCCCAAAGCTTCTACCGGAGAGTCAAGAACGTGTGCCAACCCCTATGCATAGGTTCATGGGCGGAACCCGCAAGTTGGTCACCAAAACATACATCAAGTGGCACATGATATCCCATTGTCACCACAGATAAGCACGACAAGACATACATCAAGTGTTCTCATAAAAGACTCAATCCGATAAGATAACTTCAAAGGGAAACTCAATTCATCACAAGATAGTAGAGGGGAGAAACATCATAAGATCCAACTACAATAGCAAAGCTCGGGATACATCAAGATCGTGCCATAGAGGGAACACGAGAGAGAACACGAGAGAGATCAAACACATAGCTCTTGGTACATACCCTCAGCCCGAGGGTGAACTACTCCTCCTCGTCATGGATAGCGCCGGATGATGAAGATGGCCACCGGTGATGGGTTCCCCCCAGGCGCCGAACAGGCTCCCGAGAGGTTTTGGTGGCTCTGAGGCTTGCGGCGGCGGAACTCCCGATCTATCTTCTGCTCGGAAGTTTTAGGGCACGTGGGTATATATGGGTGAAAGGAGTGCGTCGATGGAGCTACGGGGCTCCACGAGGCGGCGCGCCTGGGGGGGCGCGCCCCCCCTCGTGAGCATCTCCGTATCTTCCGACGTGGGGTCCAAGTCCATCGGTGGGTTTCCTTCCAAAAATAACTTCTCCAGTTGATTTCGTTCCGTTTTGACTTCGTCGATATTCCTTTTCCTCGAAACATCAAATAGGCATAAAACAACAAATCTGGGCACTTTGTTAATAGGTTAGTCCCAAAATAATATATAAGTGGAAAATAAAGCCCAATATTGCCTAAAACAGTAGATAATATAGCATGGAGCAATCAAAAATTATAGATACGTTGGCGACGTATCAAGCATCCCCAAGCTTAATTCCTGCTCGTCCTCGAGTAGGTAAATGATAAAAAAGATAATTTTTGATGTGGAATGCTAGATGGCATAATTTCAATGTAAATCTTCTTACTTGTGATATGAATATTCAGATCCGAAAGATTCAAGACAAAAGTTCATATTGATAAAAGAAATAGTAATACTTCAAGCATACTAATCAAAGTAATCATGTCTTCTCAAAATAGCATGGCAAAAGAAAGTTCATCCCTACAAAATCATATAGTTAGGCTATGCTTCATTTCGTCACACAAAGATGTTCCCAACTTCTATACCCCCGATGACAAGCCAAGCAATTGTTTCATACTTAAATAATCTCAAACTTTTTCAACCTTCACGCAATACATGAGCGCGAGCCATGGATATAGCACTATGGGTGGAATAGAATATGATGATGGGGATTGTGTGGAGAAGACAAAAAAGGAGGAAGTCTCACATTGACGAGGATAATCAACGGGCTATGGAGATGCCCATCAATTGATGTCAACATGAGGAGTAGGGATTGCCATGCAACGGATGCACTAGAGCTATGAATGCTCAACAAAATAAAACTAGTAGGTGTGCATCCAACTTGCTTGCTCTAAGACCTAGGGCATTTGAGGAAGCCCATCGTAGGAATATACAAGCCAAGTTCTATAATGAAAAATCCCCACTAGTATGAAAAGACAACTTATGAGACTCACTATATGAAAAACTTGGTGCTACTTTGAAGCACAATATATGAGACTCACTACATGAAGAACAAGGTGCTACTTTGAAGCACAATATATGAGACTTCACTACATGAAGAACAAGGTGCTACTTTGAAGCACAAGTGTGGAAAAAGAGATAGTAACATTGCCCTTTTTATTTATTTTCTTTTTTTTGGGCCTTTCTTTTTTCTTTTTGGCCTTTCTCTTTTTTTGGGCAATGCTCTAATAATGATGATCATCACACTTCTATTGATTACAACATAAGGATTACAACTCGAAACTAAAACAAGATATGACTCTATATGAATGCCTCCGTGATGTACAGGATGGTGCGATGAATCAAGAGTGACATGCATGAAAAATAATGCATGGTGGCTTTGCCACAAATACGATGTCAACTACATGATCATGCAATGGCAATATGAAAAAAGTAAGGTATGTCATGATGATGATGAACGAAACTGTGGAAAGTTGCATGGCAATATATCTCGGAATGGCTATGGAAATGCCATAATAGGTAGGTATGGTGGCTGTTTTGAGGAAGATATAAGGAGGTTTATGTGTGATAGAGCGTATCATATCACGGGGTTTGGATGCACCGGCGAAGTTTGCACCAACTCACAAGGTGAGAAAGGGCAATGCACGGTACCGAAGAGGCTAGCAATGGCGGAAAGGTAAAAGTGCGTATAATCCATGGACTCAACATCAGTCAAAAGAACTCATATACTTATTGCAAAAATTTAGAAGTCATCAAAAATCAAGTACTACGCGCATGCTCCTAGGGGGATAGATTGGTAGGAAAAGATCATCGCTCGTCCCCGACCGCCACTCATAAGGATGCACAAGCCAGGTACACTTCATGTTTCAAATTTGTTACACAACTTTAACCATACGTGCATGCTACGGGATTTGCTAACTTCAACACGAGCATTCTTTAAATTCATAATCACCCAACTAGCATGACTTTAATATCACTACCTCCATATCTCAAAACAATTATCAAGTATCAAACTTCTCTTAGTATTCAACACACTCATAAGAATTCTTGCAAGTCTTGTATGCCTAGCATATTAGGAATATTTAAGCAAATTACCATGCTATTTAAGACTCTCAAAATAATATAAGTGAAGCATGATAGTTCATTAATTTCTACAAAATAAATCCACCACCGTGCTCTAAAAGATATAAGTGAAGTACTAGAGCAAATGACAAACTACTCCGAAAGATATAAGTGAAGATCAATGAGTAGTCGAATAATTGTGCAACTATGTGAAGACTCTCTAACATTAAAGAATTTCAGATCTTGGTATTGTATCCAAACAGCAAGCAGAACAAAATAAAATGACAATGCAAGGATAGCACAACTCATGTGAAGAAGCAAAAACTTAGGCTCAACCGATACTAACCGATAGTTGTTGAAGAAGAAAGGTGGGATGCCTACCGGGGCATCCCCAAGCTTAGATGCTTGAGATTATTGAAATATTATCTTGGGGTGCCTTGGGCATCCCCAAGCTTGAACTTTTGTGTCTCCTTAATTCCTCTCATATCATGGTTTCTCTTTTTATCAAAAGCTTCATTCACAACAAACTCAACAAGAACTCGTGAGATAGGTTAGTTTAAACCAATGCAAAACCTTATCATTTTCTACTGTAACAAATCACTTAAATTATTATTCAACATTGCATACTAAATGCCTCTGCATATT
Source organism: Aegilops longissima (assembly GCA_021605205.1). Lineage (NCBI taxonomy): Eukaryota > Viridiplantae > Streptophyta > Magnoliopsida > Poales > Poaceae > Aegilops > Aegilops longissima. The sequence goes on along the minus strand of CM038679.1, from coordinate 23,453,062 downwards.
TAATACTCCTATCCTCAAATAGAATCATTAAACAAGCAAACATATGCAAACAACGCAAACATAACAGCAATCTGCCAAAACAGTACAGTCTGTAAAGAATGCAAGAGTATCAATACTTACCTGACTCCAAAAATCATGAACTAAAATTCCCACTGTAGTAAATTTATCATATCTCAATATGCAAAAAGATTCAACATTATACCACTCTCTGACTTTTCTAGGGAATTTTTGCAACAGCGGTAAACTTTCTGTTTTCAAACAGCAACATGTATACTAGCAAAATAAGCATGGCAAAGGCTATCCTTGACTTTTTTATTGAAACTAAAGATGCAAAACATTAATATAATTAACATCAAGCAAAACAAAAGAAAATAAAATGACGCTCCAAGCAAAACACATATCATGTGGTGAATAAAAATATAGCTCCAAGTAAAGTTACCGATGAACGTAGACGAAAGAGGGGATGCCTTCCGGGGCATCCCCAAGCTTAGGCTCTTGGTTGTCCTTGAATATTACCTTGGGGTGCCTTGGGCATCCCCAATCTTAGGCTCTTGCCACTCCTTATTCCATGGTCCATTGAATCTTTACCCAAAACTTGAAAACTTCACAACACAAAACTTAACAAAAAACTCGTGAGCTCCGTTAGCGAAAGAAAACAAAAGACCAATTCAAGGTACTGTAATGAAATCATTATTTATTTATATTGGTGTTAAACCTACTGTATTCCAACTTATCTATGGTTTACAAACTATTTTACTAGCCATAGATTCATCAAAATAGGCAAACAACACGCGAAAAACAGAATCTGTCAAAAACAGAACAGTCTGTAGTAATCTGTAACTAACGCAAACTTCTGGAACTCCAAAAATTCTAAAATAAATTTGTGGACCTGAGTAATTTGTCTAGTAATCATCTTCAAAAAGAATCAACTAAATATCACTCTCCAGTAAAAAGTTATAGCTAATCTCGTGAGCGCTAAAGTTTCTGTTTTTTACAGCATGATCATAAATACTTCACCCAAGTCTTCCCAAAGGTTCTACTTGGCACAAACACTAATTAAAACATAAAACCACATCTAAACAGAGGCTAGATGGATTATTTATTACTAAACATAACCAAAAAGCAAGAAACTAAAATAAATTTGGGTTGCCTCCCAACAAGCGCTATCGTTTAACGCCCCTAGCTAGGCATGATGATTTCAATGATGCTCACATAAAAGATAAGAATTGAAACATAAAGAGAGCATCATGAAGAATATGACTAGCACATTTAAGTCTAACCCACTTCCTATGCATAGGGATTTTGTGAGCAAACAACTTATGGGAACAATAATCAACTAGCATAGGAGGGTAACACAAGCATAGCTTCAAAACTTTAAGCACATAGAGAGGAAACTTGATATTATTGCAACTCCTACAAGCATATGTTCCTCCCTCATAATAATTTTCAGAAGCATCATGAATGAATTCAACAATATAACCAGCACCTAAAGCATTCTTTTCATGATCTACTTGCATATAAAATTTACTACTCTCCACATAAGCAAATTTCTTCTCATTCGGAATAGTGGGAGTATCATAAGAGACTTGAACACTAAAAATTGTTTCCACATTAAAAGAGTAATGTTCAGAAAAAGGGTAATCATAATCATGACAAGATTTGTAAATATAATCATCACTACTTTTTATAGCATAAGTTTCATCACAATAATCATCATAAGTAGCAACTTCGTTCTCATCATAATCGATTGAAACCTCTCCCAAGATAGTGGAATCACTAAATAAAGTTGACACTCTTCCAAATCCACTTTCATGTTCATCACAATAAAATTCAACATCCTCCAAAATAGTGGGATCACTACTTCCTAAAGTTGACACTCTTCCGAACCCACTTTCATCAATATAATCATCATAGGTAGGAGGCATGCTATCATCATAACAACTTTGCATATCAAAACTTGAGAGGCTAAAAATATCATCATTATTGAACATAGCATCCCCAAGCTTGGGACAAACATTAATTGCAGCAAATATATTCTCAAATATGTCATCCTCATCAAACATAGCTTCCCCAAGCTTGGGCCTTTTCATATCATTAGCATCATGGATTTTCAAGGAATTCATACTAACAACATTGCAATCATGCTCATCATACAAATATTTAGTGCCAAACATTTTAATGCATTCTTCTTCTAACACTTCGGCACAATTTTCCTTCCCATCATTCTCACGAAAGATATAAAAAAGGTGAAGCGTATGAGACAAACTCAATTCCTTTTTTTTGTAATTTTCTTTTATAGACTAACTAGTGCTAAAACAAGAAACAAAAAGATTCGATTGCAAGATCTAAAGATATACCTTCAAGCACTCACCTCCCCGGCAACGGCGCCAGAAAAGAGCTTGATTTATACTACACAACCTTCTTCTTGTAGACGTTGTTGGTCCTGCAAGTGCACAGGTTTGTAGGACAGTAGCAAATTTCCCTCAAGTGGATGACCTAAGGTTTATCAATCCGTAGGAGGCGTAGGATGAAGATGGTCTCTCTCAAGCAACCCTGCAACCAAATAACAAAGACTCTATTGTGTCCCCAACACACCCAATACAATGGTAAATTGTATAGGTGCAATAGTTCGGCGAAGAGATGGTGATACAAGTGCAATATGGACGGTAGATAAGAGTATTTGTAATCTGAAATAATAAAAACAGCAAGGTAACTAATGATAAAAGTGAGCGTAAACGGTATTGCAATGATAGGAAACAAGGCCTAGGGTTCATACTTTCACTAGTGCAAGTTCTCTCAACAATAATAACATAGATAGATCGTATAACAATCCCTCAACATGCAACAAAGCGTCACTCCAAAGACACTAATAGCGGAGAACAAACGTAGAGATTATGGTAGGGTACGAAACCACCTCAAAGCTATTCTTTCGGATCGATCTATAAAAGAGTTCGTACTAGAATAACACCTTAAGACACAAATCAACCAAAACCCTAATGTCACCTAGATACTCCATTGTCACCTCAAGTATCCGCGGGCATGATTATACGATATGCATCACACAATCTCAGATTCATCCAACAAACACAAAGTACTTCAAAGAGTGCCCCAAAGCTTCTACCGGAGAGTCAAGAACGTGTGCCAACCCCTATGCATAGGTTCATGGGCGGAACCCGCAAGTTGGTCACCAAAACATACATCAAGTGGCACATGATATCCCATTGTCACCACAGATAAGCACGACAAGACATACATCAAGTGTTCTCATAAAAGACTCAATCCGATAAGATAACTTCAAAGGGGAAACTCAATTCATCACAAGATAGTAGAGGGGGAGAAACATCATAAGATCCAACTACAATAGCAAAGCTCGGGATACATCAAGATCGTGCCATAGAGGGAACACGAGAGAGAACACGAGAGAGAGATCAAACACATAGCTACTGGTACATACCCTCAGCCCGAGGGTGAACTACTCCCTCCTCGTCATGGATAGCGCCGGATGATGAAGATGGCCACCAGTGATGGGTTCCCCCTCAGGAGAACCGAACAGCTCCCGAGAGGTTTTGGTGGCTACAGAGGCTTGCGGCGGAACTCCCGATCTATCTTCTGCTCGGAAGTTTTAGAGTGCGTGGGTATATATGGGTGAAAGGAGTACGTCGGTGGAGCTACGGGGCCCCACGAGGCGGGGGCGCGCCTGGGTGGGGCGCCCCACCCTCATGAGCACCTCCGTATCTTCGATGTGGGGTCCAAGTCCATCGGTGGGTTTCCTTCCAAAATAACTTCTCCATTGATTTCATTCCGTTTTGACTCGTCGATATTCCTTTTCCTCGAAACACCGAAATAGGCATAAAACAAAGAAATCTGGGCTGGGCCTCCGGTTAATAGGTTAGTCCCAAAAATAATATAAAAGTGGAAAATAAAGCCCAATATTGCCTAAAACAGTAGATAATATAGCATGGAGCAATCAAAAACTATAGATACGTTGGAGACGTATCAGCAAGGCCTTTGTATCCACGAGATCCAATCTAGACCCCGTTCCGGCACCCTGCCGGAGGGGGGAATCATCACCGGTGGCCATCTTTATCATCCCGGCGGCCACCACGATGAGGAGGGAGTAGTCCACCCTCGGGGCTGAGGGTTTGTACCAGTAGCTATGTGTTTAATCTCTCTCTCTCTCTCTCTCTCTCTCTCTCGTGTTCTTGAGATGTCACGATCTTGATGTATCACAGGCTTTGTTAATATAGTTGGATCATATGATGTTTCTCCCCTCTCTATCTTGTTGTGACGAATTGAGTTTTTCCCTTTGAGATTTCGTTGTTATCGGATTGAATACTTTTATGGATCTGAGAACACTTGATATATGTATTCAATTGAATATTCGTGGTGATAATGGGGTATCGTATTGATTCACTTGATATATATTTTGGCACTCAACTCGCAGATTCCCGCGGTGACATTGGGTTAATCTATGCATAGGGGTTGATGCACGTTCTCGTCTTTTGTTTCTCCGGTAGAAATCTTGGGGCACTCTTTGAAGTTCTTTGTGTTGGATTGAGTATTATGAATATGAATTTTCTTTGGTGTTATTTTAGTACGAACTCTAGGATAGATCGAACGGAAAGAATAGCTTTGTGTTATTTTAGTACGAACTCTTGAATAGATCGAACGAAAAGAATAGCTTTGAGGTGGTGTCGTACCATACAAACAATTTACTCTTATGTTCTCCTCTAGATAGGAACTTTGGAGTGATTCTTCATCGCACTATGAGGGATAATCATATGATCCAACTCTGTTAGCATTGTTGAGAGATTGCACTAGTGAAAGTATGCACCCTAGGCCTCATTTTCTATCATTGCAATACCGTTTTTGTGCCAGTTTACTATTTGCTACCTTGTTGTTTTTATTTATTCAGATTATAAAAATATATTTCTACCATCCATATTACACTTTTATCACCATCTCTTCGCCGAACTAGTGCACCTATACAATTTGCCATTGTATTGGGTGTGTTGGGGATACAAGAGATTTCTTATATTTGGTTGCAGGGTCGTTTGAGAGAGACCATCTTCATCCTACACCTCTCACAGATTGATAAACCTTAGGTAATCCACTTGAGGGAAAACTGCTACTTTCCTACAAAACTCTGCGCTTGGAGGCCCAACACGTGTCTACAAGAATAAAGTTGCGTAGTAGACATCAAGCTCTTTTCTGGTGCCGTTGCCGGGGAGGTGAGTGATTGAAGGTATATCTTTAGATCTTGAAATCAAATCTTTTAGTTTCTTGTTTTATCACTAGTTTGGTTTATAAAATAAAACTAAAAAAATGGAATTAAGGTTGCATCATATTATTGATCATCTTTATAATATCTTTCTTGAAAATGATGGATCGGAAAATTGTGCTCAATTGTTAGAAGAAGAAGTCAATACAATGTTTGGCACAAAATATTTGAATGATGAGCATGATTGCAATATTGTTGGTATGAACTCTTTGAATAATCCATGATGCTAATGATATGCAAAGCCATAATCTTGGGGATGCTATGTTTGATGAAGATGATATTTTTAGTCCCCCAAGTTTTGATGAGAAAACTTATTATGATGAAAGCATGCCTCCTATCTATGATGATTATGGTGATGACATGTTTGATATAAGAATAATGATAATCATGAAACTTGTCATCATGATTTTAATTTTCAATCTCATGATAGTTATTTTGTTGAGTTTGCTCCCACTACTATTCATGAGAATAATTTTCCTTATGTGGAGAGTAATAAAATTTCTATGCTTATGTGTCATGAAAAGAATGCTTTATGTGATGGTTATATTGTTGAATTTCTTCATGATGCTACTGAAAATTATTATGAGAGAGGAACATATGCTTTTACATATCTCAGTAATATCAAGTTTCCTCTCTATGTGTTGAAAGTTTTGAAGTTATGCATGTTTTACCTTCCTATGCTACTTGATTCTTGTTCCATGAATTATTTGCTCACAAAATCCCTATGAATAGTAAGTGGGTTAGACTTAAATGTTCTTGCCATGTGATTCACGATGCTCTCTTTTTGTTTCAATTCTTATCTTTTATGCGAGCATCATTGAAATCATCATGCCTAGCTAAAAGGCATTAAAGAAAAGCACTTGTTGGGAGACAACCCAATACTTTTACCTACTGTATTTGTGTGTTCACATGATTAGGCTACTGTAGTAATCATTTTTTATTGCTTTTGTTTCAATAAAGTGCCAAGTAAAGCCTTTGGGATCATGTTGGGTGATAGCTGATTTGATCTTGTTGAAAAAAACAGAAACTTTTGTGCTCACGAAAATAACTCTCATTTTTAATAGAAGAGTGCCTTTGAGTTGATTCTTTTTGAAGAAGATTAATATACAAACTGATCACGTGGTCCAATTTGTTAATAATTTTTGGAGTAGCAGAAGTATGGTTTGAGTAGAGATTACTACAGACTGTTCTGTTTTTGACAGATTCTAATTTCAATGCATAGTTTGCTTGTTTCCTTGTTGCTATGGATTATATTGCTCAATATAAATTGTGGAAATGATATGCTAAAGTAGGCATGGTGTGGAAACAACTATGAATCTTGTCTTTGACAGTACCAAAAGTGAAATAGTTTGCTCTTTATCATACTAACCTATCTCTCAAAGTTCCTTTAAGTTTTGTGTGATTGAAGATTTCAAGTTTTGGTGAGATGTCGATACGAGGAGAATAAGGAGTGACAAGATCCTAAGATTGGGGATTCCCAAGGCACCCCCAAGGTAATATTCAAGGAAGATCCAATCAACTAAGCTTGGGGGTGCCCCGGAAAGGATCCCCTCTTTCGTCTCCAACATTATCGGTAACCTCACTTGGAGCTATGGTTTCATTCGTCACATGATATGAGTTTTACTTGGAGTGTCAATTTATTTTGTTAGGATTTGCTTGCTGTTATTTAGAATAATGTGTTGCATATTTTATTTCAATAAAAGTGGCAATGCTAACCTTTGCCATGCTTATTTTGCAAGTCTACATGTTGCTGTTTCCAAACAGAAAGTTTACCGATGTTGCAAAAATTCCCTAGAAAAGTCAGAACATGATAAAATGTTGAAACTTTTTGAAAAATAATCTCTTATAAATTTCCTACAGTGTGGTATTTTTCTCATAATTTTTGGAGTTAGGGAAGTATGATGAATCTTGCATTCTTTACAGACTGTACTGTTTTGGCAGATTGCTGTTATGGTTGCATTGTTTGCATATGTTTGCTTGTTTGATGATTCTATTTGAGGATAGGACTATTAAATATGCAGAGGCATTTAGTATGCAATTTTTAATAATAATTTTAGTGATTTTCTACGGTAGATAATGATAAGGTTATTGCATTGGTTTATACTTACTTATCTCACGAGTTCTTGTTGAGTTTTGTGTGGATGAAGTTTTTGAGATTTAGGGAAACCGTGATATGAGAGGAATTAAGGAGACACAAAATCTCAAGCTTGGGGATGCCCAAGGCACCCCAAGATAATATTTCAAGAAGTCTCAAGCATCTAAGCTTGGGGATGCCCCAGTAGGCATCCCACCTTTCTTCTTCAACAATTATCGGTTATTATCGGTTGAGCCTAAGTTTTTGCTTCTTCACATGAGTTGTGCTATGCTTGGAATGTCATTTTATTTTCATTTTCATTCTTTTTTAATCAAATAATTTGAGCTGAAAGTTTTTAAATAAAATAGAGTCCTCAAATAGTTGCCAGGGAGGCTAGGTGAGCGGCATTCACATCCCGTCAACGAAGCTCTTTTCTATGGAATTGCTGTCATGCTTCACTTAGATTTATTTGGGAGTTAGTAAATTTTTAAGAAATTCTATCTTGCTTCACTTAGATTATTTTGAGAGAAAGAAAAATATATGCTCATGATCTTCACTCATATTTGTTTGAGCTTATCAAAAGCAACATATGGAAATAGTCCCAAAGTGATAGATATCCAAGGAGGATATAATAAAAACTTTCATGAAGATCATTGGACAATAAAATTGATTCTTAGTAATGGTTTTGAGATATGACGATATGATATGTGAGTCATGTTGATGAGTAATTGTGCTTTAGTAAGAATATTGATGTTAATGTTTGTGATTCCCTATGCAAGCACGAAAGTCAATAGTTATGCAATGAAATTTATATCCTACTTATGGTGCTTATTCGGTGTTACTTATACTTAATTCTTGGGTACGAGATTTTTCGCTTTTTGGTTGGTCGCTTCTCAATCTTTTTGCTCGCCTTCATTTTGCACTAAGTATGATCACTATTTGTGCATCCAAAACCCTTTAAACCAGTTTTGCCATATGAGTCCACTATACCTAACTATATGCGGTATTTCCATGCCGTTCTAAGAAAAATTTGCATGTGCCATCTCTAATGTTCAAAATAAATTTCTCTTTTGTGTGCTCTACTACTCGCGAAGCGGTAAAGGGTAGCCAATATTTTCCATGCCAGATGTGTTATTCTCACGATGAGTGTTTATTCACTTGTCATTGCACGAGAGTACGACAAAGGTACTAGGGATGCCCAGTCCCGAAATGAATAATGAATTTACTTTATGTTGTGAAATAATAAATTCCTTGGAAATTGTTGGTATGGAGGGCCCCCGTGGATACGGTTAACCATGGAAAGTGAAAGTTATGGTGGAAAAAGGAATAAACTTTATTTTCTGTTTGGGAAACGCCTATGATGTATCTAGCATGGAAACTATTGGGATGCCCCAAGTCGTTTTCGTTGGTAGGAAAAGTATGCCTTCCAAAAATAATTTTATCTCTCAATTTAAGCTTTGAGCTCTGGCACCTCTACAAATCACTCTTCCCTCCGCGAAGGGCATTTCTTTTACTTATGCAATTTTTATTTCGAATTTGAGTCTCCATCTTCTCTTATAAAGCACCAACTAAGGGGCACTTTGATCGTATTTGAGCATTGGGTGTAGCTAATATTCGAGTGTGTTTCATGAATAGATCAATGATTGAGCATGATGGGCTAGGGATAACTTGTTTTAGTGTTGATATTTTGAAAGAATGATTGCTTGTTGGTATGCTTGAGTATTAAAGTCTTCATGTCAAAACTATAATATTGCTTTGAATCATATAAAACGTTGGAAATATGCCCTAGAGGCAATAATAAAATGGTTATTATTATATTTATTTGTTCATGATAATTGTCTATTATTCATGCTATAATTGTGTTATCCGGAAATCGTAATACATGTGTGAATACGTAGACCACAACATGTCCCTAGTGAGCCTCTAGTTGACTAGCTCGTTGATCAACAGATAGTCATGGTTTCCTAACTATGGACATTGGATGTCATTGATAACGGGATCACATCATTAGGAGAACCCCAATCCTAAGCATAGCACAAGATCGTGTAGTTCGTTTGCTAGAGCTTTTCCAAATGTCAAGTATCATTTCCTTAGACCATGAGATTGTGCAACTCCCGGATACCGTAGGAGTGCTTTAGGTGTGCCAAACGTCACAAGTAACTGGGTGACTATAAAGGTGCACTACGGGTATCTCTGAAAGTGTTTGTTGGGTTGGCACGAATCGAGACTGGGATTTGTCACTCCGTATGACGGAGAGGTATCTCTGGGGCCACTCGGTAATGCATCATCATAATGAGCTCAATGTGACCAAGTGTCTGGTCACGGGATCATGCATTACGGTACGAGTAAAGTGACTTGCGATACGAGATTGAACGAGGTATTGGGATACCGACGATCGAATCTCGGGTAAGTAACGTACCGATTGACAAAGGGAATTGTATACGGGATTGATTGAATCCTCGACATCGTGGTTCATCCGATGATATCATCGAGGAGCATGTGGGAGCCAACATGGGTATCCAGGTCCCGCTGTTGGTTATTGACCGTAGAGTCGTCTCGATCATGTCTGCGTGTCTCCCGAACCCGTAGGGTCGACACACTTAAGGTTCGGTGGTGCCAGGGTTGTAGAGATATAAGTATGCAGTAACCCGAAAGTTGTTCGGAGTCCTGGATGAGATCCCGGACGTCAGGAGGAGTTCCAGAATGGTCCGGAGGTGAAGAATTATATATAGGAAGTCCAGTTTCGGCCATCGGAAAAGTTTCGGGGGTCACCGGTATTGTACCGGGACCACCAGAAGGGTCCCGGGGGTCCACCGGGTGGGGCCACCTATCCCGAAGGGCCCCATGGGCTGAACTAGATGGGGAACCAGCCCCTGGTGGGCTGGTGCGCCCCCTTGGCCCCCTTGCACCTAGGGTTGGAAACCCTAGGGGGGGGCGCCACTGCTTGGGGGGAGCCACCCCTTGCCGCCCCTTGGATATTGGATCTCCTAGGGCCGCCGCCCCCCTTGGAGATTGGATCTCCTAGGGCCGCCCCTAGGGGCCCTATATAAAGAGGGGGAGGAGGGCAGCCACACCCAAGTCCTTGGCGCCTCTCCCCACGCACCACCTCTCCTCTCGCAAGCTTGGCGAAGCCCTCGCCGAGATCGCTGCTGCATCCACCACCACGCCGTCGTGCTGCTGGATCTCCATCAACCTCTCCTTCCCGTTGCTTGGATCAAGAAGGAGGAGACGTCTTCCCAACCGTGCGTGTGTTGAACGCGGAGGTGCCGTCCGCTCGGTGCTCGATCATCGTGATTTGGATCACGACGAGTGCGACTCCATCAACCCGTTCTCTTGAACGCTTCGCCGCGATCTACAAGGGTATGTAGATGCACTCCTTTTCCCCTCGTTGCTAGATAACTCCATAGATTGATCTTGGTGATGCGTAGAAAATTTTAAAATTTTGCTGCGTTTCCCAAAAGTGGTATCAGAGCTAGGTCTATGCGTAGTTACTATGCACGAGTAGAACACAAAGCAGTTGTGGGCATAGATGTTGTCAATTTTCTTGCCACTACTAGTCTTATCTTGCTTCAGCGGCATCGTGGGATGAAGCGGCCCGGACCGACCTTATACGTACGCTTACGTGAGACAGGTGCCACCGACTGACATGCACTAGTTGCATAAGGTGGCTAGCGGGTGTCTGTCTCTCCCACTTTAGTTGGAGTGGATTCGATGAAAAGGGTCCTTATGAAGGGTAAATAGAAATTGGCATATCACGTTGTGGTTTTACGTAGGTAAGAAACGTTCTTGCTAGAAACCTATAGAAGCCACGTAAAAACATGCAACAACATTTATAGGACGTCTAACTTGTTTTTGCAAGATGTGCCTTGTGATGTGATATGGCAAAAGATGTGATGAATGATATATGTGATGTATGAGATTGATCATGTTCTTGTAATTGGAATCACGACTTGCATGTCGATGAGTATGACAACCGCGAGAGCCATAGGAGTTGTCTTTATTTTTGTATGACCTGCGTGTCATTGAATAGCGCCATGTAAATTACTTTACTTTATTGCTAAACACGTTAGCCATAGAAGTAGAAGTAATCGTTAGGCGTGACAACTTCATGAAGACACGATGATGGAGATCATGGTGTCATGCCGGTGGATTTAAGATGATCATGGCGCCCGAGGATGGAGATCAAAGGAGCAATATGATATTGGCCATATCATGTCACTATTTGATTACATGTGATGTTTATCATGTTTTACATCTTATTTGCTTAGAACGACGGTAGCTTAAATAAGATGATCCCTCGCAATAATTTCAAGAAAGTGTTCCCCTAACGTGCACCGTTGTGAAGGTTCGTTGTTTGAAGCACCACGTGATGATCGGGTGTGATAGATTCTAACGTTCAATACAACGGGTGTAAGCCAGATTTACACACGCAATACACTTAGGTTGACTTGACGAGCCTAGCATGTACGCAGACATGGCCTCGAACACGGAAGACCGAAGGTCGAGCATGAGTCGATAGAAGATACGATCAACATGAAGATGTTCACCGACGTTGACTAGTCCGTCTCACGTGATGATCGGACACGGCCTAGTTGACTCGGATCATGTTTCACTTAGATGACTAGAGGATGTCATTCGAGTGGGAGTTCATTGAATAATTTGATTAGATGAACTTAATTATCATGAACTTAGTCTAAAATCTTTACAATATGTCTTGTAGATCAAATGGCCCACACTAATGTTGCCCTCAACTTCAACGCATTCCAAGAGAAACCAAGTCGAAAGATGATGGCAGCAACTATACTGGACTGGGTCCTAACCCGAGGATCATCCTCATAGCTGCCAAGAAAGATTATGTCCTAGAAGCACCGCTAGGTGAAGCACCCATCCTGAAGAACCAAGGCGTTATGAACGCTTGGCGGTCTCGTCTTGATGATTACTCCCTCGTTCGGTGCGGCATGCTTTACAGCTTAGAACCGGGGCTCCAAAAGCGTTTTGAGCAACACGGAGCATATGAGATGTTCAAGAGCTGAAAATGGTTTTCCAAGCTCATGCCCGGGTCGAGAGATATGAAGTCTCCGACAAGTTCTTGAGCTTGTAAGATGGAGGAAAATAGTTACGTGAGTGAGCACATACTCAAAATGTCCAGGTTGCACAACCGCTTGACTCGATTGGGAGTTAATCTCCGGATGACGCGGTCCTTGACAGATCCTTGATCGCTTCCACCGAGCTACAAGAGCTTTGTGATGAACTTCAATATGCAGGGATGGAAAAGACCATTCCTGAGGTATATTCAATGCTGAAATCAGCGGAGGTGGAGATCAAAAAGGAACATCAAGTGTTGATGGTGAATAAAACCACTAAGTTCAAGAAAGGCAAGGGTAAGAAGAACTTCAAGAAGGAAGGCAAGGGAGTTGCCTCACCCGTTAAGCCAGTTGCCGGGAAGAAGCCAAAGAATGGACCCAAGCTTGAGACTGAGTGCTTTTATTGCAAGGGAAGTGGTCCCTGGAAGCGGAACTGCCCCAAGTACTTAGCGGAAAAGAAGGCCGGCAACACCAAAGGTATATGTGATATACATGTTATTGATGTGTACCTTACCAGCACTCGTAGTAGCTCCTGGGTATTTGATACCGGTGCGGTTGCTCATATTTGTAACTCAAAGCAGGAGCTGCGGAATAAGCGGAGACTGGTGAAGGACGAGGTGACGATGCATGTCGGGAATGGTTCCAAGGTCGATGTGATCGCTGTCGGCACTTTGCCTCTACATTTACCTAGGGGATTAGTTTTAAACCTCAATAATTGTTATTTAGTGCCAGCTTTGAGCATGAACATTGTATCAGTATCTCGTTTAATTCGAGATGGCTGCTCATTTAAATCCGAGAATAATGGTTGTTCTATTTATATGAGAGATATGTTTTATGGTCATGCCCCGCTGGTGAATGGTTTATTCTTAATGAATCTCGAGCGTAATGTTACACATATTCATAGTGTGAATACCAAAAGATGTAAGGTTGATAATGATAGTCCCACATACTTGTGGCACTGCCGCCTTGGTCACATAGGTGTCAAACGCATGAAGAAGCTCCATGCAGATGGACTTTTGGAGTCTCTTGATTATGAATCATTTGACACGTGCGAACCATGCCTCATGGGTAAGATGACCAAGACTCCGTTCTCCGGAACAATGGAGCGAGCAACCAACTTATTGGAAATCATACATACTGATGTGTGTGGTCCAATGAGTGTTGAGGCTCGTGGTGGCTATCGTTATGTTCTCACTCTCACTGATGACTTGAGTAGATATGGGTATGTCTACTTAATGAAATACAAGTCTGAGACCTTTGAAAAGTTCAAGGAATTTCAGACTGAGGTTGAGAATCAACGTGACAGGAAAATAAAGTTCTTATGATCAAATAGTGGAGGGAATATTTGAGTCACCTGTCAAAAGCTTCAACCCGAAAAGCTCGAGCCCAAGTCGAAAAATCCTTTAGGATACCCTAAGGAAACCATTGGGTATACCTTCTACCTCGGATCCGAGAAATAGTTTCTCTTTCGAAAGAAGTTTCTCTCGAAGTAAGGGAGGAAAGTAGAGCTTGATGAAGTACTACCTCTTGAAGCGGTAAGTAGCGTAGCTCGGGAAGATGTTCTTGTGGTGCCCGCACCGACTAGAGAGGAGGTTAATGATGATGATCAAGGTACTTGAATCAAGATCCTACTAAACCGTGGGGTCCACAAGGACACGCCAGCACCAGTGATGGTAGGCAACCCCGTCTGGAGATCATGTTGTTAGACAATGGTGAACCTTGAACTATGAAGAAGATGGCGGGCCCAGATCCGCAAATGGCTAGAAGCCATGAAATCGAGATAGGATCCATGTATGAAAGCGAAGTATGGACTTTGGTGACTTGCACGATGATCGGCGAGCCATAGAAAATAAATGGATCTTTAAGAAGAAGATGAGCGGATGGTAATGTGACCATCTATAAGGCTCGACTTGTCGCTAAGGGTTATCGACAAGTTCAAGGGGTTGACTACGATGAGACTTTCTCACCTGTAAAAGTGAAGTCCGTCCGAATCATAATAGCAATTGCCGCATTCTATGATTATGAGATATGGCAAATGGATGTCAAAATGGCATTCCTTAACGGCTTTCTTAAGGAAGAATTGTATATGATGTAGCCGAAAGGTTTTGTCGATCCCGAGAATGCTAACAAGGTGTGCAAGCTCCAACGCTCAATCTATGGGCTGGTGCAAGCATCTGGAGTTGGAACATTCGGAGTTGGAACATTCGAGCAAGCAAAGCGTCGTGGCGGGATCTACATGTGAAGTGGAGTACATGGCAGCCTCGGAGGCAGCGCATGAAGCAATCTGGGTGAAGGAGTTCATCACCGACCAAGGAGTCATACCCAATGCGTCGGGGCCAGTCACTCTCTTCTGTGACAACATTGGAGCTATTGCCCTTGCCAAGGAGCCCAGGTTTCACAAGAAGACCAGGCACATCAAGCGTCGCTTCAACTCCATTCGTGAAAGTGTTCAAGATGGAGACATAGATATTTGTAAAGTACATACAGACCTGAATGTAGTAGATCCGTTGACTAAACCTCTCCCTCGAGCAAAACATGATCAACACCAGAACTCTATGGGTGTTCGATTCATCACAATGTAACTAGATTAGTGACTCTAGTGCAAGTGGGAGACTGTTGGAAATATTCCCTAGAGGCAATAATAAAATGCTTATTATTATATTTCTTTGTTCATGATAATTGTCTATTATTCATGCTATAATTGTGTTATCCGGAAATCGTAATACATGTGTGAATACGTAGACCACAACATGTCCCTAGTGAGCCTCTACTTGACTAGCTCGTTGATCAACTGATAGTCATGGTTTCCTAACTATGGACATTGGATGTCATTGATAACAGGATCACATCATTAGGAGAACCCCAATC
The DNA here is from genome assembly GCA_021605205.1 of Aegilops longissima. NCBI lineage: Eukaryota > Viridiplantae > Streptophyta > Magnoliopsida > Poales > Poaceae > Aegilops > Aegilops longissima. Next base: position 23,437,755 of record CM038679.1, on the reverse strand, counting down.
CTAAGAATAGCACAAGATCGTGTAGTTCGTTTGCTAGAGCTTTTCCAAATGTCAAGTATCATTTCCTTAGACCATGAGATTGTGCAACTCCCGGATACCGTAGGAGTGCTTTGGGTGTGCCAAACATCACAACGTAACTGGGTGACTATAAAGGTGCACTACGGGTATCTCCGAAAGTGTCTCTGGGTTGGCACGAATCGAGATGGATTTGTCACTCCGTATGACGGAGAGGTATCTTTGGGCCCACTCGGTAATGCATCATCATAATGAGCTCAATGTGACCAAGTGTCCGGTCACGAGATCATGCATTACGGCATCTGAGTAAAGTGACTTGCGGTAATGAGATTGAACGAGGTATTGGGATACCGACGATCGAATCTCGGGTAAGTAACGCATCGATTAACAAAGGAATTGTATACGGATTGATTGAATCTCGACATCGTGGTTCATCCGATGATATCATCGAGGAGCATGTGGAGCCAACATGGGTATCCAGGTCCCGCTGTTGTTTATTGACCGAGAGTCGTCTCGGTCATGTTCAAGCGTGTCTCCGAACCCGTAGGGTCTACACACTTAAGGTTCGGTGGCGCTTAGGGTTGTAGAGATATAAGTATGCAGTAACCCGAAAGTTGTTCGGAGTCCCGAATGAGATCCCGGATGTCAGCAGGAGTTCCGGAATGGTCCGGAGGTGAAGAATTATATATAGGAAGTCCAGTTTGGGCCATCAGAAAAGTTTCGGGTGTCACCGGTATTGTACCGGGACCCGGGGGTCCACCGGGTGGGGCCACCTATCCCGGAGGGCCACATGGGCTGAAGTAGAAGGGGAACCAGCCCCTAGTGGGATGGTGCGCCCCCTTGGGCCCCCCTGCGCCTAGGGTTGGAAACCCTAGGGGTGGGGGCGCCTCACCTGGCTTGGGGGGGAAGCCACCCCCTTGGCCGCCGCCCCCCTTGGAGATTGGATCTCCTAGGGCCACCGCCCCCCCAGGGGACCTATATAAAGAGGGGGGAGGGATGGCAGCCGCACCCAAGTCCTTGGCGCCTCCCTCTCCCCATGCACCACCTCTCCCTCTCGCAGAAGCTTGGCGAAGCCCTGCCGAGATCGCTGCTGCATCTACCACCACGCCGTCGTGCTGCTGGATCTCCATCAACCTTTCCTTCCCCCTTGCTGGATCAAGAAGGAGGAGACGTCTTCCCAACCGTACGTACGTTGAACGCGGAGGTGCCATCCGTTCGGCGCTTGGTCATCTGTGATTTGGATCACGACGAGTACAACTCCATCAACCCCGTTCTCTTGAACGCTTTCGCTCGCGATCTACAAGGGTATGTAGATGCACTCCTTTTCCCCTCGTTGCTAGATAACTCCATAGATTGATCTTGGTGATGCATAGAAAATTTTAAAAATCTGCTACATTTCCCAACAGTGGTATCAGAGCTAGGTCTATGCGTAGTTACTATGCACGAGTAGAACACAAAGCAGTTGTGGGTGTATATGCTGTCAATTTTCTTGCCACTACTAGTCTTATCTTGCTTCGGCGGCATCGTGGGATGAAGCGGCCCGGACCGACCTTACACGTACGCTTACATGAGACAGGTTCCACCGACTGACATGCACTAGTTTCATAAGGTGGCTAGCGGGTGTCTGTCTCTCCCACTTTAGTTGGAGTGGATTCGATGAAAAGGGTCCTTATGAAGGGTGAATAGAAATTGGCATATCACGTTGTGGTTTTACGTAGGTAAGAAACGTTCTTGCTAGAAACCTATAGAAGCCACGTAAAAACTTGCAACAACAATTAGAGGACGTCTAACTTGTTTTTGCAGCATGTGCCTTGTGATGTGATATGGCCAAAAGATGTGATGAATGATATATGTGATGTATGAGATTGATCATGTTCTTGTAATAGGAATCATGACTTGCATGTCGATGAGTATGACAACCGGCAGGAGCCATAGGAGTTGTCTTTATTTTTTGTATGACCTGCGTGTCATTGAATAACGCCATGTAAATTACTTTACTTTATTGCTAAACACGTTAGCCAGAGAAGTAGAAGTAATCGTTGGCGTGACAACTTCATGAAGGCACGATGATGGAGATCATGGTGTCATGCCGGTGACGAAGATGATCATGGCGCCCCGAGGATGGAGATCAAAGGAGCAATATGATATTGGCCATATCATGTCACTATTTGATTGCATGTGATGTTTATCATGTTTTACATCTTATTTGCTTAGAACGACGACAGCTTAAATAAGATGATCCCTCACAATAATTTCAAGAAAGTGTTCCCCCTAACTGTGCACCGTTGTGAAGGTTCGTTGTTTCGAAGCACCACGTGATGATCGGGTGTGATAGATTCTAACGTTCGAATACAACGGGTGTAAGCCAGATTTACACACGCAATACACTTAGGTTGACTTGATGAGCCTAGCATGTACAGACATGGCCTCGGAACACGGAAGACCGAAAGGTCGAGCATGAGTCGTATAGAAGATACGATCAACATGAAGATGTTCACCGACGTTGACTAGTCCGTCTCACGTGATGATCGGACACGGCCTAGTTGACTCGGATCATGTTTCACTTAGATGACTAGAGGGATGTCTGTCTGAGTGGGAGTTCATTGAATAATTTGATTAGAAGAACTTAATTATCATGAACTTAGTCTAAAATCTTTACAATATGTCTTGAAGATCAAATGGCCCACGCTAATGTTGCCCTCAACTTCAACGCATTCCTAGATAAAACCAAGCTTAAAGATGATGGCAGCAACTATACGGACTGGGTCCGGAACCTGAGGATCATCCTCATAGCTGCCAAGAAAGATTATGTCCTAGAAGCACCGCTAGGTGAAGCACCCATCCCGAGAACCAAGACGTTATGAACGCTTGGCGGTCTCGTCTTGATGATTACTCCCTCGCTCAAGGCGGCATGCTTTACACTTAGAACCGGGCTCCAAAAGCGTTTTGAGCAACACGGAGCATATGAGATGTTTGAAGAGCTGAAAATGGTTTTCCAAGCTCATGCCCGGTCGAGAGATATGAAGTCTCCGACAAGTTCTTCAGCTTGTAAGATGGAGGAAAATAGTTCACGGTGAGCACATAATCAAAATGTCCGGTTGCACAACCGCTGACCGAGCTGGGAGTTAATCTCCCGGATGACGCGGTCATTGACAGGATTCGTCAGTCGCTTCCACCGAGCTACAAGAGCTTTGTGATGAACTTCAATACGCAGGGGATGGAAAAGACCATTCCTGAGGTATATTCAATGCTGAAATCAGCGGAGGTGGAGATCAAAAAGGAACATCAAGTGTTGATGGTGAATAAAACCACTAAGTTCAAGAAAGGCAAGGGTAAGAAGAACTTCAAGAAGGACGGCAAGGGAGTTGCCGCGCCCTGTAAGCCATTTGCCTGGAAGAAGCCAAAGAATGGACCCAAGCCTGAGACTGAGTGCTTTTATTGCAAGGGAAGTAGTCCTTGGAAGCGGAACTGCCCCAAGTACTTAGCGGAAAAGAAGGCCGGCAACACCAAAGGTATATGTGATATACATGTTATTGATGTGTACCTTACCAAAGACTCGTAGTAGCTCCCGGTATTTGATACCGTGTGGTTGCTCATATTTGTAACTCAAAGCAGGAGCTGCGGAATAAGCGGAGACTGGCGAAGGACGAGGTGACGATGCATGTCGGGAATGGTTCCAAGGTCGATGTGATCGCTGTCGGCACTTTGCCTCTACATTTACCTAGGGGATTAGTTTTAAACCTCAATAATTGTTATTTAGTGCCAGCTTTGAGCATGAACATTGTATCGAGATCTCGCTTAATTCGAGATGGCTGCTCATTTAAACCGAGAATAATGGTTGTTCTATTTATATGAGAGATATGTTTTATGGTCATGCCTCACCGGTGAATGGTTTATTCTTAATGAATCTCGAGCGTAATGTTACACATATTCATAGTGTGAATACCAAAAGATGTAAGGTTGATAATGATAGTCCCACATACTTGTGGCAATCGCCGCCTTGGTCACATAGGTGTCAAACGCATGAAGAAGCTCCATGCAGATGGACTTTTGGAGTCTCTTGATTATGAATCATTTGACACGTCATGTAACCATGCCTCATGGGTAAGATGACCAAGACTCCGCTTCTCCGAACAATGGAGCGAGCAACCAACTTATTGGAAATCATACATACTGATGTGTGTGGTCCAATGAGTGTTGAGGCTCGTGGTGGCTATCGTTATGTTCTCACTCTCACTGATGACTTGAGTAGATATGGGTATGTCTACTTAATGAAATACAAGTCTGAGACCTTTGAAAAGTTCAAGGAATTTCAGACTGAGGTTGAGAATCAACGTGACAGGAAAATAAAGTTCTTACGATCAAATAGTGGAGGGGAATATTTGAGTCACGAATTTGGCACACACTTAAGGAAATGTGGAATCGTTTCACAACTCACGCCGCCTGGAACACCTCAGAGAAATGGTGTGTCCGAACATCGTAATCGCACTCTATTAGATATGGTGCGATCTATGATGTCTCTTACCGATCTACCGCTCTCATTTTGGGGCTATGCTTTAGAGACAGCCGCATTCACTTTAAATAGGGCTCCGTCGAAATCCGTTGAGACGACACCGTATGAATTATGGTTTGGGAAGAAACCTAAGCTGTCGTTTCTAAAAGTTTGGGGATGCGATGCTTATGTCAAGAAACTTCAACCTGAAAAGCTCGAGCCCAAGTCGGAAAAATGCGTCTTCATAGGATACCCTAAGGAAACCATTGGGTATACCTTCTACCTCAGATCCGAGGGCAAGATCTTTGTTGCCAAGAACGGGTCCTTTCTGGAGAAATAGTTTCTCTCGAAAGAAGTAAGTGGGAGGAAAGTAGAGCTTGATGAAGTACTACCTCTTGAAACGGTAAGTAGCGTAGCTCAGGAAGATGTTCTTGTGGTGCCTGCACCGACTAGAGAGGAGGTTAATGATGATGATCAAGGTACTTGAATCAAGATCCTACTAAACTTCAGAGGTCCACAAGGACACGTTTACACTGCAGTGGTACGGCAACCCGTCCCGGAGATCATGTTGTTAGACAATGGTGAACCTTCAACTATGAAGAAGCGATGGCGGGCCCAGATCCCGGCAAATGGCTAGAAGCCATGAAATCCGAGATAGGATCCATGTATGAAAACGAAGTATGGACTTTGACCGACTTGTTCGATGATCGGCGAGCCATAGAAAATAAATGGATCTTTAAGAAGAAGACAGACGCGGATGGTAATGTGACCATCTATAAGGCTCGACTTGTCGCTAAGGGTTATCGACAAGTTCAAGGGGTTGACTACGATGAGACTTTCTCACCTGTAGCAAAGCTGAAGTCCGTCCGAATCATAATAGCAATTGCCGCATTCTATGATTATGAGATATGGCAAATGGATGTCAAAACGGCATTCCTTAACGGCTTTCTTAAGGAAGAATTGTATATGATGTAGCCGAAAGGTTTTGTCGATCCTGAGAATGCTAACAAGGTGTGCAAGCTCCAACGCTCAATCTATGGGCTGGTGCAAGCATCTCGGAGTTGGAACATTCGATTTGATGAGATGATCAAAGCGTTTGGTTTACATGCACTTATGGAGAAGCCTGTGTTTACAAGAAAGTGAGTGGGAGCTCAGAGCATTTCTCATATTATATGTAGATGACATACTGCGATGGGAAATGATATAGAATTCTTGGAAAGCATAAAGGCCTACTTGAACAAGTGTTTTCAATGAAGGACCTTGGAGAAGCTGCTTATATATTAGGCATCAAGATCTATAGAGATAGATCGACGCGCCTCATTGGTCTTTCACAAAGTACATACCTTGACAAGATATTGAAGAAGTTCAATATGGATCAGTCCAAGAAGGGTTCTTGCTCAGATTGCAAGGTGTGCGATTGAGCACGGCTCAATGCCCGACCACGGCGTAAGATAGAGAAAAGATGAGTGTCGCCCCTATGCCTCAGCCATAGGGTCTATTATGTATGCCATGCCGTACCAAACCTGATGTAAACCTTGACGTAAGTTTGGTAGGAAGGTACCAAAGTAATCCCGCATGGAACACCGGACAGCGGTCAAGAATATCCTGAAGCACCGAAAAGGACTAAGGACATGTTTCTCGTGTATGGAGGTGACGAAGAGCTCGTCAGAAGGGTTACGCCGATGCTAGCTTCGACACGATCTGAATGACTCTAAGTCACAAACCGGATACATGTTTATTTTGAATGGTGGGGCAATGGCTGGTGCGCTTGCAAGCAAAGCGCCGTGGCGGGATCTACATGTGAAGTGGAGTACATGGCAGCCTCGGAGGCAGCGCATGAAGCAATCTGGGTGAAGGAGTTCATCACCGACCAAGGAGTCATACCCAATGCGTCGGGCCGACCACTCTCTTCGTGACAACACCGAGCTATTGCTTTTGCCAAGGAGCCTGTGTTTCACAAGAAGACCGAGCACATCAAGCGCCGCTCAACTCCATTCGTGAAAGTGTTCAAGATGGAGACATAGATATTTGTAAAGTACATACGCACCTGAATGTAGTAGATCCGCTGACTAAACCTCTCCTCGAGCAAAACATGATCAACACCGAACTCTATGGGTGTTCGATTCATCACAATGTAACTAGATTAGTGACTCTAGTGCAAGTGGGAGACTGTTGGAAATATTCCTAGAGGCAATAATAAAATGCTTATTATTATATTTCTTTGTTCATGATAATTGTCTATTATTCATGCTATAATTGTGTTATCCGAAATCGTAATACATGTGTGAATACGTAGACCACAACATGTCCCTAGTGAGCCTCTATTTGACTAGCTCGTTGATCAACTGATAGTCATGGTTTCCTAACTATGGACATTGGATGTCATTGATAACGGGATCACATCATTAGGAGAACCCCAATCCTAAGAATAGCACAAGATCGTAGTTCGCTTGCTAGAGCTTTTCCAAATGTCAAGTATCATTTCCTTAGACCATGAGATTGTGCAACTCCGGATACCGTAGGAGTGCTTTGGGTGTGCCAAACATCACAACGTAATCGGGTGACTATAAAGGTGCACTACGGTATCTCCGAAAGTGTCTTGGGTTGGCACGAATCGGATCGATTTGTCACTCCGTATGACGGAGAGGTATCTTTGGGCCCACTCGGTAATGCATCATCATAATGAGCTCAATGTGACCAAGTGTCTGGTCACGGATCATGCATTACGGTACGAGTAAAGTGACTTGCCGGTAATGAGATTGAACGAGGTATTGGGATACCGACGATCGAATCTCGGGTAAGTAACGTACCGATTGACAAAGGGAATTGTATACGGGATTGATTGAATCCTCGACATCGTGGTTCATCCGATGATATCATCGAGGAGCATGTGGGAGCCAACATGGGTATCCAGGTCCCGCTGTTGTTTATTGACCGGAGAGTCGTCTCGGTCATGTCTGCGTGTCTCCCGAACCCGTAGGGTCTACACACTTAAGGTTCGGTGGCGCTAGGGCTGTAGAGATATAAGTATGCAGTAACCCGAAAGTTGTTCGGAGTCCCGAATGAGATCCCGGATGTCAGCAGGAGTTCCGGAATGGTCCGGAGGTGAAGAATTATATATAGGAAGTCCAGTTTGGGCCATCAGAAAAGTTTCGGGTGTCACCGGTATTGTACCGGGACCACCGGAAGGGTCCCGGGGGTCCACCGGGTGGGGCCACCTATCCCGGAGGGCCACATGGGCTGAAGTAGAAGGGGAACCAGCCCCTAGTGGGCTGGTGCGCCCCCTTGGGCCCCCCTGCGCCTAGGGTTGGAAACCCTAGGGGTGGGGGCGCCTCACCTGGCTTGGGGGGGAAGCCACCCCCTTGGCCGCCGCCCCCCTTGGAGATTGGATCTCCTAGGGCCACCGCCCCCCTAGGGGACCTATATAAAGAGGGGGGAGGGATGGCAGCCGCACCCAAGTCCTTGGCGCCTCCCTCTCCCCACGCACCACCTCTCCTCTCGCAGACCTTGGCGAAGCCCTCGCCGAGATCGCTGCCGATCTACCACCACGCCGTCGTCTCTTTGGATCTCCATCAACCTCTCCTTCCCCTTGCTGGATCAAGAAGGAGGAGACGCCTTCCCAACCGTGACGTCGTTGAACGCGGAGGTGCCATCCGCTCGGCGCCGGTCATCTGTGATTTGGATCACGACGAGTACAACTCCATCAACCCCGTTCTCTTGAACGCTTCGCCGCGATCTACAAGGGTATGTAGATGCACTCCTTTTCCCTCGCTGCTAGATAACTCCATAGATTGATCTTGGTGATGCATAGAAAATTTTAAAAATCTGCTACGTTTCCCAACAGTGGTATCAGAGCTAGGTCTATGCGTAGTTACTATGCACGAGTAGAACACAAAGCAGTTGTGGGTGTATATGCTGTCAATTTTCTTGCCACTACTAGTCTTATCTTGCTTCGGCGGCATCGTGGGATGAAGCGGCCCGGACCGACCTTACACGTACGCTTACATGAGACAGGTTCCACCGACTGACATGCACTAGTTTCATAAGGTGGCTAGCGGGTGTCTGTCTCTCCCACTTTAGTTGGAGTGGATTCGATGAAAAGGGTCCTTATGAAGGGTGAATAGAAATTGGCATATCACGCTGTGGTTTTACGAGGTAAGAAACATTCTTGCTAGAAACCTATAGAAGCCACGTAAAACTTGCAACAACAATTAGAGGACGCCTAACTTGTTTTTGCAAAGATGTGCCTTGTGATGTGATATGGCCAAAAGATGTGATGAATGATATATGTGATGTATGAGATTGATCATGTTCTTGTAATAGGAATCATGACTTGCATGTCGATGAGTATGACAACCGCAGGAGCCATAGGAGTTGTCTTTATTTTTGTATGACCTGCGTGTCATTGAATAACGCCATGTAAATTACTTTACTTTATTGCTAAACACGTTAGCCGAGAAGTAGAAGTAATCGTTGGCGTGACAACTTCATGAAGGCACGATGATGGAGATCATGGTGTCATGCCGTGACGAAGATGATCATGGCGCTCGAGGATGGAGATCAAAGGAGCAATATGATATTGGCCATATCATGTCACTATTTGATTGCATGTGATGTTTATCATGTTTTACATCTTATTTGCTTAGAACGACGACGCCTTAAATAAGATGATCCTCACAATAATTTCAAGAAAGTGTTCCCCTAACTGTGCACCGCTGTGAAGGTTCGTTGTTTCAAGCACCACGTGATGATCGGGTGTGATAGATTCTAACGCTCAATACAACGGTGTAAGCCGATTTACACACGCAATACACTTAGGTTGACTTGATGAGCCTAGCATGTACGCACATGGCCTCGAACACGGAAGACCGAAAGGTCGAGCATGAGTCGATAGAAGATACGATCAACATGAAGATGTTCACCGACGTTGACTAGTCCGTCTCACGTGATGATCGGACACGCCTAGTTGACTCGGATCATGTTTCACTTAGATGACTAGAGGGATGTCTGTTCGAGTGGGAGTTCATTGAATAATTTGATTAGAAGAACTTAATTATCATGAACTTAGTCTAAAATCTTTACAATATGTCTTGAAGATCAAATGGCCCACGCTAATGTTGCCCTCAACTTCAACGCATTCCTAGAGAAACCAAGCTTAAAGATGATGGCAGCAACTATACTGGATCGGGTCCTAACCCGAGGATCATCCTCATAGCTGCCAAGAAAGATTATGTCCTAGAAGCACCGCTAGGTGAAGCACCCATCCCGAGAACCAAGACGTTATGAATGCTTGGCAGTCTCGTCGATGATTACTCCCTCGCTTAGTGCGGCATGCTTTACAGCTTAGAACCGGGCTCCAAAAGCGCTTTTGAGCAACACGGAGCATATGAGATGTTTGAAGAGCTGAAAATGGTTTTCCAAGCTCATGCCCGGTCGAGAGATATGAAGTCTCCGACAAGTTCTTCAGTTGTAAGATGGAGGAAAATAGTTCACAAGTGAGCACATACTCAAAATGTCCGGTTGCACAACCGCTGACTGAGTTGGGAGTTAATCTCCGGATGACGCGGTCATTGACAGATTCGCTCGATCGCTTCCACCGAGCTACAAGAGCTTTGTGATGAACTTCAATACGCAGGGATGGAAAAGACCATTCTGAGGTATATTCAATGCCAAATCAGCGGAGGTGGAGATCAAAAGGAACATCAAGTGTTGATGGTGAATAAAACCACTAAGTTCAAGAAAGGCAAGGGTAAGAAGAACTTCAAGAAGGACGGCAAGGGAGTTGCCGCGCCCTGTAAGCCATTTGCCTGGAAGAAGCCAAAGAATGGACCCAAGCCTGAGACTGAGTGCTTTTATTGCAAGGGAAGTAGTCCTTGGAAGCGGAACTGCCCCAAGTACTTAGCGGAAAAGAAGGCCGGCAACACCAAAGGTATATGTGATATACATGTTATTGATGTGTACCTTACCAGCACTCGTAGTAGCTCCTGGGTATTTGATACCGGTGCGGTTGCTCATATTTGTAACTCAAAGCAGGAGCTGCGGAATAAGCGGAGACTGGCGAAGGACGAGGTGACGATGCATGTCGGGAATGGTTCCAAGGTCGATGTGATCGCTGTCGGCACTTTGCCTCTACATTTACCTAGGGGATTAGTTTTAAACCTCAATAATTGTTATTTAGTGCCAGCTTTGAGCATGAACATTGTATCAGTATCTCGTTTAATTCGAGATGGCTGCTCATTTAAATCCGAGAATAATGGTTGTTCTATTTATATGAGAGATATGTTTTATGGTCATGCCCACCGGTGAATGGTTTATTCTTAATGAATCTCGATCGTAATGTTACACATATTCATAGTGTGAATACCAAAAGATGTAAGGTTGATAATGATAGTCCCACATACTTGTGGCATCGCCGCCTTGGTCACATAGGTGTCAAACGATGAAGAAGCTCCATGCGGATGGACTTTTGGAGTCTCTTGATTATGAATCATTTGACACGCAAGAACCATGCCTCATGGGTAAGATGACCAAGACTCCGCTTCTCCTAACAATGGAGCGAGCAACCAACTTATTGGAAATCATACATACTGATGTGTGTGGTCCAATGAGTGTTGAGGCTCGTGGTGGCTATCGTTATGTTCTCACTCTCACTGATGACTTGAGTAGATATGGGTATGTCTACTTAATGAAATACAAGTCTGAGACCTTTGAAAAGTTCAAGGAATTTCAGACTGAGGTTGAGAATCAACGTGACAGGAAAATAAGGTTCTTACGATCAAATAGTGGAGGGGAATATTTGAGTCACGAATATGGCACACACTTAAGGAAATGTGGAATCGTTTCACAACTCACGCCGCCTGGAACACCTCAGAGAAATGGTGTGTCCGAACATCGTAATCGCACTCTATTAGATATGGTGCAATCTATGATGTCTCTTACCGATCTACCGCTCTCATTTTGGGGCTATGCTTTAGAGACAGCCGCATTCACTTTAAATAGGGCTCCGTCGAAATCCGTTGAGACGACACCGTATGAATTATGGTTTGGGAAGAAACCTAAGCTGTCGTTTCTAAAAGTTTGGGGATGCGATGCTTATGTCAAGAAACTTCAACCTGAAAAGCTCGAGCCCAAGTCGGAAAAATGCGTCTTCATAGGATACCCTAAGGAAACCATTGGGTATACCTTCTACCTCAGATCCGAGGGCAAGATCTTTGTTGCCAAGAACGGGTTCTTTCTGGAGAAATAGTTTCTCTCGAAAGAAGTAAGTGGGAGGAAAGTAGAGCTTGATGAAGTACTACCTCTTGAAACGGTAAGTAGCGCAGCTCAGGAAGATGTTCTTGTGGTGCCTGCACCGACTAGAGAGGAGGTTAATGATGATGATCAAGGTACTTCGAATCAAGATCCTACTAAACTTCATAGGTCCACAAGGACACGTTTCGCACCAGAGTGGTACGGCAACCCCGTCCTGGAGATCATGTTGTTAGACAATGGTGAACCTTCGAACTATGAAGAAGCGATGGCGGGCCCAGATCCCGGCAAATGGCTAGAAGCCATGAAATCCGAGATAGGATCCATGTATGAAAACGAAGTATGGACTTTGACTGACTTGCCTGATGATCGGCGAGCCATAGAAAATAAATGGATCTTTAAGTAGAAGACAGACGCGGATGGTAATGTGACCATCTATAAGGCTCGACTTGTCGCTAAGGGTTATCGACAAGTTCAAGGGGTTGACTACGATGAGACTTTCTCACCAGTAGCAAAGTCAAGTCCGTCCAATCATAATAGCAATTGCCGATTCTATGATTATGAGATATGGCAAATGGATGTCAAAACGGCATTCCTTAACGGCTTTCTTAAGGAAGAATTGTATATGATGTAGCCGAAAGGTTTTGTCGATCCCGAGAATGCTAACAAGGTGTGCAAGCTCCAACGCCAATCTATGGGCTGGTGCAAGCATCTCGGAGTTGGAACATTCAATTTGATGAGATGATCAAAGTTTGGGTTTACATGCACTTATGGAGAAGCTTTGTGTTTACAAGAAAGTGAGTGGGAGCTCTGAGCATTTCTCATATTATATGTAGATGACATACTGCTGATGGGAAATGATATAGAATTCTTGGAAAGCATAAAGGCCTACTTGAACAAGTGTTTTTCAATGAAGGACCTTGGAGAAGCTGCTTATATATTAGGCATCAAGATCTATAGAGATAGATCGACGCCTCATTGGTCTTTCACAAAGTACATACCTTGACAAGATATTGAAGAAGTTCAATATGGATCAGTCCAAGAAGGGTTCTTGCTCAGACAGCAAGGTGTGCGATTGAGCACGACTCAATGCCCGACCATGGCGTAAGATAGAGAAAAGATGAGTGTCGCCCCTATGCCTCACCCATAGGGTCTATTATGTATGCCATGTCAGGTACCAAACCTGATGTAAACCTTGACGTAAGTTTGGTAGGAAGGTACCAAAGTAATCCCGCATGGAACATCGGACAGCGGTCAAGAATATCCTGAAGTACCGAAAAGGACTAAGGACATGTTTCTCGTATGGAGGTGACGAAGAGCTCGTCAGAAGGGTTACGCCGATGCTAGCTTCGACACGATCTGATGACTCTAAGTCACAAACCGGATACATGTTTATTTTGAATGGTGGGGCAATGGCTAGTGCAGCTTGCAAGCAAAGCGTCGTGGCGGGATCTACATGTGAAGCGGAGTACATGGCAGCCTCGGAGGCAGCGCATGAAGCAACTGGGTGAAGGAGTTCATCACCGACCAAGGAGTCATACCCAATGCGTCGGGGCGGTCACTCTCTTCGTGACAACACCGGAGCTATTGCCCTTGCCAAGGAGCCTGTGTTTCACAAGAAGACCAGGCACATCAAGCGTCGCTTCAACTCCATTCGTGAAAGTGTTCAAGATGGAGACATAGATATTTGTAAAGTACATACAGACCTGAATGTAGTAGATCCGTTGACTAAACCTCTCCCTGGAGCAAAACATGATCAACACCAGAACTCTATGGGTGTTCGATTCATCACAATGTAACTAGATTAGTGACTCTAGTGCAAGTGGGAGACTGTTGGAAATATTCCCTAGAGGCAATAATAAAATGCTTATTATTATATTTCTTTGTTCATGATAATTGTCTATTATTCATGCTATAATTGTGTTATCCGGAAATCATAATACATGTGTGAATACGTAGACCACAACATGTCCCTAGTGAGCCTCTATTTGACTAGCTCGTTGATCAACAGATAGTCATGGTTTCCTAACTATGGACATTGGATGTCATTGATAACGGGATCACATCATTAGGAGAACCCCAATCCTAAGAATAGCACAAGATCGTGTAGTTCGTTTGCTAGAGCTTTTCCAAATGTCAAGTATCATTTCCTTAGACCATGAGATTGTGCAACTCCCGGATACCGTAGGAGTGCTTTGGGTGTGCCAAACATCACAACGTAACTGGGTGACTATAAAGGTGCACTACGGGTATCTCTGAAAGTGTCTGCTGGGTTGGCACGAATCGAGATCGATTTGTCACTCCGCATGACGGAGAGGTATCTTTGGGCCCACTCGGTAATGCATCATCATAATGAGCTCAATGTGACCAAGTGTCCGTCATCGGATCATGCATTACGGTACGAGTAAAGTGACTTGCCGGTAATGAGATTGAACGAGGTATTGGGATACCGACGATCGAATCTCGGGTAAGTAACGTACCGATTGACAAAGGGAATTGTATACGGGATTGATTGAATCCTCGACATCGTGGTTCATCCGATGATATCATCGAGGAGCATGTGGGAGCCAACATGGGTATCCAGGTCCCGCTGTTGTTTATTGACCGGAGAGTCGTCTCGGTCATGTCTGCGTGTCTCCCGAACCCGTAGGGTCTACACACTTAAGGTTCGGTGGCGCTAGGGTTGTAGAGATATAAGTATGCAGTAACCCGAAAGTTGTTCGGAGTCCCGAATGAGATCCCGGATGTCAGCAGGAGTTCCGGAATGGTCCGGAGGTGAAGAATTATATATAGGAAGTCCAGTTTCGGCCATCGGAAAAGTTTCGGGGGTCACCGGTATTGTACCGGGACCACCGGAAGGGTCCCGGGGGTCCATCGGGTGGGGCCACCTATCCTGGAGGGCCCCATGGGCTGAAGTAGATGGGGAACCAGCCTGCCCGACTATTGGGCTGGGGGCCCGTCCCCTCCAATTCCTCAGCGGCAGACAACCACCCTGTGAGACTATGTGAACGGCGAGGGAGAGGACGGCGGGGAAGCATCGTCGGGCCAACTGCTTTTCTCCTCTTGCGCTTGGGTTCGGTCGACGAAGACTCCACCGCTCGCTCCGCACGACACCTCACCAACGACACCTCAGAGATGCTCGATCCTTCAATCTCGGTGGATGCTCCATCGATCGGTACTCCCACCATCGCTTCCTCACGATTGATTCGTGAATCTGTTTGCTCCATGGCCTAGAGGAGTAGCTCTATGTACTCCTGCTGACTCCCTTCGGGAGTATTGCCGCCTTTTGCTCATGCAGATATTTGGCCATGGATGTCGCCGCCGCTTAGTTGGTCCTTGTTGTCAAACCAAGACTATATCTCCAACATCCTAGCTAGCTTCACAGGGTCGCCGTCTACGATCCTCACGTATCGGTTGTACTCCTCCATTGATCTACTTCTCCACAGCATCTTCACTTGCCGGCGGTGGTTTTTGAACGGAAGAGGAGAGGAGCGGCGCTGGTTTTGGATTAGAATGGGAGAGGAGCAGCGCTGGTTTTGGATTGGAACAGGAGAGGAGGGGCGGTGGTTTTGAAATGGAAGAGGAGAGGAGCAACACTGGATTTAGATTTGGAACAAGAGAGGAGCAGTGGTGGTTTAAGAGGAGAGGAGCGGCGCTGGTCTTGGAAGCTTTTTTTCGTTTTGCATATTTTGGGTCAAAGTTTGACCACGTACTGTATTTGACAAGCAAAATGTGAATGCATGTCACCAAAAATTGTATCGTTTGGTTCGTATCTGAATGTAATTTCAAATTGTATTATTTTTGCAACGTATAGCATATATTTTATTTGTGAAAATCATGGTCAATTATGACCCAGAATAAAAGGGAGACTAGTTAATGTGGGTCGCTTTCTTAATAATTGAAGGGTAAACTGATTTTGGTTTTGATCCAGTCACAACGCGCTGGCCCCCTCGTCCAATCCTAAATCGATGCCGCACGCTCCTCTCCCTCTTCTCCATTGCAAAACCACCCCCTCTCCTCTCCATCATCCCCATTCCAAAACCACCGTCTCACTTCTCCCTCTTCTCCATTGCAAAACCACCCCCTCTCCTCTCCATCTTCTCCATTGCAAAACTACTGTCTCGCCTCTCCCTCTTCTCCATTGCAAGACCACCGTCTCTCCTCCCATCTTCCAAAGCTAGAACCGGACCTCTAAGAAGGACATCTATGGAGAGGATGCAGCAGCGAACCGGGCAGATCGCCAGCTGCGAAAAGGCAAAGTTAGTCAGGTTGAAGGAGATCCTTACTTGGTTTGACAATGAGTGGGAGATTTCAAGGACGGTGAGGGCCATGTGGCAATGTATGCGAAAGAGCGAGACAGCGGTGATGAGGGCGGCGATGTACTCCTCGGCGGCAGTCACGCTGCAGTCCTTTGAGTTCATCGAGTATCTCCTCTGGGCAATGGAGCAGACAGATTCGCCCGAGGAGAAAGTCAGGCGGAGGTGGTGGACGTACAGGTCAAAGGTCGAGCATCCAGAGGATAACGAATCGATCGAGTATGGTGTGTCGTTTCATGAGGGTGCAGAGCCAGCCGGAGCCACAGGAATATTCGTTCTCCCACTGCAAGCGGAGGTCGGATGGCGTGACGTCGCTTCCCCGCCGTTCTCCACGGTTCCCTCGATGCTCACCTCATTTCAATGGAGGCGGTAGGGTTTAAGGTAAGATTCAAACTAACCTAATCTTCCATGTGCTCCTGCTTACAATCAGTGTGACGGCTAATGAAAATCATGCTTACAATCAGTCTCCGAGTACTACGCCAATCACCCTAAAATAGCTCTGGACCTTTGGGTCAAAGTTGTGACACCGTGTACAAATAAAGAAAAATAGATTGGTGCTTCTTTCGTAAAAGAGTACTCCTAGAAAACTGCCAATATAAGCTACTAGTATTTGGTTAGAGGATTTATCGCGAGAAAGATCCGTCCCACGAGAGCGCCACACATCCCACCGGTGGTGGTGGATGCCAATGCGTTCATGGAGCATGGTTGGTCTCACAATTTTAACTTGGCACACCTCGCATTCTCGCATATATGCCGGTTCCATCCAGACATTTGTGCAGTTCCACCAAAATGCGCTTGAATAACCTGCTTGCACGTATAATGAAAAGCGTGATTACATTATAGTGGCACTAGTTGATGAAACGTATGCTAATAAATAGAAGAAAATATTGCGATAGTATCATAGTATGCCATGCTGCGAGAGCGAGATGGGCCCTGCGACGCCTCATACGGTAGGCCTCATACTGGAAATCAACCCAATTCTCCCCGATACACCTTCTGCCAGTGATGAACATCAGTGTACAACGGTAGTACAAGGAGGGGCCTTGAGACATTCCAATCTCTATTTTTGTGCAGATCAACTAAAATTAAGCACCCCAGTTTGTAGAAACGCTTAAACATGAACAACGGGACTAGTTGATGAAACATATACTAACAAATAGAAGCACTTTCTTTATCTACATTGGAAATGAAATGATAGAGAGGACACTCGCTCTATTTTAACTGTATTATTACTTCATTTTATCAGTGGCACTAGGGTCGAGCAGGTGGCAAACAAGGTGTACCGTGCATCGCAAGGATGGAGGTTGGGGGTGCTTAGACTGGGATGCTGAAGTTGGCTATTTCAGTCCTATCTTCCCCCTGATGTTTCTGTGGTAGCATTTGGGTTGTAATCCAAACTTGGTCGAGCTGGTGTTGCGTCCCCCTACCTCCTAGCTTATGTTGCGAACTTGTCTCCTGCTAGTACTCAGTCGGTCTAGTAGTAGTTGCATAACTGCCCGTTTACACTGAGATGTTGTCAGATAATGGTTCTCTATGGTTGGGTTTCTTTAATGAAATCGGAGGAAACCCCCTCTTTCGATATATAAAAAAATCTGTGGCACTAGCGGTGCCAAAACATTGCCTCAAATTAATAGTGCCACTAGATTAAGGTGCAAAATAACAACATTACTGCTTTATCATGGCAGTGCCAAAACAGTAGCACAAGAGCAGACTCAACATGCATGATCTTTGGCAAACGGTCGGACCAAAAAGGAACATACCTCATGATGGGAACCATATCTGCAGTCAACGCCATCATAAAGGGATGACACCAGTCACCAACATGGATGATTCAATTCATGGGACCTTTTTGTGAAATTCACCTAAAAATGAAGCAATGTCCCATGAGCTACCAGCTTCTTCTTCATTTTTTTTAAGAAAAGGGCTCCAGCCCGGTTCCATTTCCATCAGAAAACGAAACCCACAGAGCTTCTTCTTCATTAGTTGCAATAAAATTGAGCAACATCAAGGTTGGTTGTGAAGCTCGTGGAATGTTCAACCATAATTTGGATATCATTTGTGCAGTTCAACTAAGATCAAGCGTGAAATGTATATCTCTGTTTTCACAAAAAGGTGGAAAGGAGGGTGATTAACAAGTGCTAAAACATACATCAAATAAAAATAAGCATGTTCCTTATCTGAATGGCAATCCTACAAGGACAGTAGCAATTTCTAAAGCAGCAGCATTGCTAGATATTAGTGTGGGCATTAGGATTAAGTATGACAACCGTTAAATATGACATTACTTTAATGGTGCCATTGCTTCATTTCACCAAAGAACATTACATTAACAAATGCTCAGAGTTGGTATTTGGGCACGGAGAGTAGTTGACCAAGACAGCTTGCATTTCTAACAAAAAGAAGCAACTTATCTTAATGGGAAATTTTAGCAGACATGAAAATAGTGCCATTGATTCATATTATCGAGGCATTGCAATCGAAAACAACATTGGTTTAACGTGTCCTTACTTTTAACAAAGGCGATCGCTACATTTTACCAAAGGCATTACATAAGAGGGCTCGGGCAACAAACATCGAACATGATATCCGGGTTGGTCCCATTTTTGTTCGGCATAGCCACCTTATACCGTGTGAGGCTAGCAAATCTAGTGTCGACATACTCGCTGACTTGTCCCCAGCCCCACTTTCTTTTCTTGTTCAACCAATAGATCGGGTTTATATTGAGTTTGTACTGCGTTCCTTTATTTCCTATTAGACCAAGAGACCGTTGGATAGCCGCCTCGCTACTTTTCGCCCCCATTATTTCCTCTTTCGACCAAGTCTGAGGGTCGCCGGGATGTCGCTAGGTGGGCGGCGGGAGGTCGGATCTGCCCACGCTACGACATCCAGGAAGAAGGGGTTCGAGGCCCTCCCTAGCCGGCGGTGCGTGGGAGAGAACGGCAAGGCACGCTGATTGGGACGCGCCGGCAGTGGGTAAGAGTCATCGCCGAGGATGACCGCATGAATGTTGCAGCTTCTCACCTTCCCCGGCGGAGAGGATCCGGCTGGATCTGTGACCACCGGAGAGCAGAGAGAGAGAGTGTGGCCACCGCTGTCATTTTTAGATCGGGAGAGGACGAGACAGTGTGACGAGAGCAACACTAGCAAGCAAGCACGGAGGCTCCTGCCTATATAGTGGAGTAGTTTTCTTTTGTCTACTAGAGCCAGCTTGACCTCGTCAATGACTGTCGAGAAATCTTCATGCACGTGCCCCGGAGGCGCAGTTGTTGTCATTTTGATCTGAAGCACTAGATTAACATATAACACGAAAATTGTCACATGACAAGAAACCATAACTGACAATCTAGACGAGGATCAAAGATCAAATTAAAGATAAACTCGTAGAAAAGGGGTCCATCGATAGATGTCCTAATTAACATAGCCGGCTTGACCTAGATGGCAGCCGAGTAGTCTTCGTGCATGTGCCCCAAATGACCAGCGCCTTGGAGGAACTCAGTTGTCGATGTTTAACCCTCGCAGTGATCCGAAGCACATGACACCTAATATTGCGAGATGACAAGAAACCTTTTTTTAGATTTCTCATCAGAACTACAGCCCTGTACAACATAGCCTGCACGATATGTAGACGATAGCCAATCCAGCCATGTCTGCTGGAGTCTGGTCACATGCATGGACGAACTGATCTTCCGTGTCATGCAGGGATCGTCCATGCACCGATGACTATACAACATTGCTCTAGTGCTATCGCTCGTCTCTCTCTTCTATTAACTCACCCGACTTGCGGGGCCAGGGAGTGTGCCTATGATCGGTTCTCAATTGCGGGCCCACATGTGTGTGCAAACGCAATATATATGACGCGCGTTCCATTTGGAGAGCGGCGTGCCAGACCGATCGATCGTCTGGGGTGCAACGCGAATGTGACGGGCGTGCTGTACACTCTATACATGTGTACCGCCGTTATCTTGAGGCTTTGCTCCATGGCGCAATCCATGGATACAAAATTATATTTAGAAGTCGAGGGTGGGGCTTTTCCCGCGCGGTAGGCGGGGCAGTTCTGCCTAGTCGGTTAGACAGATATGCAAGAAGATGAGGGAGTAGGCTGCTGCAAACATAGGGTTGTGTGATTTGACAGCGAGTTACTGCTGGACAGGTGGGGCCCCATGATTTGACTTGCCATTATCATTTTAACTGCGGCGCTACGACCGGCGTGAGTCTGCCGATTCCTGACCATCTCCATGGTATACATGTGCCTCTCCCAATGCTCCACCATGTAGAGCATGGTTAGTATAGCCAGCTGCTGGTGCGGCATGAGTATATAAACATGCCATGTCATCAAAAGTTAGTAGTATTATTAATTAGTCATACAATACGGTTGGCTATAAGGTTTTTCTCACTTTCTCTCTATCTCTCTCCTTGTATTAAATGCTTTTGTCTAGGAGCACATGTAGAGGCTGGCTCTTGCATGAGAGCCCACTCCTCCACTTTTCCTTGCCTCTCTCCTCCATATATGCAAAAATGCCATGTAAGCGGGCTTATAGCGGAAGCGACTTAATGGTGGACGGGGGCATTGGCTCCCTTTTTTTGAAATGATTCAAAAATCATATTTCCAAGTTTCAAAAAAATCCAAAAAAAATACTGTGGAAACTTAAACATATGCATGATGGATCTGTGAATTTTCATTCAAATATATTTTGATTTGCAAGCAGCACAAAAAAAACAAAATCCTGGCCCCATAATAAGGGTATATTGTTATGAAAATTTGTTTTTTTTGTCTACGCCACGTATGAAAGTATATTGTCATGAATTTTTTTCTTGTATGTGTTATTCGTGTATTTGTGTGTGTATAAATTCTTTCAAATTTTTTTGCATGGTGGAAAATTGTTTTTTTATACAGGGAGCCGATGCACCCGTCCACCGTTTGGCATTTCCGGGCTTATAGCCCACTATTGCACTTGCTCGTACATGTGAGAAAATAAATGTGATTGCTCTCTATTTCACCTTGGAGCTTGTGCAAAAGTTGTTGCTTAATCTACATACAACTTTGCTCTCTATTTCACCTTGGAGCTCGTCCAAATGTTGTTGGTTAATCTACATACAACTTTGCTCTCTCTCCACATTTATTACATGCCACATCATCACTATGTCCTAGGTGGTAAATTTACCAACATCTATCTTACAATTGTTGGAGATGCCCTTAGCAACAAAACACTAAGCACCTATGCATTGGGGACTTGAGTTGCTAAGCCATTTAATGCCCTTAGCACCTCATCTAAGCACCATTTCATTGGAAGAGGTCACTCCTTGGCAAATGCAATAAATACTACGAAGAAAGAGATAGAGAGGAGTTAAAAAATACTCTTATAGACAACCTTATAGCTAACCTTGTTGTATGAGTGACTAAGGGATGACTATGTATGACATGCCAACATCAGATAGCCTAATGCACCATGTGAAATCTCAAGGGCGCGACCGTGTGAGCGAGGCGACGGTCGTGGTAGGTGCAACCATGATACAGGATGCTGACTTCCCTTGGATCTGAGATCGAACACTCGCGTGCTAAGTTGCTGAAACTTTGCAGAATAACCCTCTAGGATAGGATATTCACCCATAGGTCTAGAATCACGCCATGCAACCGTTCGATCTCAGATCCAAGGGCTCTCGAAAGCCCGTATAATGGGAGAGCATGGAAAGCCCTGTCGTTCGCACGCCCCACTCAGCCCATGCCATTCGCACACCCCACTCAGCCCAGGCCGTTCGCACGCCCCACTCAGCATTTTTACAATCGGAAAACCGCTAGCAGTTTGCTCCTACTCGTCCCTGACCGCACTTTAACATTATGGCAGTTCGCTCCTAGTCATCCCGTCCTTTCACATTACAGCAGTTCCACTAATCCTAACCCTCCTCCCAAATCCATGGCGTCCCAAATCTCCATGATCGGCAGTGAGTACAAGGTTAGAACCATCACCGACGATGAGTTCGACGTCATCTACACCCGTTCTTCCGCGACGATGAAAGGATGCCTTGCTCGCTTCAGACGCATGTTTGAAAACTCCAGGGCAGAGTGGGTCACTGGGATAGATGTTGAGTACACCACAATCCTAACAAAGAGAAGAAACTAAAGGAGGAAGAGAAGAAGAAGCCTGCCGTGATCCAGGTTTGCGTGCATAACTTATGCTTGGTCTACCACATATGCCATGCTGACGTTGAGTGCGGGGAATTTAAGAACTTCCTCGCGGACGACCTAGTCAAATTCGTCTTTGTAGACTTTATGAACGACAACGAAGTCCTAAGTCAGGTAGGCCTCGTTGTAGGCCAGCCCTTTCACCTCCAGAGGAATGTTCTGGTGTCCTCCCATCAGCCTTCAATGCTGACCCTGGCAGCAGCCATGGTTGATCCTTCGTATGGTAAACTGACGAAACCTCTGTACAAGTTTCATCATGCATGGAACTGGAATGTACTAGATAGCGAGCACATCAATTATGCTGCAATGGATGCCTACCTTTGTTTCAATATCTACAAGGGTTGGATGAAGAGCGAGAGCCAAGTGTGCGGTTCAAGCAAAGAACTATCGGCCAAGAGGAAGAGGGACAAGGACGAAGTCAAGCACGAAGACGAGGAGTCCGAGTAAGGTGGCAGTGTCGTTGCTCATGGTGGTTGTAATGCAGTGTCTACCGGATTAGTTGCTTAGTTTAATTTCAGGGTGCTTCGATTTATTTGAGGGGTGTGTTGTGCTGAGCCCACAGCAGAACTATGTTATGTTCCTTCTTGTTACTTTAACTCTTCAGTACGTACATACTAGTATTTCTTACAGTTCATCTTTTAGTTGGTATAGTACTAACACTCGTTTCTTCACATTATCTACATACAATATATATGGCCAACATCATACAACCAACAATTTAGTTGTCAAAGAGTTTCAGGGTGCTTAGTTGTATTTGAAGGGTGTGTTGTGCTGGACACCATTATTTTGACTCAAATCTCTTTTGCCATGTTATAATGACATGAATACCTACATACCAACACGCCAGCTCTCCCTCTATCTCACTACAATACAATAAAGTGTGGGGC
Source organism: Aegilops longissima (assembly GCA_021605205.1). Classification (NCBI taxonomy): domain Eukaryota; kingdom Viridiplantae; phylum Streptophyta; class Magnoliopsida; order Poales; family Poaceae; genus Aegilops; species Aegilops longissima. The sequence continues at coordinate 23,414,616 of CM038679.1, read as the reverse complement.
CTACTTGATCCCAACAACGTTCTTATTTTCCTGTAAAATTGTTCACTTGGTTACTCCTGACAAGTGGGGCCACACTTATCATTGTGAGAATCGGCTTATTTTTGTCATGTAACATTTTTGATTAGTTGTAACTTCTAATGGCAAAACTGAGTAGTGATACACAACTAGTGGCATAAATAATAAGAATCCAAGAATTAAATAGGTATGCTAATTTTTTAATAGAATTTAGCACCCCATTTAAGCACGTACTAGCTTTTTCAATAGTACTATATGCATAATTTGGCGATGAGCGCTGTCTATATGTACCGCCTTTTTTCTTTAATTTCATCTTGTTAGTTTTGCTTCATGGCGCAATCCGTCGGTACTAATACTGTACAAAAGTATACATTTTTTAAAAGGCTAGAGGGCGGGGCAGTCTCACTTGGTCGGTTTCACGAGAGGCGAGGGCCTTTGTGATTTGACGGCTCATTACTGCTGGAAGGCGGGGCCTTGTGATTTGACTGCTCGTATAAATGTTGCCGACAATCTGAGGAGGAGCAAAGAACCATGCGGTATACTCAAGTTCTCCACTAGAGTACTAGTACGACGAAGGAGCACGAAACACGGCAGCCCAGTGCAATATGACGAGAAAAAATGATCTAATTTGCTAGTCATCGATCCCACGGCGCTGCTCATCGTTAGCATTGTTCTATTCATGCCTCGTAGAGAACGTGATACGTGGGGCGAAACACCCAAAGCAAAAGAAGAAATGGGACACAAGAGCAAAAGAAGAAGGAAGATTATCACCCCCAAAAAAGAAGGAAGACGCACACACAAGTCTGGGGTGCTGCTCTCTACTAGTACATGAAGGGTTGCTGGTCGCAGAGTCGTAACTGCTTCTTCATCGCCTCCACGACCTCCATCTCCTTGCGCGTCTCCTCCACCATCTTCTTCATTCTGTCCATGACGCGGGATTTCTTTACGCGAGCCTTCATCATCTGTTCCACGGTCGCATTACGTACCTTGACAGCAGCCGGATGCTCGATGCGGAGCTTCGCCAACTCCTCCTTCTGTTCCATGATGAGGGCCTGCAACATCTTCATCGAGGAACTACTCTGCTCATGCAGCTTCTTCCATCCAGCATTCTCCTACTTCAGCAGGTCGAGCTCATGGCAGAGCTTCGCCTTGTCCTCCTGAAGTTGCAGGATTTTGCCGGTTGCCTTCTTATCCGACACAATGATCTTCTTCATCAGCATCACCAAGCCAGCGGTCAACTCCCCCTGCTCATTGATCTCAGCGGGCATGTCGTCGAGGCTCTCCTTCAGCAGCTCCACCAAGCCGTCGACAAATTCCTCCTGCTTATTGAGCTGATTGGGCATGTCATCGAGGGATAATGACTCCAGCACTGCCAGCTCGACATATTTGCCTCCATGGCTAGGGTGCTCCTGGGAGCCCTCGCTTCCGTGGCTAGGGCGCTCCTGGGAGCCCTCGCCTGTCTCTGCCAGGCGGCGAGCCCTCTTTTTTTTCCGCGGCCTTGGTTGCCGCTCCCTTGTTATGAGTAGTTCTTGACCTAGAGCTCTGCACACCGGCCATGGCAAGGACGGACAAACAAGAAAGACTTATGAGGAGGAAGTAGAGTGATTTTCGGCTAGGTACTAGTTCCCCTTTTTATAACCTAGTACTAGCACTAGTACTGAAACCTGCATAGTGGGAACACGTTCGGGTTTGATCCATACTACTCCCTCCGTCTAGGTGACCAAGGAGGAGGGGAAAACAAGAGAACTTAATGCTTATTTGCTAATTAATAGCACTGCATGCAATGAACTAATCACTGCATGTCGTGTTTGTTGTCTCAAGTCATTAAAAGCATGCACACCACACATCTCTTATTGGTTGATATGTCAAGAAATAAGAAACGAGGTATAAGTTAATGCACCACGCCTAAGTGTTTTGGGATTATTTAGTTTTCATAAGATGACTTACACACCTAGACGGAGGGAGTACTAGGTGTGAGCAGGTTTGCACTTATAATTATACTATACACTTTGGAATGTGATGGGAACAAGCTAAAGATTAATTGACGGTTTTGGTTTCGAGGCCCGAAACGGCTCCTGATGAGTTTCCTGGAACACAAATTTCAAGTACTACTGCTCAAATACGGTCGCACAAGTCAGTGATGTAACTGGCCATACATGTCAGACCAAGCCGATGCGTGTCGTGGGTCCGACCGATCGTCTATTGGTGCGACCGACTGTAAGTATTACACGACGGAGACTTCTGGTTGTGGCTTCGGGTGATTGTCATGACCAAGCATTCAAAAACTAGTTAATTCAAAAAAACATTCAAAAACTAGTGATAAATCAATTACCATCTTTTTCCAAACGACCAGGTATTTTCACAGGAATAGAATACATATAAATGGATTGATTGTCACGGTTGCAAACCGCCATGGCTCCACAAGTTCACTGCAACAATAATCGAGTAGGTCACTGCATCGCCGGCGGGGAAGGAGGGCAGCTCACCTCGCCTACGATGCATGCCCAGCGGTAACACCGCAGCTGGTCCCGTGATTTGGCTTCTCCTACCGCCCATTTGAACAGTTGCACCGGCTGCTCATGCCATTCCGCAGGCATGCGCGTTCTTTCCTCCGCAGTTGACTCCGTGAATATGATCTCTGCCATTAGCCCTAGCTCGAAATCAACACGACGCTACCATATGCTGACATCCCTCAGCATCTCTCCCTTGAGATCGACTTGCGCCTCCGCCTTGTGCTGCGCCAGGCGTAGCTCCTTCGAACTTCTCTCCAATCGATGCGACGCCTTCCTCGATCTGATTTGCCCTTGCTGCCCACCACTTGAAACGCAACCCTAGCATGTCCTCCGGCGCCACCGATCTGTGATTCCAGAGCAATGGATCCCCTCTAAAACACATGTGGGTTTCGCTCTAAGGCAGCAGTGCTGTGGGCCACAACGAGAGGGCAGCCTGCGGGATCCTGGGATCTAAGGGATTATCCATGGTGGAATCCTCCATGGCGGGATCCGGTGGGCGAGGCGGGAAGGCAAGACTAGGCGATGGGAGAGCCCTACGAGGCTAAGATAAAGATAGTAATACTCCACTCCGTCCATATTTAAATACAAAGGCCACCAGCAGTAGCCCTGGCAAAAATTGATCATGCTGCCTACGTCCTGGTTTATTGGCCCCCTTTTTTTGTGCCACTTTTTATGACATCCATAAATATTATGTTAGTACTTAAAAATGTGGTAAAAAATTGGCACAAAATACAAAGGAGACCAATGGAAGTAGCAACCCATGATTTAACTACTCGCATGCACGCAGTGGAGTAGTAATGTCTTTCTCAACTACTTCCTCCCTCACGTCCACTCAACTTGCATGCGCTGTATTAATTGACCATCAATGAAGGGAAGGACTTTACACGCGTCAAATTATCACATGGGGTGGATATTCATACAAAAATGCATCCCACCATGTACCCGTGTGTGCGTGCATGCACATCTTCGCTTCGTGCATGTACTGCCAGTGTGCCTGAGAGAGGTCGAGTACATTCTTCTGGAACTAGCAGCATGTCACTGTGATCAATCCACACAAGGAAGTCGCGACAACACCTCCGCATGTGCCACGTGGCTTCATGAACTGAAAGAGAGACACTGTGTAGCGTGGCATTGGAATTCTAATTTACGTGTTTTGCACATACTAGATGTACTAGTAAGGTACACATGCATTGCACGCATCAGATTTGGCAACCAAATTATGAATAAATACTACACTATAGCATGTAAGCTTTGAGTCATATATGCATGATGTAGACGTTCATTTAATTCTTATAGTTAATCTCATTCAAAATCAATTAGTTTTTTATAAAAAAGTTAGGGCCTCTTTGATTCGTAGGATTTCCAAAACGCAGGAAGGAAAAACATGGGATTAGAGTGGAATGTCGTCTTGAATCCTACAGGATTGTACGAGTGTTTGACTGTGCATAGAAAAAAACGTAGGATTCTTTCAAAGAGGTTTGAGTGGATCGAATGTCTCATAAAACCTAGTGCAAATCAATCCTATGGAAAAATTCCTATGGTTTACAATCCTACGAATCAAACAACCAAGATAGGAAAACTTCTAAGGATTAGAATCCTCCAAAATTCCTTTGAGAATCCTCTGAATCAAAGAAACCCTTAATTTATTTTATGATTCATGGAATTGTGCGTTGTAAAGCATAAAGTAAAAACAAATAATGGCAATTCAACTAGAAAAAAGTTTGGGCAGTTATGATACAGAAGATTCTAGAACAAAGGAGAAGCACTTGTGTTTTGAGGTATGCGCATTATGCTTAAGTTCAACCATGGAGTCTGCTAGATTGTACATGTGGCAAAATCTGGTGGGGGGGGGGGGGCTAGAAGATGGTGCGAGGGGCCAAGTGGAGGGAGACTAGCTATGAAGGAGTGCACAAAAGTGCAGGATCGATATTTAAAGAGAGGGGGTGAGAACGTGCGCTGTTGCGCGCAGTGGCGGAGCCATGAAAAATAAATGAGCTAGGGGGCCAAGCATTGCTAATCCTTTACGAGGAGGGCCAATTCATGAAATTAAACCATTTTACCAGCAATTGATCTACTGATCACATTAGCCTCAATATATAGTGATGTTAGGGGGGGGGCAGGGCCCTTGCTGCTCTTGTCTTCGCCACTGCACGCACGTCTGAGAGATGAAGCGGAAGGTAAGGATATATAATTAATGTGGGTGTATTAGCTATATATGTAATCCTATATAGAGATGTATAGATTGATCGATGTGTATGTGGGAAAGAGGGTGAGACCTCACTAGTATATAGATTGATCGGTTTCTGTGGAGAAATGGGAAATACCTAGCTATACAAACACACACATAGAGGAACATCGATCGTTGCGCATGCACGTGAGAGATAAAATAATGCCCAATATGATGAAGAGGGGGAGGTGTGTGTGTGCATGCATGGGAGACCGACCTGAAGAAAAAGATTGCATGTGTGCGATGGATAATGCTGATTGGTTGTGTGTGTGCATGCATGCACGAGGGAAAGTTAGTGGTACAATTATAAAGAGAAGACAACAATGTGTGTGTGTGTAAAAGAGTATGTGAGGTCATAATCAATGTAAAGTTGAATTCAGATATTTGAATAAGAGATCATGATGTTTGAAACCCATGCATGCATGAATATAACTGAGATATGCGCGGTGTGGTTTGGAAACGAGCATGATATATTGTATACACATTGAACAAGGTCAGACTGATTTGAATTTGAGATACCGATGGCAGACATCGTTTGGCCACATTGCATCCGTGCATGTACACACTATTCTAATTGGAGATGATGGGTGGCTTTCGCATCACATATCTATATCTATACCCCTATATATTATATTATATATTTTTATATAGTGTGCGAATAACTTTAACTTTGAAAGATGGTCGTTGGATGAAGCCAACCCGATGGTGCAGAGATGGCAAATTTAAGCACTATTGGCCATTGGATATCATCTACATTCCACCAGATTTTGCCACATGTACAATCTAGAAGATTCCATGGTTGAACTTAAGCATAATGCATAAACCTCAAAACACAAGCACTTCTTCTTGTTATATAATCTTTCGTATCATAATTCCCCAAATGTTTTTCTACATGATTTGCCATTATTTGTTTTTTACTTTATGCTTTACAACACACAATTCCATGAATTTTAAAATAGATTAGCTTTAATTTCTTATAAAAACTAGACGATTTTGAATGCGATGAACCATAAGAATTAAACGAGCATCTACATCATGCATATATGACTCAAAGCTTACATGCTATAATGTGGTATTTATTCATAATTTGGTTGCCAAACCTCATGCGTGCAATGCATGTGTACCTTACTAGTCTAAATGGTGTTTGTGTGTGTTGTGCGTGTTAAACACATTGTACGTAGTATCATACATAGCTTAGATTCTGAACATCTAGCTAGAGTACATGTACTATGATTTGAATTCAACATAAAATGGATATATATTTGAATTTGAGATCGTATGTACATGTAGTTCATATTTATATAGGAATTTACTACTCCTATATTCATGTCATGTGTTGTGAAGATAATATTTAGATGGTTGTATAACTAACCTGAGTACAATCCCATTCAAACAAGGAAAATGTACTCAAATTTAGTCCATATGCTAGACAACACAAATTGTTTTTTTATTGTTGGGGGAAGTGCAAATTGATTTGGTACTGTACACGTTATGTTTGCTGTCCCGATTTTTTTAGTTTTTTTTGTTGTATTTGAATGCATTTCTAGTAATGTAGTAAAACGGGACATGGCTCTCTCTAGTGATGAGGTGCGAATTTTCTTTTTTTGTACATGTTAAGATTGTTCTCCCGAAATTTCAAGCCGCGCCTTGTTATGCCAAAATTTCAAGTTAGCATCTCTGTCTATCGTGCTGCGAAACTCCCGCCTCTTCAACCCGCGCCTTGTTACCCCGAAATATTTAATATATATCTTTGTCTCATTGTGCTCCAAAAACTCCCTCCATCTCAACCCGCGCCTTGCTATCCCAAAATTAGAATGCGCGCGAAAACTCCCACCTCCTGCAAAATCCTGACATGCGAAATGCCTGTGATACCCCTGAACCGAAAGAACCGCCTAGCTCAAATCACTGGGGGTACTTTCATAACTTACCCCACATTTCGGACAAGCGTGTCCCTAAGCCATGGTTCCCCCTTCCCATCCCATCCGCCGACCCATTCAAACACCGAGGCCGCGAAAACCCGCGAAGCCCCACACCCTCCTCTGTCCGCCACCCAGTCGGAGCCTCTTCCCCGACGACGTCGTCCACGGCAACACCTCAACGTCCCTCATCCACCGCATCGGATGAGGATCCGTCGTCGATCTTGTCGTCCCGCCGGTTCAGTCACCCCGTCCTCCACCTCCAAGGAGCTGCCCCGATGTTCCCCTCGTCTTTCGCGCCACCTCCATTCCCACACCACCATCGTCACCTGCACCACCAGAAGAGCAGCATCATCATCGATTCCTCGGATGAAGCTGAGGCCTAATCGGCGCCAGCAAATAGGTTCTACACTAATCGCCACATTTTCTTCTTGGTTCGATCTCACGGTGCTGTCGGCGCTTGGTCCCGAGCCGACATGGAGCGGCTCCATCCACGGCGGTGTCATCGGCCACTTCCTCCATGTCGTCGCTCCCTTGGCGGTGACGTCCACATCAGTAGAACCTGCTGCTGCTTTGGCTCTCGCTCGCGCTGCTGCTCTGCTCTTGCTCTCGGTCCCCTGCCTGGTCTGCTCTTGCTCTTGCTCTTGCTTGCCCTGCTGCTCTCGCTCTTGCTCTTGCTTGCGCTGCTGCTCCGGTTTAGCTACACTTCAGTGGCTGAATCAACTTTTGGGTCAGTAAATTTTCAAGGGATGGGGGGTGAGGGAGTCCTAGATTAGGGGGTATCCGGACAGCCGGACTATATACTTTGGCCGAACTGTTGGACCGTGAAGATACAAGACTCAAGACTTTGTCCCGTGTCCAGATGGGACTCTCCTTTGCGTGGAAGACAAGCTTGGCGATTCGGATGTTAGATCTCCTTCTTTGTAACCGACTCTGTGTAACCCTAGCCTCCTCCGGTGTCTATATAAACCGGAGGGTTTAGCCCATAGGACCAATCATAATCATCATAGGCTAGCCTCTAGGGTTTAGCCTCTACGATCTCGTGGTAGATCTACTCTTGTAATACTCATATCATCAAGATCAATCAAGGTGAAGTAGGGTATTACCTCCATCGAGAGGGCCCAACTGGGTAAAACATCGTGTCCCTCGCCTCCTGTTACCATTAGCCTTAGACGCACGCCGGGACCCCATACCGAGATCCGCCGGTTTTGACAATCGACATTGGTGCTTTCATTGAGAGTTCCTCCGTCTTCGTAATAAGGCTTGATGGCTCGCCTCGCTGTCAAGAACAACATCACCTGGGGAGCTCGGCGGTAGGCCAAACTCTCCGACTAGGCGGTTTCGCCGTGACCGCCCGGTCCACCGCCACCCAAGATGACTTCTCGGTCATCAAAAACAGAAACAACCTCCACGTCAATTCGGAACTCGCCGATCAGATGGATCCAATGGAGCTCTCTTCCCTTAATGAGCTCTTGGATCGCATCGCCGCTCTGGGAGTCGCTACAGACTATGATCGGATTAGGCTTAAACCCGACCAAAGGGATATTAAATCCCCACCGGTCACCCACGAGATAGCGGTAGTGGAAGAGCCACACATGGATTATCCCTCTACTTTGAGGATGAACTATGTCCGGATTACCGAGCTCTCTGAGCCGGATACCCGTTCGCGGGAGGACATGACCTAGACCCCGAACTTAGAATCGGGCAACGGGCCGGAAAAATCGGGCAACATCCCGGAGCCCGAGCTGCCAAGCCAGGAAGCTCCTCTGCCCCTGGGTGTTAGATCGGATCAGAATCCGGATTTAACTACGCCCACCCACTTAGACTTATGCCGTCTCTCCCATATCAGACAAGAGCCTCAAGAGACAGTACATCGCTACTGGGCCAGATTCCTCCTTGTGATAAACAGGGTCAAGGACTGTCGCGACGAAGACGCAATCTCACTTTTCTGCAAAAATTGCACGAACAAAGGGATACTTAATGCTATAAGTCGCCGTGACATAGTACACTTTGCCGACTTAGCAGCCATAGTACAGAAGTACTGTGCGATGGAAAGCACCTGGGAAACCCAAACAGACTTTTGGGATAATCCGGCTCTCACTAAACCCTTCGTCCGAGCTAAAAGGGCAAACTCTCGTAAGTTACCCGATCCAATTCTAAAAACCAAAGCCCACCTGTGGTGTGGAACCAGATTGGAAGAATGGCTCAATGGGCCATGCAAAATTCACAGCACGCCGGATACCACGCCAACGCATAGCCTTAGAGCATGTTGGATACTACGGCAGGTAGCAAAAAGCGGTGAGGATCTTCTTGTAAACCATAAAGCAGAGCAACATCCCGCCGAAGACAACAATGCGGTACTGACGGTCTTTGAGACTTTCGCCTCAAATAATAGGCGCAAGCGAGCTCATCGAAATTTTGCTGAAATCCGCCACATGGCAAAAATAAATCCGTGGAGCGACATCGCTATAACCTTCAAGCAAGGATTTAACCTCAATTCCAGACAGTCCGCACCACCGCTTTGGTCCTTAGCCCAATCATGGACGGCTTTGCTCACTAAAGTACTCATGGACGGCGGAAGCGGATTAAACCTGATCTATGAAGAGACGCCAACAAGATGGAATTGATAAAAGCCAGATTGTGCAAAGCGCATGACCTTCAGGGAATCATCCCTAGTCGGGAGGCACGCCAGCGGGAAAAATCACACTCGGTGTGGTATTCACACCCAAGAATTATTGGTCCAAGAAATCACGCTCCAAGTGGCCCTGCTCATCAAGGATACCACGCCTTTTAGGGCGGGACGATTCACGAAGCTTCCAAGCTATACTCTATTACGGGTACATGAAGCTTAAAATGCCCGAACCAAATGGAATCATCAGTCTAGCTAGTGATCCGAACGTCGCACTCCGCACCGAAAAGAAAACTGCCGCACTAGCCCTGGAAGCATTGTCCGAAGCCCTAGCGGCCGATGAACTAACAACGCTATGCGCCACAAGGGATGTGGACGACGTGATACCGATAAACGCACCCAAGTCCACCTCATTCAAGCCCACTTGACGAGATAGTCAAATTCCAGTGTCCATCCAACGGACCCCACAAAGACAACTTCCAACGGACACAGCTTGAGCCCCACAATGGATGCCGTGATCGCGAGACTTCCCACGTGAGAATTGGGACACTTTCGCCGGCATCCTTCGACATGCCGGCATCCCACGCAGGTCGGGCAACACGCCTCAATATTCGAAGGATACAAGCCACCAAATGCACTCTTAGGCGCTTCTCGTGAGCCTAAACGACAAGCCATGGGAGAAGAGCTAGCTGCTACTTGAGGCCGGATTCATCGAGATATAAACATCCGGATTGGCTAGCAACTGGTAATGGTACCAAAGAAGGATAAACTCGCGCCTATGTGTCGATTTCAAAGACCTCAACAAAGCCTGCCCCAAGGATCCCTCCCTCCTCGCATTGACCAAATCATCGACGCCACCAGAGGACACGACTCACTATGTTTCTCGACGATACTCCGGATACCATCAAATAAAGATGGCGGTATCCCACCAAGCCGCAACAGCCTTCATAACGCCATATGGCCCCTTCGCTTCAACACTATGCCTTTTGGCTCAAAATGCCGCAAGAACCTATCAACGTATGATTCGTATATGCCCGGAGAAGCAAATTGGCAAAACAAAGGAGGTGTACGTGACTATATGGTCATAAAAACAAGAAACGTTGAAACTTTAGTAGATGACTTGAGACTCACGTTCGACAACCTCTGAACATACGACATCAAGCTCAACCCAAAAATGTGTTTTCGGCATACTCGAAGCTGCTCGGCTTCATCGCTTCCAATAGAGGAATCAAGTAAATCCGCAAAATCGATCTCTGTCGCCGCTGGCTATCCCAACAGACCTCAAGCATATCCAAACTAATCGATGCGTGGCTGCCTTTAAGCCGCTTTATCTCCCGATTAGGAGAAAAGGCACTACCTCTTTACACTTTATTCGACGACCGAACACTTCGTGGGATTGGACGCGTCAGCGCCGGACCGATGAAATAAAGACCCTATTGGCCAGCAATCCAGTCCTGACCGCGCCAAATACTGACGAACCTATGCTATTGTACATAGCTACAACACATCAAGTTGTAAGCGCAGTGCTCGTCGTCGAACGAGAAGCAGACGGATACAAGTTCCCGCTCCAAAAGCCGATATATTACGTGTCCACTATCCTCACCCCATGCAAATCCCGATACCCACACTATCAAAAAATAGCATACGCGGTCTTCATGGCATCCCGGAAGCTACGACACTACTTTCAAGAGTGTTCGATTACGGTGGCCTCCGAAGTACCACTCAACGACATAATAAACAACCGCGACGCCACGGGACGAATTGCTAAATGGGCTATCGAGCTCCTTCCGTTCGACATAACATACAAACCACGACGGGCCATTAAGTCACAAGTATTGGCTGACTTTGTCGCTGAATGGACAGAAGCCGAACTCCCTAAAGAGTACGACACGTACTCCAATTGGATCATGCACTTCGATGGCTCTAAAATGCTGGCCGGATTGGGCGCGGGTGTAGTCTTGACATCCCCCACCGGAGACATGGTCCAATACGTACTCCAAATATTATACACAGACTCCAACAACGCAGCCGAATACGAGGCTCTGTTGCATGGTCCTCGGATGGCAGTCTCTATGGCCATTCAACGCCTAGAAGTGCACGGGGACTCAAACCTCGCAATATCACAAATAAACGGAGATTTTGATGCCAAGGATCCGAAAATGGCGGCTCACCGTAATGCCGCCCTCAAAATGTCACCGATTCGAGGGCTCAATTCCACCATGTGGCTCGAGAAACAATCAATCACGGATATCCTCGCCGCAGATCGGCGCTTAAACGCGACCCCGGCCCCACCTAATATATTCTTGAAAGGCTGTTCGCCATACACGGTATGGGAAGGGGAACCCGCAACACCAGTCCAGTTCAATACAACCCCTGCATTCCAACCATCGACGAATCGGGGCTCCGCCACCAAATAGCACCTTCGCCCACGTAAATCATGGCTGTAATCGCCTGCGGACCGAGCCCTTCTTGGCCTACCTAAATAGGCAGGAGTTCCCGAGGACCAAAACGGCACGCTAGTATTGTGCGCGCTCCAAGGCCTACAAAGTCCATGAGGAGAGCTCTATAAGAAAGTGCCACCGAGTGCTCCAAAGATGCATCTCCAAGAGGAAGGGCGGCAACTCTTGGCTGAAATCCATGCCGACTTGGCGGGCACCACGCCATGGCTCGGGCACTTGTCAGCAAAGCTTTCCGTACAAGTTTTTGTTGGCCGACAGCCCGAGCAGATGCACAGGACCTTGTCCAACATTGCGTCGGTTGCCAGCTCTTCGCCAATCAGAGCCACATGCCCCCTACCACTCTCAAAACAATCCCCATAACTTGGCCCTTCGCGGTCTGGGGGCTGGATATGGCCGGACCACTTAAAGGGGGAAGCCATAAGAAAAAAAACTTATTGGTCATGGTGGACAAGTTCACCAAATGGATAGAAGCCAAACCGGTTAAAACGGCCGAATCCGGACCAATGATAGACTTCATATCAGGGGTTGTACACCGTTACGGTATCCTCCACAGCATCATCACTGACAATGGCTCAAACTTCACAGCCGATGAAGTGAAAACTTGGTGCGGTGACATGGGCATTAAGCTCGATTATGCCTCCGTCTATCATCCCCAAACAAACGGCCAGGTCAAACATGCAAATGGTCTCATCATGAGCGGCATCAAACCCAGACTAGTGCGATCCTTGAAAGAATCGGACACGACTGGGTCAAGGAGCTCGACCAGACTGGGGCTGCGGACCACGCCTAATCGCACCACCGGATATACACCATTTTTATGGTGTACGGCGCGGAAGCAGTACTACCCTGCGACATAATCCATGACTCACCTCGCGTGCGCATGTACGAAGAGAAGGAAGCCGAGTTAGATTGGCAGGACAACTTAGATGCCCTGGAGGAGGAGCGCGATGTCACAAAAGCCCGTTCCGCATTTCAGCAACAGGCTCAAAGGTATCAAAGCAAAGAAGTGGGGGCCAAAACTTATAACGTTGGCGAACTCGTTCTACGCCTACCGGAGAAGAAGAAGGACAAGCTCAAACCTAAGTGGGAGGGTCCCTTTATTATTGATAAAGTTCTCACCGGAGGAACGTACCGCCTGCGTAATGCATCCGATAACAGACTCGAGCCGAACCCATAGAACGCAACCAGACTTCGAAGATTCTACGCCTAGTGCTGAACACAGTGTTCGTCTCCTTACCCCCGCTTTTTAATTATGTTCACCCTTTTTTCCTTTCTCGCCCTTTTTCCCTTCTTCACACAAAGTATTAAATACAGTGCGGATGCTCGGATCACTCCGGCCGCACTATGTGTGTTCACCATACCTGGGGGCTTCCTATACGGAAGCTAAATATAATTACTTTTATGGCTTCCTGCCTATCACATATGCGTCCTTTTTCCATATGTGCCTTTTCTTCACCATTATATGCATCGATATGACTTAAGATTTGGCCATGCTGGGTTGTTCGGTTCTTGTGTTTATGCCCCACGCCCCGTTAATTTGGCTAGGCATAAGGGGAGCACCTCTGCGATTATTACTGCCGGTTCAGCCGGATGTGTACCCCAGACTGGGTGAAGCCGAAAGCTAGCGTTCTTAAGGGAATATTCAGTCAGTGAACAAAAGATGTTTCTTTCATTTATTATAACACGAATCCCGAGATGTTTTGTATCATGCGTTTCTGTTTGCAGTTCGGACATGCACATCAATGCATGCGTACCCAGGGAAAGGAACCCCTAACGAAACTATTCTCCCTGGAAGATGTTTCTTACTACCCATGCAATATAACATAACTAGTTGGGTACTTGTCTATTCAAGCACTTATGACCCCTATGCCTGGTTTCCACGCATACCCCGGTTTTACATAACTAAGCGGGTATTCGGATACACCCCGGACTGTCGGATCCGGGGGCTGAAGCGCAAAGGTCTGCCATGACAAATGATTTCTAATCCGGCTAGGGACTACATATGTCCATTGAATTACATAGTCACTTGGACTGGCTATATTCTTCCTCTATACCATCCAACAGGCTACCTAGCCTACAATCCTATTGGGAATACTTTGTGGCTAACGCTACTTGGTCATACACCAGACTTACGGGAATCTCTTGCCCATCTGGCCCCGCCGGTCCGACTTTGGCCATATGGTTCGGGTCAATCTTGGCGTATCGCGTCTTCACCATGGCCCAGGCTTCCCTTGCACCTTGCCGGCAGGCTGATACCTTCCATAACCGGAAGCGCCACCGTGCTCCTTTGAGCATATCCACGAGCTCCCCCATGCCTCCTGGCAGGGGAGCGGATGGCCACAAGGCCCGGCAATACCTCGCATCACCGCCGAGCTCGTCTGCAGCTTGTGAGAGATCGCAGCAAATCGCTCATGGACCCGGCATCTCCTCTTCAGACGGCCCACAAGATACCTACAGACATAAAACTTTTTAAATATGCTTCCTCGCCGAATCAGATCAGTAGTTCGCTTAGGCATTTACCATAAATGCCGCGACGAAGCCTCCTGTTCTCCTTCATGGAGTCCGCAGCTGAGCTCAACATCTGCTAATTCGACGCCCAACGGGACGCTGGCATCTTGGAGATTGTTTTTCCCCGCTTAACCTGCATAAGCACACGCCGCCAAACCTTTAGCTGTCTTTGGAGATGTGACTCACTATCTCTTACGATCTCCGATTCTCCCCGGATGGTCTCAGAATTTTCGTTAGACTTATAAAGCAAGCCAACTACTAACCGTATATTTCCTTAAAATTTCTATTGAGACAAATGTTACCAGATGAGGCCTTCGATTCCTCTAGTTTGGCAACCGCGACCCTCGCCTAGGTCTTGCACCTCTATCTCTTGAGACAAATGGGTATTCTTCCCTACAAGAACTCAGGTATACAATGATCCTTAAATTAGTTGTTCCAACTGTTTTAAGTCTCGTGGGCTACTGCTATACATGCTTATCAAATTTTCTTACCAGATATCTTTTGCATACCGTCCGTCGCTCATGCGAGCCCATCTTGGGCAGCTCAGATGTATGCGTCTCCTGAATTGAAGGCATTGAATGCCTATTCAGAAAAGATACCATTACGAAGTACGGCCCGTCGGCGCCGGTGATTCATGGCGCTCTCTACTTCCGAATTGGTGGCAGAGAGCCTATCCGCATCCTCTGTCGGAGGACAATTCGACATCGGCCCCGCATTAGCCTCCTCGCTTGAAGCCGGTTCTGGAATCCGGCTGGTGGAGGCGTGACCGGCAGGATCTCCGGATATAGTCCGACGACTACTCTTTCTGCCAGGACACGATGGACGCTGCTACATTTCAAGCACGATAATCACAGAGCAGATTTTAACTATACCTCTATGATGGCATTTCAACCCTAACCGCCTTCCTCTTGAGCCTGCCTGGCCCGGATGCCCTTTGCTGATGAGCCCTCAAGGGCTCGGCACCGCATTCCGATGGTCGTCTCTATAAAAATAAGATATTTGTGCATAAGGCACGATATAAGAAAGGAATCCTCTCCAGAAATTAAAGCTTCAGCTTTGCTTACACGCGACGCAGGGAGCAGTCCGAGATAATCGTCGGTAATAGCCACCAAGGTGTCGTCGCAGCTTGCCTGATAAAATGTCCCGTCGACAAGCTCCACAGATATATCTGGATCTTCTTCAAGTCCGCGGTCGAGGGCCCGGCCAGGATCCTCTGGCTGTGGAGGAGGGCTGTTGAACTCTTTCACGGCCTTCCTTAGTTCCTGCTTAGGAATATCAAGGTAAATGATTGTGACGAAGGGCGCCAGAATGGATAGAATTGGGTAAATAATAACGGCTTACCCAGCCGGGGGAGTTGTACATGGAAAATCCATCCCGCGGTTTGATACGAAGGAATTCTTCTTCTTCTCCTTTATATAAATTGGACAGTATTCTCGCCAGAGCAAAGTGGAGTCCGACCTTGACGACCACAGCGGGTGGCATCGCCTTCCCCGCTGAAGTGCCACATGGCTTCCCGATATTGAAGTGGCTGCACCCGTGATTATGCATATTGATATTACCTCGACTATTGTCACCCCGATTGGGCCAGTGTCTTTATCCGCTCATCGTGAAGTGGACTTCTCTCGTATCTTCCTCCTGGGGCTCCGAGGGCGCCAACTTCGGCGTTTCTTCAGCAGGGCGTTATTAAACTCAGGAAGGCCCGTCCAGATTGGGTCCCGAAGGGGAACGTCATCTACACAAAACCACTCCGAGGGCCAGTCTTCAGATGCCTTCTTTGGAGTGCCGGTCAGGTATCCGGTCTGGGCGACGCGCCATATTTTGGCTCCACCCACTTGATATATAGATTCCCCCTGATTGTGAGGGACGAGGCAGAATAACTTTTTCCATAACTCGAAATGAGCCTCACAGCCCAGGAATAATTCACAAAGGGCAACGTATCCTGCGATGTGCAGCACGGAGGCGGGGGTAAAGTTGTGCAACTGGAGGCCATAGAACTCCAGGAGCCCGCGAAGGAATGGGTGGATTGAAACCCGCCCTTAGCAAATATGGATGAGGCATACCCGCCCCCCGAGATGGGTTAGAGATCTCTCCGCTATGCCCGCCATTGTAGGTGGCTAGTCCGCCAGACGGGGACCATGTACGCCGGTGGAAGAAACCCTTGGGTTTGCAACTCTACTAAATGGTTGTGGGGGATAGAACATTCTTCCCAATCACCTGGCTTAGAGCTACGGGAGCGAGAAGAGGAGCTGCGGCGACCGGCCATGATGGAATGGTTTCTTCCAGATGCGCTTTGTTGAATGCTTGCTCAAGGGAAGAAGGTGAGTTTTGGATCTGAGGATCCCCGTCTCTTCAAATAGATGGCTTGCCTGCAGGGTCGGGGTGGCAATGTAAAAAATGCTCCGGCTCCTCGTATTTGCTCGACACGTGGTGATGGCCATTATTGAAGCACAGAAGCCGAAGGGTACAACATTGATGGGAAGCCGGACACTGTTTGCTACAACAGGTACTCTGGATTCGGAGATGGAACCCGCCTTGCAATGCCGAAGACAATCTGCCACGGACTCATCGCCATTGAAGCCTGGTTCAGGGGCTACCGAGGAGTCCTCGGATTAGGGGTATCCGGACAGCCGGACTATATACTTTGGCCGGACTGTTGGACCGTGAAGATACAAGACTCAAGACTTCGTCCCGTTTCCGGATGGGACTCTCCTTTGCGTGGAAGACAAGCTCTGCGATTCGGATGTTAGATCTCCTTCTTTGTAACCGACTCTGTGTAACCCTAGCCTCCTCCGGTGTCTATATAAACCGGAGGGTTTAGCCCATAGGACCAATCATTATCATCATAGGCTAGCCTCTAGGGTTTAGCCTCTACGATCTCGTGGTAGATCTACTCTTGTAATACTCATATCATCAAGATCAATCAAGCAGGAAGTAGGGTATTACCTCCATCGAGAGGGCCCGAACCTGGGTAAAACATCGTGTCCCCTGCCTCCTGTTACCATTAGCCTTAGACGACAGCCTGGGACCCCCACCGAGATCCGCCGGTTTTGACACCCATGGGGGCTCACGGAGATAAGGAAGAACCAGCCACAGCTGGAAGGGGGCTCGTCGGAGAGGTACCCACTATCTATCTTAGGGTTCAAGGTGGGGTGGTGGTCGCCAGCCGTGGTGGGGCGGCGTGGGGATTGCCGGAGAAAAGCTCTGCTGCTGGGGGCAAGAGGGATGGGCGGACCGGGCGGGGAGTGGTTTCTGGGCGGGTGGGGTGGCGGAGACGAAGCGCCACCGGCCGGCGGTTTGGCCGGTGGTGGCTGGCGGCTCAGGGGGTGGAGGTTGAAGATAAACTACATGCCCTTGATTTCGTATCCAACGGCTGGAAAATCGATCGACCAGAGATGAAAAAGTCACCGACTCTGCCACGCCTACTCTTTGCGCTGCATTGTCGCTGCACGAGCAGCAGACATCGCTCGCTGATCCCTCGCAGCTGCTACACGACCAGCTGCCCCGGCTCGTGACGCGCTTATCGCAGCTTTTCTCGCTACTAGTGTGTTCAGCCGACAAGAAAATTCAGTCCGACAAAGAAAATTCAGTTTTGGCGCTTAAATTCAGTTTCTACAGCTTAAGTTCAGAGATGAGCGGTGATGTATTTTACATCTAGCACTTTGTGGTTATGTATTTTACGCCATCCGTTGGAGATGCTATTGGAATTCCACCAGTTAATGTTGTCTCTCTTGTCTCGCTTCAAATTCGCCATTGTAACAACTCACGGTGAGCTGCTCCAACGACGAAACCCTCCATCATAGCGGATACCCCGGGCTCCATCTCTAGACGCCTAAGATCTTCTTCCCCTCCTCCGACAGCCAAATCAGCCAGAGCTGTCGGATTTCGGGGTCCGGCAACCCGTGAGAGGTTCGAACACTGAGGTGCGTGCGGAGATCTCAACCTGCCCAGCCTGCCTACTCGCGATCCTCCTTAGCCTAGCGCCAAGAGCTCACAAAGACACAAAGACACAGAGATTTATACTGGTTCGGGCCATGGTCATGGTGTAATACCCTACTCCAGTGTGGTGTGGTGGATTGCCTCGAGGGGCTATGGATGAACTAGTACAAAGGATGAACAAGCCCCAGGAGGTGAGGTGTTCTTGAGCTGGTGTGGTGCTCTACTTGTTCTGGTTTCGGTCCCTCACTATGGTGGTGGCTAAGTCCTATATATAGTGCCTTGGTCCTCCTCCCAAATATGAGCGGAAGGATTCCACAACGCTGGATTTGAAAGGGGACAAGTAGTACAATTTATCCCGACAAAAGTAGTCTTCGCTCGCTAAAAGCCTCCGGCCGTGACGCCGAAGGGCTCGTGATGACCTCCGGCCCCGCCGCCCCGGCGGTCTTGGTCTCGTTGGTACTGTAATGGAAACCTTTGGTTAATTCCTTGGGACTCACACCGTGGCTTGCCTCCCTTGCACCAAAGAGGAAACTCATGCTCAAGGCCGCCTCGCCTTTGGTAGTCATGGCTCACGCCACCGAGCCTCATGAGGTATTTGCATAGATCTCTCGCTCAGAGCCCTCCCCGAGGAGGCCAACTCTTCGTGGGTCTTACGCCGTCTGGGCCACGAGGCTTGGCCCCTGCGCAGGGTCTTGGCTGTGTTGGTGTTGAAGCCGGGCCATACGGGCCATTGATGGAGCTATGTGGTGGGCCGCAGTGTGCAGATCGATACCCCAAGTCCAGACGCCGACAAGAGCCCCCGCCCAAGGCATGCTCGGACTTGGCTTCAGCGGTTAAAGGGCAAGGCGGAGCACCGGGCCCTAACCGCCTGTGGGCCTCGGTGGACGATGACGATTGATTGGACGTGGCGACTCTGCTTCCCCACGCTGCCTCGGCAATCGCCGACGGACAAATCGATGCCGCATGCGTAAAGGATCATCATTACTAGAAATCATGGGAGGCCGACGATTTATCTTCTCCCGGCTATAAACGTGCGAGCGGGTGGAGCCCCTGCTCATTTCTCTTTCGTCTTGCTCCCGCTTGCTTCTTTCTTCTTCGTCTTGCTCCCATGGCGCCAATCAGGAGGTTCTCTACGGCAGAGAAAGGGAAGGCCCCTAGGGAGGAGCCGGACCCTCTCCTGCCGAAGAAGCGACTCCACCTCCACGGCGATGCTGGCGCGAGGCGAGAGGTGGCCAGGCCTTGGCAATCGAGGCCTCCGCCTGGCTTCCCCCTCACTCTGTACGCCCGGGCGCAAGGTGAAGGAGTGCACCGTCGAGTGGCGCCTCGCGAGGATGGCAGGGCCTCCATTGCCCTGCCGGCCGCGCTATGGACCCACGCCGAAGATAGCTCACGCGAGTTCGTGGTGTGGGCGGCGATGCCTCCCGATACCTAGATCCGGTTCCCGCGGTTCTTCGCCAGTGAACTACCTCTGAGGGGACCGGTAGAGCTGTGGCTGCAGCACGCGGGGTGCAGCAGCCTGTCCACCGGGGCTGAGGTCGAGGTGGTGTTGTCCGGGGACGTCTTCATCACGCGAGGCCGCCCGGGCTTGTCGAGCGGAGGGAGCCCTGGCCATCCACTTCGAGTACGATTGCGCGGCCACCTTGTTCTTCAAGGTCTTCAACGAGCAAGGCGAACGGCTGGAGTGCTGCCCCGGAGGAGACAGCTCAAGGGACGCCGTGATGGGCGCTGGATATGCTGCTGCCCCCTTCAGCGCTTCATCCAGCAATAACGACGACTCCTGGGAATCCAACGACTCTCCTGAGCCCATCGACTCTCCGGAGTCGAGCGACGACAGCTATGTGCCGCCGAGCTCCCGCCGGGGTAGGAGTGCAGCTGTGGCTGCCGCAAGCCGCTGCCGCCACCGCAAGGTCCTCAGAAGTTGTTTCTCCCTGTGGAGATTTAAAATCAGCCCCCGTGGGGCTTGTAAGGACCGAGATGTATCCAATAGTATTGTTATTCCTTTTGGCTTTGTAATGGACGTGCATATCCCAATCCGGCTGAGTCCCCCCTTTTCTATTCCTAGACAGTGGGGCCCACGCCGCAGACCTGGGCCCCAGTGCAAAGCTCGCCGCCGCTAGTATGCTGTGTCGCGATGCCATGGTCAAGGCTAGGAGGTGAGCGGCCCGAGGTCCGGTAAGAGCTCATGAGACGCGATGCTCACGAGGTCCCCCTTTAGCAGCTGCATAGAGAGGTGAAAAGGGGAGTTGAACCGCCCAAGTGGAACTGCGGAGTGAGGCGTGTGGAGCGAAACTAGTGCCGTAGCAAGCTGAGACTTATCATTTGCGGTCCGAGTCCATCGGAGAGGCAATGCTTGCCGTCACGCCTGTGGTGCCATCAGCGCAGCCTGCCTTGGCCATCCTCCCGCCGCTTGCCAAGGTGTTTACATCTCGACCTGCCCTTGAGCAAGCTCACCGCCACGGTATGCTGTGTCGCTGATGCCGTGGTCAAGGCTAGGGGTAAGGGCTGGAGAGCTAGTAGGAGCTCGAGATGCGATGCTCGAGAGGCCCGCTTTAACGCGGTAAGCGACTGTGAGGCCGGACGGTGGTCGCCCGGCCACTCCTTGATCATCGCAGAGGATCCCGCAAGTAAGATGACAAAGGAGGCCGAGAGCTCCAAGCGTGGGACGAGGCACCGAGGATCCTATGAGGTGGTTTATAAAGTGGGCCGCCAACCGTAGCTTGATCCTCGGGTTTATCAATACAGGTGGACGGACCCGAGCACAAGCGCGTGTCGATGTGTGTGTTATGCAGATGGCGTTAGTCGATGCATCGTATTATGAGGCGGAGGTCACGAGGTGACAATCATAGATAAATTCACGAAAACGATTAGATAATCCCGGTGTGCAAACGACACACGCCAGAGGGGATGTACCCACACGGCCCGGGGATGATGCAGCCTGAGGGGCGCCCCCAAACTGAATGAACTAGGAAGATGTCACCTGGTACCGTTGCTGAAGAGTTGTTGAAGTAGCCAAAAGTGTGTGTCACCAGCTGCTTCCTCATGAGCCGCCTCCCGGTGCCGGCCTCCTGGAGGCTCAGACGGACCAGGGGGCTCCTGAGGGTCTCCTCCATCTCCGCCAGGATCGCCTGGTGCCTGACTTCGCGGGCCGCCTGAGCGTCCCTCATGCAGCGCTGGAACACCTCAGCCACGCCCACCAGGCCGAAAGGCATGCAGACGTAGCTGTGAGGCGGTGCCTCGCACCGGCCGACACGAGATGGCCACATGAGCTGCCGAGACGTGGCCCTGTTGAGCCCAGGGATGTCGACGCAGACGCGGAACTCCTTGCCCTCGCTAGGGCAATGAGCTCCACCTCGCGGCAGGAGACGATCGCCTTGCAGAACCCTTCCTTCCTGAATCACCTCGATCGCCTCGCTGATGAACTCCTGAATGCCTGGTGCCTCATGCCTGCTGCCTTCTCCTGGGAAGCGTGCTCTGAAGAGCGCCTCCACATGGTGCCCGAGCGCCAGTCTCGCGACATGGGCTAGGTCTGAGGCCCTCCAGAGGAGAGCCCCGAGCCCAGCCTGAGAGGGGTGCCGGGTGCGCCTTCCTATGTGATGGGTGAAGGCGCCGCGTCCGGAGACGCGAGGCTCAGCGCTGCATCCTCGGGTGTTGCATCCTCACGAGATCCCTGGCCCAGCTGCAGCTTTTTTGTCTTGCGGGCGACCTCAGGAGGGAGGGCGCCATCTTCGTCTTCTGGGTTCTCAACTGCTGCAGCTTGGAAAGCGCGCTCGAGGGAGCACATGACATCCTTCTCCTGACAGGCGACTGTGATGATGCCGCCGCTTCCTGGCATCCTGAGGATGTTGTAGCCGTGGTGCGTCGGTGCCATGAACTTGGCCAATGCTGGGTGATACGTCTCCAATGTATCTACTTTTCCAAACACTTTTGCCCTTGTTTTGGACTCTAACTTGCATGATTTGAATGAAACTAACCCGATTGACGATGTTTCAGCAAACTGCCATGGTGTTGTTTATCAGCAAAACAAAAGTTCTCAATGACCTGAAAATCCACCGAGATAACTTTTTGGAAAATATAAAATATCATGAAGAATCAAGGCCAGGGCCCACACCTGTCTCATTTAGGGTGGGGCGCGCCCCCCGGGCGCGCCTGCCTCCTGGGCCCCCGATGCTCCACCGACCTCAACTCCAACTCTATATATTCTATTTTATGGAGAAAAAAATCAGAGAAAGTTTCATCCTGCTTTACGACACGGAGCCGCCGCCAAGCCCTAATCTCTCGGGAGGGCTGATCTGGAGTCCGCTCGGCCCCGAGAGGGGGATTCGCCACCATCGTCATCATCAACCATCCTCCATCACCACTTTCATGATGCTCACCGCCGGCGTGAGTAATTCCATCATAGGCTTGCCGGACGGTGATGGGTTGATGAGATTTACCATGTAATCAAGTTAGTTTTGTTAGGTTTGATCCTCAGTATCCACTATGTTCGAGATTGACGCTGTTATGGATTTGCTATGCTTTGAGCATCTCCAACAGCCGCTGCCCAAGGCCAAAAAACCTGTTTGCCGAGCTGCTTGCTTTGTTTTATATGTCAGCCAAATACATGGCTCCAAAGAGCCACGCTTATAATGCAGCACAAGACGTCAGCTCCAAAGAATACAAGAAAATACGCCACCAAGAAGACACACAAACCACATATACATTTCAAAAAGAGGAGCAAAATGATCAAACAAACAAAATAAATCAACAATAAATAGTTCAATTTCTCATATCATTACAACTTAAACAAATAGTTTATCGCTCAAGACAACAAATAATGCAATAAACACAACAAATAGTTCATGAACAATACAATGTCGAATGTAGAAATCATGCTTTTGTCGTCCATGCCATGCCCACCACTCTTCAATCAGATCATTCTGAATTTCATTGTGCGTTATGGACGCCGAATGGCATGATAGGAGGCACAAATGGGCTACCTTTTCAGCCCTCCGTCAGACTCGCATCGGGATGTCCCAAGAGCTCATACCGTGAGTAGTCTAAATCTTGGCCACGCCATTGTCGGTGTCAAACCGCGGATCTCGGTAGGGGGTCCCGAACTGCAAGGCCTAGGGCGGATGGTAACAGAGACAAGGGACACGATGTTTTTACCTGTGTTCGCCCTCTCGATGGAGGTAAAACCCTACTCCTGCTTGATTAATATTGATGATATAGTACAAGAGTAGATCTACCACGAGATCGAGAGGCTAAACCCTAGAAGCTAGCCTATGGTATGATTGTTGTTCGCCCCACGGACTAAAACCTCCCGCTTATATAGGCAATCAAGAGGGTTAGGGTTACACAGTAGTCGGTTATAATGGTAGGAGATCTACATCCAGATCGCTAAGCTTGCCTTCCACGCCAAGGAAAGTCCCATCCGACACGGACGTAAGTCTTCAATCTTGTATCTTCATAGTCCAGAGTCCGCCAAAGGTCATAGTCCGCTATCCGACACCCCTAATCCAGACTCCTCAAGAGTCTCCCCGAACCAGCTTCAACGACGATGAGTCCGGGCACAGATATTGTCTTCGGCATTGCAAGGCGGGTTCCTCCTCCTCAATTCTTCATAGAAGATTTTGAACACAAGGGTAGTGTATGCTCGCAAAATAAGTTCCACATACCACCGTGAGAGAGAATAATATTTACATTAAGTTCAATCACCGACGAATCTGCAGAATAAGTGATATCACACCACCTGACCAAGCCTTTTATTCGAATCGCTTTTATCGTCCCACCTCAGCAAGGCTTAGTGAGGCGTGTTTCTTGGCACGCCTTGTCAAAGTAGATCGTGTCCCTTATTTCCGGATTCTCATTAATACGGGCGTAGTAACTCCAATGTGTTCGCTGGCACACCTCCTCTATCGAAGGCGAGTCCCGAACGGTCACGGGAGGGCTCTCGTATTCAACCTCTTTATAAAGAGACCAAGGCCCCGCCCTTTTCTCAATCTCAATCGAATCCGCCGGGCCCGAAGTTCCAACACCCAAAGCTCCAGATTCCGGGCGCCTGACCTTCGATGATGTCCGCTCCAACCTTCATAGTCGGGTGGATGCCTTCCTCCGCCACGAAGAAGACATCCAAAGCTAAGAGATGCCTGTATCTAACTCGCAAATCAAGATAGGCTGCCTCGCCATAAGGCAGGTTATTCCCACCCAAAACCCGTGGAAAGCGCAGGTGTCGTGGTCTCAATTCCTTCGGGCTAGGGCTTCCCGACGACCCCTTCGTGAGGGGGGTCATGTTTTATTACGGGCTGAATTTCACGATTTGGATCCGAGTCCATCCTCCACATCTCATTGTTCATCGTCAGATGTGAAGCCTTCCTCCGTGATTACCCTCACTTCGGATTGTGGCTCAAGACCTTCAAGGTGGAGCCTAAGATGATCAAGGGCAACAGCAGAAAAGTAAGGGGCTGTTATAAGCAAGAATGTCGACGCTTCATGGCCTCGAGGGCTCTTTTCAAGAGGAGCTCACTATGGCAACAAGAGTGGTTTTATATCATAGCTCCTGTGGGCACCAAATGGGTGGCGCCACCTGCCTTTCGCTGGTCCTCCACCGCTGCCAAGCGCCATGGGTCAATAAAGGGTTTGACTGGGGCCGCCCAAGGACGTGCTTCTTAATGCAGGGCCAGATTCGAGACCTCGCTAGAGAGAGAGATCAATTTGGTCATAGTAGCGAGGGTCATGCCGATTCGCCGCCTTACCTCGCAAAACGCCGCCTCCCTCCCGTGGAGTTCAACCGAGGGACCACGAGCTCTCCAACATTTTATGGGCACAACGCCTGTGGAGATGTACAAACTGCTCTTCGGATCACAAGCAATGTGTCCGCTCTGACCGAGGACGCAGGTCCGAGCTGCAACGCCTGGATACTCAAGTAGTAGTCCAGATCGGACACGCTTATCCGTATATTTATCATAAACTTGCCCTTAAAAGAGCTGTCCCTTAAACATGAGGATAGCGAACGCAAAACTGATCAGTGTCCGCCCTCCCCGAGACCACACCGATCCCGTGTTAACTAAGATGTCGAGGCTGCGCTTTGGAAGAAGGCGGAGGGGGGAAACAAGGAAGCTACTGCTCCTGAAGGAGGTTATCAAGAAAGGAGGGATCGAGAATCCTCCGCCCAAGGGGAGAAGAGGATCGCCTCAAGATCCGGAGACCAAGGCCTCAAAGCGGGGAAGAAATTCGCCAGAGGGTCCTGCGCCGGAGATGCCCCGCCTGCACTATTTCCCCAAGGAGATCAGCCTCCAAATGAGCCGTAAGTAGAGAGGGGAGTTTTAAAATAAGAGACATCCCTGTTTTATTTCTCAAGATGACCGAATTTTACCTTTGTAGTTCGGATCTCAGCCCTTCTCAAGCAGAGCTCGCCTTCAAGGGATCTTCGTCCGAGATGATGGAGAGTGAACGCCTCCCCGCCATACCGCTTAGCGAGGCGACGATCCCCGAGGTGTCGTCATGAGGGTTTCTCCGAACCGCAGGGGCGGAGGGCGGTCGTAGGGCCCCCAAAGCCTTTGAAAAAGGCCATCGACGAGTCCGACACCTCCCGGTGCATGGTCGAGGAGTTGAAGGATCTGCCGGGCGAAAGGCCTATCTCAGAGGATCACCGCATTGATGGGTATGGTGATTGAAAAATTTCATCCATGGAAAGCGGGTTGTACGAGGCCGCCAGAGTTTATCGACGGGTTTTGAGGTACGGTAATGATGTACCTTTTAACGGTTCCGCATATATAAGATGCGCCTATGTAGATAGTAGCCCTTGATTTTCGCGCGTTGTCAAAATGACAACGCGCCAAGGATCATAATCCTGTGTATAATATGTCGCCTTCCTATGTAGGTGGGCATCCGTGGCTAGCCGGACTCATGGATTTGCCGTAACTAAAGCGGCAACTTGACGTGGTGGATGCCGACATCGCGCTTTGTCAATAAGCTTGCTTGACGAGTCACAGGTATGCAGTTTCTCCGCGACACCGGTAAGGAGCTTGATGCCCGTGGTTTACAACATGTATGCTTGATGCGATGGTGCCGCTGCCATGGAGAACCTTAAGGTGGAGCTTGCCTTGAGCCAAGGAGCAGGGCAGTAAAAGTAATGCAGCTGTTTTGAAGGCGTCAAGAGCTAAAAGCCAACAGGCGCCCACCGCCGAAGTAAGAAGGAAATGGGCGAGATGGCCGTGGAAGTTGAAGAATGCTACCGACCGCCACGCTTCTTTTTGAAAAAGAAGGTCGAGCGAGCAAGAGGATTCAAGAAGGCCACCACCGAGGCTAAGGATGCTCGCTCGCGGCGAGAGCTATGAAGGAGGAGCTACGCCAAAGTCGGAGATATCGCGGCCGAAAGCCCTTTCGCTGCGGAGGAAGTTCACGGATCCTAAATATGCTTAGTTGGACCGGCCGTGGAGTGCGGAGGATGCTTATCTGACTTGGCGGCGAAGTTCATGGACGCCGATTTAACACTTCGAGATCAAAAGGATCACGAGATGGAAGAGCTTTTTTGGTCGCAGCCAGAATCCAGAAAGGCCCACTTCCATTAACCGATCGCTTAATGAATGGGCGGAGCTGAATAGATTGTCCCGACTTTCCGTGAAGGATGTCGTGACTCATTTGTGGTCGAAAAGGCCCGAGCCAAAGAGTTATTTTGGCTTGCGCAGTAGCCTTTGGTGCGGTGCCGCCAGATCAAAGCAATGAGGCGGTCATCATGCATAGAGGGTGCGCGATGGCTCTTGCCCGTGTCAAGACATACTTGGCGGAGATGAAGGCCACCGATGTTGCATCCCAAGATTCGGACGGGTTTGTGCATTGCCGAGAACTATTTTCGTAGTTCGCAGGCGCTGCTTAATAGAGACGCAGTGCTCAAGGATATTATGTTTGAATAATATGTATTATTGTGAAACAATGCTTCATGGAATATAAAAGCTTTTTATACTTGTGCCTTCAAGAATTAAAATACCTCCCGTAAGGGCCAATAATGTATATGTGTATATAACCCGAAAGATGGCAGTTGCTTCACTTCCACGCATATAATGCAGGGTGTTTGCAAAAGCGCTTTTCACACTTGATCCAATGTCTTGGTCCTACAAAGAGGTGATGGCGCAGCAACTAGGCAACCGGACTATAATGCTTTATCACTTTCACTTAGCCATAGGAGTTCGACAAAGGCTATTATATAGCCCCTAGGGGCACCGGCCACCCAATTGGGCGCAGATGTGCTCGACCGAAACGGCTTCGTCAATGCGAAGGAATTCTAAAGATTCCAGCGGTCATCGAAAGGTTGACCAGTCTCACGCTATATCATGACAGCAGCTTCCGCTTTCATCGAGGTGCTCACCGCCGTAACCGGGCACAATCGCAGAGTTCTCCGGTGCCGATTAGCCAATAGAGCAACGAAGGCAACAAAACATAGGAGCCGCAAACCCAACATTTGACCAAAGATATGATTCGAGCTGATGCATATAAGGCTCTAATCTCGAGACGCCAACACCCTAAGGTATTCGGTCTTTATGAAAACGGGTGTAACAACGCCTTGGTAACAAGCCCCGGTGTCCGTGTACGCCGAAAATTCCGACGTGGGCCTTCATGCCAAAACGCCAGCCTTCTCCCTATATAGCAAGAAACCGGGATGTATCAACAAGAGACAGTAAAAGGTTTACGCAGGGTCTTAATCAAAAGAATCTTGCAACGGGTCCCTCACCGCACGCTCCGCGCCCGGTTCTCCGCGCAGCCGTATCCTGGACGGGTAGAGTAAGCCTCAGATGTTTACGCCGGACTCGCCCAGCCGTGTCCGGGTCCGATGACCTGTCTAAGTGCTTGTATTGGTGAAGCCGGGTTTATTGTGTGGCTGCCAAGGCAACCGCACACTTTTCCGCACTCGAGGAACCCTCGATGTTTCCCTTTAATGAGATGATGCCGCTGGGACCGCATTTAAGTGTAAGAGATGCATAATGCAGTATTGTGTTAAAGCGGCGAAAGCTTCGCTGGCCCCAATAGTGCTTGATAGCTACTTGTAAATGGGGCGAGGTGGAAGGTTAACTTTTCGTATGGAAGTTGTCTCGGTGAGCTAACACAACTTCTAGCAAAGAGAGAGCCCGATAATGGGCATAAGGGTCGACATTACCCCTTGAAAGGAAGTGTTGCTATGGCTTAACTTTGGTTGGGTCTATACCCATTATGCGGATTGTGTCCTCGACATAGCAGGTTTAGATCACCGCCATTCCCATTAGGACTTGTGTAAATTGAGTCCGCCAATTATCGGATCTAATATCAAGGCAGTCCAACCTGCATTCCGTGATACTTCTCATAGTAATCCCGATGGTCAAGGTGATTGGTTTTAACAACCAAAGGGCGGACTCTCCGGATAGGCTGTATCGCTGCATTTTATGGGCGCCCGCCTATTTTTCCCTTTTGGCACGTGAAGTGAGTTTACTGCTTTGATTTCTTGTGGGAAATTCTTTTGTTTTCCTGCTCTTGCCAGGGGTTCGGCATTGTCCTCGCTGGTGTGTCGAGCCCCTTGTGTTCGGCGTTGAGTTTTCCTGACTGCTTGAAGACCCAACAATCTCGTGGGTATGGTTTGCGTTTCCCGAGTACTGTGGATTTGGCATATCTTGTCCAAGATTTTGTTTGTTAGATAGCTCATCCCTCGTTATCCTTAAGGGGCAGCTTTTTATGATTCTCGCCGAGCTTTTGAATCCGTGTTAATCGCCGGCTCTTCGGCTGTTTCTTGGTCCGATGCTGGTCCTTGCTGCGCCGGGGTTTCCTGCTTCCATCCCCGACTTCTGATGTACTTGGGTCGCTGGTATCTGATCTTGCCGCCAACTATCCTCTCCCGCCGCAAAAGCGGTCATGAGGCTTGTTAATGCGGCCATTGTTCTTGGCTTTTCGCCGAGGTGTCCGGCGTAGCCATTCGCCCTTGGACGTTGTGTTTGAAAGCTGCTAAGGCTTCGTGATCCCACAATCGACTATTTGGTTCTTTTTAGTAAGGAACTGCTCCAGAATTTTTGGGCTGACCTCCGGATTGTTGGGTTATGTGACTTAAATCGTCTCAGATCCAAAGGTCTGACATAGGTCCCTTGAAAATTTGCTTAAAAGCATCCCCGAGCTCTTCCCAACTTCCAATGGTGTTTTCGGGAGGCTTTTGCCAATGCCGGGCTGGCCCTTTGAGCTTGAGGGGTAAGTATTTTATGGCGAGGTCATCTCCTCTAGCCATGTGTATGTGGAGGATGTAATCCTCAATCTAGACCTGTGGTCCGTTGTTCATTATATGCCTCTATGTTTACGGGCTTGAACTCACCGAAATTCATAATCCAAAGACCTCATCGGTGAAACATAGTGTGCGGCACCCCTATATTTAGGTGTACCGTGATGTTCGGATACTTGATGTGTTGCATTGCTTACTAGAGCTTGCTTTCTTGGCCCGTAGATAGATCTAATCGGGCCATCTTTTGATGCGAATCTTCGCGCGGATCGCGTCGGCCGGCTTGTGTGCGCGCCGCTTGTTGCCTCTGCTTGCCATGGTGTCGCTCTATCCGACCGGGTGGCCTCTTTGTTTTTTTGTTTATGGGGTTTCACGGCCTCCTCATCACCCGGGCAGGAGTTTTCGCTGGTAGTTTTTGTTCGGCGATCGCCGCCAGATTTGTCTCATGTGTTGAGTACTTTGCTCCATCTGATTCTCGAGTGCATCTTCCGCTATTTTGAGCTTCCGCTTTTTTTAGGCTACGGCAGGGCGACGAGCCTTTTGTGGAGGTTCTTCGCTTCAGCTGACTTGTCCGGCGTGAGATCGCCCTGATGTTATCTTCGCCGGGACGGGTTGTTTATCCAGTTGTCCTCGTTCGGACAGCTTGCTCGATAGCATGTTCGCCAGTCCACCGCCCGCCTCGCCTATGGCTGGGTCTGTATGGCTGTTGTATTTGTCGAGGTGGGACTTTGATCGGTGCTTATGTCGCCGCTTTGACTGCTTTTCGAGGAATGATCCTTCGAGCGTCCCGCTGTTCCTCGTCGCTTCGCTTAGGTGTGTCCACCATGTATACATCGGAGATAGGTGGTTTTCAAAGGCCCATAGGTGCTGGTTCATGTTCTCCCTACATCGCCGCCCATACCGCCGATGTCTTCGGAGTCGGTTTAAGCATGCTCTGCTAAATCATCGACAAGGGCTACAAAGTGAGTGGTGGTGGGAATTGAATTTCTTCGCCGTCTGCTGCCCCAACCTAGCTGAACGTAGTCCGCCGTGGCTCTCCGATAAAGAGAGAGACTTTAGCGATTTGGATGTCGCCAAGGGCGAAAAGCAAAAGATGTCCGCGGCGGTGAACTCCATGTTCGCGCCCAATCAGATTCGGATTAAGGGGCGCGAAGGGTCGGAGTCCAGAGGAGCACGAAGCTTCGCAGCGACAGGTAGGTGTACGCTCAACCGCCAGAGAGATCGCAGCCGAGGCGGTGTCCAGCCACCCATCTCGATCGGCGCAATTGGCCCGGAGCTAAGGGTCGAGCGACATCGGTGCCGCTCTAGGATACCTGCTCGGCAGAGCTAGATCATGCCCTCGTGATAAAGGCGGCACGCTTGGCTGGCTCAACCCGCCAAGATCAAGTCTCCGCGACGCCACCGTAGTTCAAACTTCCAAATCTGACATGATGGCTGTGGGCGAAGCTTAATCTGATCCGTATGGCTAAGTTAATTGGCCCGCCGGCAAAGCCGCCGAACATTTAAGATCTGTCCGGGGAGAAAAGTCTCACCTTGACCACATCGTTGTGACGATCGGAGGAGCCATCGGCCTAAGGATGACGCATACGAGGAACTCTCAATGAAAGCACCAATGTCGGTGTCAAACCGCGGATCTCTAGTAGGGGGTCCCGAATCGTATGCCTTAGGCGGATGGTAACAGGAGACAAGGGACACGATGTTTTTACTGTGTTCGCCCTCTCGATGGAGGTAAAACCCTACTCCCGCTGATTAATATTGATGATATGGGTAGTACAAGAGCAGATCTACCACGAGATCGAGAGGGCTAAACCCAGAAGCTAGCCTATGGTATGATTGTTGTTCGGCCCTACGGACTAAAACCCTCCGGCTTATATAGGCACCAAAGAGGGTTAGGTTACATAGAGTCGCCATAATGGTAGTAGATCTACATATCCAGACGCCAAGCTTGCCTTCCACGCCAAGGAAAGTCCCATCCCGGACACGGACGTAAGTCTTCAATCTTGTATCTTTCTTAGTCCAGAGTCCGCCAGGTCATAGTCCGCTATCCGGACACCCCCTAATCCAGACTCCTCACTCATTCTCGATGATCATGTTGTGCATGATCACACACGCATGCATGATGTACCAAAGCATTTTTTGATCCCAAAATCTAGTCGGTCCTCTCACAATAGAAAATTGGGCTTGCAAAATCCCAAATGCTCTCTCCACATCTTTTCTAGCCGCCACCGAGCATTGTGGAAATCAAGATTTTTCTTACCTTCCCGCTTTTTTCAACGGCTTCACGGGTTTGCCACTTTGGATAGATGCCATCCGCTAGATAATAGCCATAGTTGTACGTGACGGCCATTTGCTACAAATCGCATGTGGCAATCACCGCTTGGCAATCTTATTCATCAGTGGTGACCGTTGACAACATTGATGTCATTCAAAGATCCAGCATTCCAAAGAATGCATGCCAAATCCAAGTCTCCTCGATCGCCACCGCTCGAGGATTATAGTGGAACCTTTTAGGCCATGGAATTGCCCATGCCATGCCTTTTGACAATTCTTCCAACTCCAATGCATGCAATCTATTGAGCCAAGCATGCCAGAAAGCCACGAGCTTTGTTCATCGCCAATAGCCTTGCATGACGCCTTCAAGATTGGGAGATCTCAAATACTCCTCGCCAAACACTT